>PVJH01000565.1:251914-291957 GCA_004026705.1 Nesogale talazaci
CAACCTTCCTCTAGTTCCCAAATGCTGCCTCCCACCCACTATCATGACCCCAATTCTACCACATAAATCCAGCTAGACCAGGAGATGTACAGTGAAGTTGGAAACATGGGAAACTTAGGATAGATGATCCATCAAGACTAGTAATAGGAGTGGTAATACCAGGAGGGTGGAGGGATGGAGGAATAGAAAGGGAGAACCAACTTCAGGGATCTACACGTAGATCCCTCTCTGGGACACGGACAATAGGGAAGTGAGTGGTGGGACACATTGGACAGTGCACAGTATGAAAAAAAATAACAATTTGTAAATTACTAAGGTTCAAGGGGAAGGGGGGGAGGAAGGGTAATATAGGGAGCTGATATTGGGGGCCTGGAGGGAGGGAGGATGTTTTGAGAGTGATGATGGCAATAAGTGTGTAAATGTGGCCTGCATACAATTGCTGTTTGTATGGATTGTGATGGGAGTTGTATGAGCCCCGAATAAAATGATCCATTTAAAAAAGTGTATGTTATATTTTAGGAAGAGGATGTAGTTTTAGGAAAGAGCCTTTTGGACCACCATTGTTCTGGGTGAAACCCTTTCCTGAATGAATCTCCATTGCCCCCTTGGAAATATCCCAAATCATGTGGTAATGGCGGTTTTCTTATTCGGAATAATGACCAGGGAACTTAATATCACTTTGGTCTGTTAATTTTTTTTAGAAAAACCTTTTCATGTCATAAATCAAACCACTTGCAAGTCATTGACTTCACAAAATTGGTCAGTCAGTAATTATATTTAATGCTTTTTGCTGTACGATTTTCAGGCTTTCCATCCTTATTATTTCTTTAAATGCCTAATCACCACTCCTGGGACCAACTTGCTTCCTACTAATGATGTGTACTTGCTGAGTCTGTAGTTTTTTTTAAGATCCCATCATCTACTTTCCGACATTAGGCTGGAAGATAAGCATGTGGGGTATGGTTCTTCAGTTGTTTAAACTCCCTAAGGGGAAATAGGAGGAAGAAAACAAAAACCAAAGAAAATACATATATGATAAATATATCTTCTACAGAATAGAGGAGTGGGAGAGAGAAGGAATACGAAAAAATAGTAACTCTAAAAGTTGGTCTCCAACTTACCTGGATGTGAAGAGCATTCTGGGAGGACATCGAGGAAGGAAATATGTTTAAGGGAAAGAAATATGGGGGCTGGCGGGAAGGGGTGTGTCATTTAAGCAACTGAGTCCAGAAATTTTGGACTTGTTGCTTGGAGACTTCTAACATTGCTGCAGTGTTTGGATTATAGGTAAAGGAGCTACATTGAAAGCAAGATTCAGTCAGTCACCGAGGGACAGCAAAAAGACAAGAGCTAACGGCAGAGTTCAGCGTTCCCGTTAGCTGTTAGCAGGGATCTAATGACATACATACTTGCTTTGTGGATTGATTACCCCTTGGGCTGGCCACTCCAGAAGCCACTCCATGAGAAAAAGATGAGACTGTCTGCTCCTGTGAAGATTGCAGCTTTGAACTCTACCTCAAACTGGCCTGTAGCCCTTGGTCTTATCGTTAAAATAACCTATTGTGAGAAGAAGCATATGACTGCTATCCCAAGGGCATGGAACTAGCACTCAGTGGACTTTGATTCAGATCTCTTGCCTTGAGGATGCTCAATGAATAGTGGGCTGAGGTTACCATATACTTACTATTTTAATGCCCCCCTTACTTTATTATGACATATATTAATTTGGTAGGTGTGATTCTGCCATTGTCAATGGATATTATTTTAAGTTTTGACATATTAACAGCCCCCATTGCTTGTGTAAATAGTGTCTAGTAACTTTGGAGTTTAATCTGTATAAGTCACCAATCCAGAAATTGCGATTCACAGCTGGTTTACACATACATACTTTATTTTTCACAACAGTGTTTTAAATTTTATGCAATTGGCTAAATTAGTGATACTGTCTATGGAATTACCTTATGCCCTAGGGAGTGGTCAGCAAGCTCAGGAGCCATACACGGCTCGTTCAGGGTGAATGCGCAGCTCTGAAGTCACACTGAAAACATATGAAGGTAAGTATTTCAGATCATGGTGATTTCATTTGTTTGGAAAAACATATTTAAGGCTCTTGAATGATTTTAAAATGAGGAGGGGCAGGATTGGATCTTTGGTCTCAAGAGTTTGCTGACCCCTGCCTTAGGGAAATGATGGATAATGTTTTCTAACAAAACAGCAAAGATGTTTCTCAGGTGAATCAGAGACATAGAAATCAGAAATATATGAAATGATTTTAGGATCACTCTTAATTCTAGTCCCAATCTAAGAAAAATTAATTCTTATGGCATGGCCTTACTCAAGGCTCACCCTCATGAAGAGATTGTTGAAGATAGGGGTGCAATAGCAAAGTGTGGTGAAGAAACCAGATGGTGCTCTGCTCTCTGACAGAATAGCATCGATGGTCTGAAAAGCCTGTCTGCAGGCAAGCAGCCATCTAATCGAAGCATCAAAGTCCACATGAAAGAAGCATGCTGGCCTGTGGTATCTATGGATTGTAAATAATATAATAAATCCAAAGGGGGGAATAGTATCAGAATTTAAATTGTGGCAACACATAGATTAAGCCTCAGATTAAGCCTTGACTATAGTCAAGGAATGTGACTAGCCTGGCTATCAGACAGAGAGCATTATAAAGTTGATTGTGGGAGATATAATTAGGCTAAATATAGCATCTCATCATTTCATCTCCCCTTTGACCAAATTAAAAGTTGTCTCAGTTAAAAAAAAGTTCAGGGGAAATATACATGAATTAAGCCTCAGGTAAACACCTCTGATGATAGACCAGGGATGTGATAGCTTTGCAAGGTGCATTGAAAAGTGGTTGCAGTTTTCTTTAAATTTATCACTTATCATTTGATCCTCCTTTTGACTTACTTTAAATTTGTTCTTGATTTTAATGTTTCCTGGTTTCTTTTTAATTGAACTTTTTCTCTGTTTTGATTTGTTATTGTTATTAGTATTTTTCTTCTGGTATGCTTTTCTCTATATGCATTCCAGAATAGGTAAGTCTATAGAGTCAGGAGTTGGGTTAATGATTTCTTCAGGCATGGCAGGAGAGGTGGGGAACAAACTGAGAGCTAATACCAATGAGTCCCCAAATGAAGAAAATGTTCTAAAATTGATTGTGGTGATGATGGCATAAGACTGCTTGATATGATTGAACTATTGAATTGTAGAAGATGTGGATTATGTGCCCGTAAAACTGTCTTTATAAACTTATATCCTTAGAGACCCAAAGGGGCAACGGCTCTGACAGAGTAGCTGTGAGTTATGACCCCGATGAGTTGCTGACAATGAGTTGTGAGGGCCAAGAGGAAAGTGATCATCAAGGCTCCACAGAAGGCTAGTCAAACTGACTGGTGCCATACAGGGGTAGTAAAAGAAGGAGGTTGTAGCCTGATGTCTACACAGACAACTTGACGATCGTCCAGGAAGACACACTTTATGTAAGTTTCCCTTCGGTCCCTGCACTGTTGACAGCACATTCAGGCAGTGTACCAGAAATGACTTTCTTATTCGTAGTGGAAATATTTTATGGCCCCTGTTCCATTAATTAGAAAAGAGTTATTAGTAGGTTAGAGAAGTGAGTAGGTGGAAAGGAGAAACCTTGAAAGACCAGAGTGATTTAGTTTTGCGCAGAAGAGAAATGTGTTAGAGGTGAAAGGAATAGTTTGTGCAAATATGTTGTGGTATGTGTTGTTGAGGAAAGGCAGCTTTTGTAATAAGCAGACATGATTCTACAATCTAAACAAACAAAAGCATGGCAAAATCTTTTCAGGCTACATGAATTGAATTGTATAGGGAGCTCTGGTGGTACTGTCAACTATTCAGTAGACTGCGATCCCAACTTCAGAGGTTCAAAGCTATCAGCTACTGCTCAGGAAAACACATGAGGATGTCAGCTCCTTAAAGATTTACAGTCTTAGAAACCCTATTCAGAGTCTCTGTGATTCAGAATTGACTTGATGGCAGGTTTTTTTTTCTCTTTTGTTTGTTTGGTTTTTGTTTTACAAATAAGGAGATATAAAAGTTCATAGGAAACAAAATCACATCTTGAGGAGTCAGTGGGATTTCTCTGGGGAGCAACACTTAGAGTAAAATCGAAAGGTGAGTAAGAACCAACTGAAAAAAGATGGAGAAGAGTTTTCCAATAAGAAAATATAAATACTAAACATGGTTCTCAATTCTCTTCTCTTTCTGGATGATTCAAGTTAACTACTATGTAAATTTTCAGTTCCTCACCCCCAGGCACCAAAGTTGGCCAATGGGATTTTAATAGGCAAAGTTCAAGTAGAGTCTTGAGTAAAGCAGTTCTGCACTTTAGCTGACCCTCCTGCATCCTGTCATTATCAGGAACACATTTTTGGACTTGGATGCTAAAGAATCGGAGGCACGAGGAACAGAGCCTGGTTGTCCTTTTGTGACTGTCCTAGATTAGCCCTCCTCCAGTCATTTCTCAGACACGTGACTGAGTCCAGTATAGGACAGAATAACCACCAGCTATCTCCCCAGATATGTAAGCAATGAGCTACTGAAGTTTTTAAAAAAATAATAATTTTATTGAGGGCTCTTATGACTCTTATCACAATCCATACATCCATCTATTGTGTCAAGCACATTTGTACATTGGTTGCCATCATCAGTCTCAAAACATTGGCTTTCTACGTGAGCCCTTGGTATCAGATCCTAATTTTGTCTCCCTTCTTCACCACCACCCCTCCCTCATGAACCCTTGATAATTTATAAATTATTATTAAATTGTCCTTGATCAAACCCTACCAAGACTTTTATACCCTCCTTGCCACCAATTTTAGATCATTTGTTGTTCCCTCGCCCCTGGCTTAGTTAGCACCACCACCTTTCCCCTACCTGCCCCTCTCCCATGTACCCCCAGAAACATTGGTCCCATTTGTTTTCTCCTCCAGATCATTTATCCAGTCTATCTTATCTAGATAGACCTGCAGAGTTAATAATATGCACAAAAAATAAGAGCAAAACAAAGCAACATCAACAACAAAAGAATGATAAAAGAGAAAGAAAAGTCTTTAAATCATTCAAGGTCTGTTTGTTGGCTACTGAAGTTTTACCATGTGTTACATAGTGTTATTGTGGTAATAGACAACTGAAAAAAAAAGACTTGGGTGAGGAAAATAATAGCATGTTTAAATCACTGACAATAGTTTAAGCAATTACTATTACCCTTGATTATTTTAATATATTGTCTATGGACTGCAGTGAAATACTCTAGAAACAGTTCCCATTATGTGGTCAGTACTAATGGAAGAACAATTAAAGAGCCTTCAGGCAAATTCCAATGTGGGTCCCATGAACTTTAGTAAAGAAAATTTAAACCAGTATAGCAGAGTTTTACAGCTAAAGAACTGGAGATAGTACTGGAGGAAAAGCTCAATGGATTAGTTGTTTAGTATCTCAGAGTAAAAATTATATACAATCAGTAGTAGTACTTCATTTTGTTAATTTCTCTAAACTGGAATACTTGAACTATCAAATACTCTACTTAAACATGAACATCCATCAAGTGATTGAAGGTTGCCAGCAGTAAACTAATCACCTCCTATGTAGACACTTCACAACCTAATACTTTTGCCCAGTGGTTCTCAGACTCTAAATTGTATCATCACCTGAAGGGTTTGTTAAAACAAGATCTCGGGGCCCTACTCCCAAGGTTTATGATTCTAGAAGTTTGGGCCAAAGTGCAAGAATGAACAATTTTAACAAGTTCCCAGAGGATGCTAATGGTGTTGGAGATTAAGAGACCCACTGCTTTAGTGGCTCTTCAACAGCAGTTCTTTTAAAAAGCCAAGACTTTGCACATATTCTTCCCTTCACCCAGAATGCTGTTTCTTTCTTCTTTTCCTCTTAGGAAGTAGAAAGCATTAGGATTAAAGTTAGGGTTCCGGAGTGGATTAGGGTTAGAGTTAGAGTTTTGGTTAACATTAATCTTACAGTCCGTCACAGAGTTAATGAGAGAATTAACTTTTATACTTTTGCCTAAATTTTTTTTCTGAATTGGTAACAATTTACCGCAAAAGCATATCATCTGCATTACATTTGGTGATTTTTACACATTTTGCTTTAACTCATCCTTTGCAACACTCTCAATGTTCCATCATTTATCTTACTTCCCCTACTGTGCTCTTTTTCCATTCCTACTTCTTTCTTCATCCTCTGGAATTTGTTCAGAAGGTAAAGGCTTCCCTTCTCTTCTCCAAATGTTGATTATTCTGACATGAGGGTTCATTCCGTTCCAGACATGAGCAACTAAGAACCATAGTTGGGGGTTCCACCGGTCTCAATTTAGCCAGTAAATTTAGACTCTTTTGTTCTATTCTGCATTTCCCTCAATTCTATTTAAGAACTTCAATACGGTCCATTTTAGCAAAGTTGGCAGTGGTAGTCATGCACCATCTAGTTCTTCTGGTGTCCTTGTTGTAGAAACTGACTGTGCCTGGTTCATTGGACTGGTTATTTCCATATGTCTTTTAGGTTTATCTCTCTTCCCTCAGAGAAGGAGAGAACCAGAGTTGCACCTTAGATCAGTGTTCATGAGCTTTTAAGACCCTCATTGCTACTCACCAACATAAGATGTAAAACAATATGTTTGCGAACTATGTTATGCCACTTAGCCCTGGTGTTCCTGAGGAGAGAATATCTTTTCTTACTTTTCACCATTTTGGAAGCTTTCTCAGTCAAGAAGACCTGTCTTAAGCATCCCATATTGGATAATGCTTTCATGACTTCTCAGGGAGTCAGTTTCTTTTTTCTGTGTTGGTTACTGTGTTAAGTTCACACATTGCTCTCTACTCAGAGCCTACACATAGTGACCCTCTAGGGCATGGTAACACTGCCCCTGCAGGATTCCAGGTCTATAATTCTTTATGGGTGTAGAAATCTCATCTTTTCCCCACAGAGCCATGGGTGGTTTGAACAGTTGATCTTGGAGTTCTCTGTCCAATGCATAACCTCTACACCATCTTGGTTAATAGCACATAAAATAGTGTTCACAGACATCATGCACTGAAAGGGGAGGGCCCTTTTTAACCTACTCTGTGTCATAAAATTTAATAAATAATTTGAATGAAAAAATGGGAAGATGTATGGTTTCTGTTCTTGAGTTTTATTAAGGCAGCAAAAGGTGATAGCCATAACGAATGACCAATCAGCCATAAAATTGAATTAATAAAAGGATATTTTTCACTTTGCTCATCAGAAAGCACATGAGGACAATACTAAAGACGCCTAGGGTCAAATTGCCAACCTCTCTGTTCACATTATCCAAGGACCTTAACTATACCAGTTAACAGAGGACATACTCTATGTCGAGAATGGAAATGCTTTTTGATTTGTGCAAAATCATCGACCATAAAGAATACAGATTTGTTCATTCATTGAGCATCATCTGGTACATGCTATGTACCTGGCTCTGAGTCAGGTACATAGATTACTTACCACTCATTATAGCACCTTTCTGTAAAGTTCTTAAGACATTTTAGCAAGCAATATTAGGACAATATATTTTCACACATCTAGAACATTAGATATGTTTTTCCTTACTTTTCAGATATTAAAAGAGAATTAAGCAGATGACACTAGAATTAGAAAGAATGAGCAATTCATTAGGCAATGAGAATACTAACTAGAAATTGGGAATCTCTTTCCTATTTTAATATGCACTTGAGCTTAATTGGCTAAGTTTTGAATATGTGGTGATGAGTAGTTAATACGAATCACACACCTTTTATATACTTAATAAAATCCAAGAGCCTGGGATGCATTTGTGTTGCAGACAATTTATCTGCAAGAGTCAGCGAGTTGAGTAATAGAAAGGGATAATAGGAAATCAGTGGCTGAGAAACCTATAAAGTAAATTAACGCGTGCCTTACTTTATTAATTTATAACAATAATGTAATGGATAAATCAATGAGGAGTGCTTTGAGAGAAATGGATGGAGGGGAGAGTTCCTCCCTTTCCCAATTTGTTAGAATCATTTCCTCTGAGAGGAGGTGTTAGTCTGAGGCAAAGGCTCATTCTGCTCTTAGCAGAGAGGGGAAAGGGTAATGTGGAGGACTGTGTTCCACCCACATCCTCTGGACCGCTGGACTTCAGAGCACTTCTAAATGCTGGTAGCTGCATTGCTTTGCCTAAGGACTTTTCCCCCCACAAGCCTCCACCCTAGGAGGCTGGCAGTGCTAGGACAAGAACTCCTTCCTGGCTGCTCAATGGCCCTCAAACAGTGACTGACAGGTGTTGGTATATAAATTCCTAAGTTCTCCATCCTAGAGTAGTATACTTCCTGGGTAATTATTTTACAGTTTGATAGAGTTACCTCTCCAAAATAACTTCCATTTTTCCACAGTGGTAGCTGACCTGATAGGATCTCTTCTCTGTCTCACTTCTATAATAGACCTTTAATTCTGAGCACCGGGTTTGCAGAAGGCTATGGTTTATAGTGGGAGTATTAAATCCATTTTGAATCTTGACATAAGGGCAGCCTCCACCAAGTACTTTCTGACCATTAACTGATGAGGTAAAAGGCTTTGCCCTTAAACAGAATGTATTTGAAAGTAGATTACCCCTCCTCTCAAATTCGTGACAATGGCAGTGAGAGCCAGCCAAAGGAGAAATAGTCTTGGTAGAGGCGTGAATGGAAGGTGAGGTACCACGGATCCAAAGTTCAGAGTTATTCTTCCCAAGTAGCAGAAGACCCCATAACCAATCCTGTAAGCTTTTCTAACCTGAAATAACATATCATCCCAAACACGGGATCTTCCCTGCTTCTGTCGTCCCAATTGTCACAGAAATGAATCGATCGCCTTGCTTCCAGGCATGATTTTCTGATGAATTCCTTTAGTTCCTTATGCTGTGTCATTAGAATTGGGACCACAAAACCCTTGGACACCACTATGGTTCCACTCTGAGAGTCCATGTGTCTTTGCTTGTTAGGGCCCTACTACTGAGTAAAAGGGAATCTATAAAAATATTCAAATCGAGGGTCTTTCTCCCCCCATCCTTTCTTTCCAGTCTGTCTCCACTTTCTTAGTTATGTTGCCTGCTGCATCTCCCAAATAAAGGTTTGCACTTGAACCCTTGTAGTCCAGCTGATGGGAAAACCCAACCAAGCGACTCAATGAATGTTAGTTTTTTCTTGTCCTTTGTTGTCCTTGGGAAAGCAGTTGATTTCTTAGACTAAGTGGTCCAGACTTGGGAGTGCTGGCTACAGAATCCCATTAGCTGCAATGCTCAGCATTTAGCGCTTTGAGGAGTGCTTTTGGTAGGACTCTGCTGATAGTGGGATCTCAGGGACAGATAGCTTTAACTAGACTCTTCATTTTGGGCCTCTCTCTCCATTACTTGTGGACTGTAGCCTTCTCATCAACGCGCACGTGCTGAAGACAGGTTACTGCTAATTACACTGAGATTTGTTCATTTTCCATTGCCAGTCTTCATTTGAGAGTCAACATTTGTCTCCGTAGCACTAACGGCAAGCAGCTTTCCCCTTCCGCTCCTTGCATTGCCAGGCTTCATTAGCAGTTTGCTAAAGCTTCATAATGCCTTTTGGAGATGCTCTGTCACTGTTCCATTTAGGAGGAGAATGCCACCCTTCAACAATTTTTATGGGTGTGTGTGCGCGCGTGTGTGCGCGTGCACGCGCGTGCATGAAGGAAAGTTGTGCGATGGGAATTTTCCCCTCAGTCATTACACTGACCTTAACTACGGTAAATGAAATCTCCTCCCTTGCCTCCCCCTTTCTCTTTTGAGTACCCAGGTCTCTTCTCCAGCTGCCACAGGCATCAAGTCCCTCCTGACTCCTTGTGACCCTAGATAGCACGATAGAGACTGGAAATCATTATGGGAACAGATAGTCTCCTCTTTCTCCGGAGAAGAACCGGCTCAGTTTGATAGACCCACTGCTAGCCTACATTGTCACCAGGCCTCCGTAATGTCCTCATCGCAGCCAGAAGAGTGCGTTAAATAGGCTTCTGTTCATGGTGATTCTTCTTAAAGCACTCCGATAATGTTCGTGTGCACTTCCGATTAGAGTAGTGCATACTGAGAAATCACCATTTCTGTTCTCCTTCAGATCTTGACTCAAAGTGACCAACTTGTTGGGGAAGGCTCTCTGGACCAACTTCTTTGAATTTTCAAGTCCACCCTTGATACTAGCCCTCTCTCTTCCCTGCCTTCTTTTGACAGCTTAGTTCCTGAGTGACTTGCTTATTTTTTTTTGATCATCTACAACTAGCATTCACAAAATGCTTTGGAGATTTAGCCGGGTTTGGGGGTGGAGCAGGAGTCCAATGCTCCCTACTATTCAATAGCCATCTGCAGTGTGGAGGGACCTCAGCTGATTTATCCACTCACCTAGTTTCTAGGTTAGGGCCATTATGAATAAAGCTGCTATAAAGACTGGTATGCTGGTTTGTGTCTGATGTGAGTTTTCCTGTTTCCTGTTTCTTATTCTTCTGAGAACAAGATTGCTGAGTCATAGGTAGCTTGATGTTTAACTTTAAAAAAAAAAGCTGTAAACTGTTTTCCTCAGTGGGTGCACCATTTTGCACTCCTATCAGCAAGGTATATGAGTCTTGCTGATTGGGAATCCTTTGTTTTTTGGCCAGTCTTTGGTTGGTACTTTTAAGAACACGGAATCACTTGAAAATAGTATCTGAGGGCCCTTAGTCTATTTAATCAGAGCTTCTGCTTAGAGCTAAGTGCATGGTTTTATTTGGGTTTTAGCTTCTGAGGAAATAATGATGTGCAACCAGGTTTGAGATGCTTCAAACTGGAATTTAATTTCCCAGAAGATCTTTTTTCTTTTCTTTTTAAAAAATAATGGATTGTGAGCATTTGTATATCCTCAGCGCCTAGAACAGTGGATACTGTCTGGCATGTAACAGGTGCTCAATAAATAGCGAATGAATAAATAAATGGTTAGATGCTATGACCAACCTGGATTCAGAGTCCACAGCTTTCCTCACAAATGAAGGGTTTTTGATGAGCTCAAAGATTGGTTTTGAAGCAAAGGTCTTACTTGACTGGTATTAGCTATTTCTTATTTTGCTATACTCACACTCACTCACTCTGCAGACCCCAAAGCACTTTGAGCCGCCTGATGTTTCATGATTTTTCACCCTCTTTTGCTCGGCCTCTCAAATCCTTCCTGGCTGTCCGTACACAGCTCAACTTCTCGCTCTGGCAACAGGCCTGGCAGCTATCACAAGTCCTTCCCTAAACTCTTTAAACACCGATTGCTTTTCAATAGAGGGGGCACTGTGCGGTGCCACCTGCTCTTTCTATGGCATTGCTCTTTTGCAGCACTGTTACAGCTGGGTTGTGATGTATGTCTGCTTCAATCCTCTTCCCTCTCTTCCTACAACCAACTCCACTCTAACCCCCAAGGGAAGGGATTACATGGGTATTCCTTGAAGTTACTCTTGAACTTCCCCTCATCCTTCACATCATTCCAAGCCTCATACATATTTCATTTGCTTTTTTTTTCTAATTCAGGAAATAATAACCTCTGAGGAGTAAGCATGATGTCAGGGAAATAACATATGTCCAGGCCGCGAGAGTGGGTAACATTTGTCATTTCACCTCTCTAGACCTCAACTTTCCCATTTGTATAATTAATAGTTTATACTAAGGTCTCTACATTCTTCTCTATTTGTTCTGTACATGTTCACTAACCATAGTAACAACAGGGTAACTGGACAAATTATGTAAGAGGCCTAAGTAGACAGAATCACCAGACTTTGCTCATGCCGACTGGAATGGAGCTTGTAACTTGAGATCCGTATTCTTCTCTTCAACATTGGCACATCCATTAAAAAAGTACGCTTCAGTTTCACTCCAGGCAGCTGATGGTGATTTATAGTTTGTTTGCTTTTCAATTGTTTTTGTGTCTTTCTTTTACTATCTATAACCTCTTGAGAGAGAAATGACAAACTCTTGTCTATCATTGTGCCAATACCTAACATTTAATTGGTTCTCACTAAGTGTATATGGAATGAATTGAAGCCATTAATATATGTGCTTGAAGAAAGTTGTTTTATCAGCAAACAAGTACTGTAAATACAACATGCTCTACTTTTTCTAATTCAAAGGGCACAGTCCTGAATTTGAAAACAAAACACAACACTTTAATGTTGTCATCTCAAAAATTACCAAACTATTGAATCAGGGCGCTCCTCCTTTGTTTTACATGGGACATCTGTCTGTTTATAATTGTATCCGCATCCAAATAGCATCTAATCTGGTATACAACTTTCTGTGTCACCAGCCGCAGTGTGGCAGATCACTGTCTCAACTGCATATTGCTTGCAAAAACTCAAGAAAGTTACACTGTCAGAATGATCTTCAGGGAATTTTACTTGCATGTGATATCAATTATAGTGTTCGTTGGGGTGAGCAAAAATAGGAGTCGTTTCCTTCAGTAAGCTAGGAGATTGCCTTTCAAATTATTGGTATAGGTGAATGAGTGTTTCCAGTGTTTCATCAGCTTAATAGAACATTTCAATTGGTTTTCTTTTTTTTTTGTTTGTTTTTTTCGGGGGGCATCACTGCTCTCCGGTGGTGGGAGTAGGAGGCCCAGCCCCACTGCTGGAATTGAACCTCCGTCCCAGTGGGCCGCAGTCCTGCGCACAACCACTATGCCACCGGGGCTCAGCCCGCAATTGGTTTTCTATCATTCCCTAGACCTTTCTTTTTCTGCTAATGCCTTTAATATTACTTGAACCTTTCCTATTAATGCCATTGGTCTTGAAGATATGCAGCCTCTTGACAGGGTTCAATATTGACCAGTTGTTTTGGTACAGTGATGCTGTGTTTTACTTCTACCTTCTTTTGATTCTTCCTGTACCGTTCAATATTTTGGCCATATTATTTTTCATTATTGCAACTCAAGGCTTGATTTTTTTTCTTTAGTTATTTCAGCTTGTGATATATTGAGCATATTCTCTTTTTTTGCTTTTTAAACTTCACATTTTTGCACATTTCAGTATAATATTTTACGTTGGTTCTCAATCTGCCCTTTAAATATTTCTGTCAAGCTCTCTTACATCATCATTGCTCCTATTGCTTTAGCTACCCTACAATCTAGGGTAAGTCTCAGACGTACTGAATTTGGACATCCTGACTTACTGAGTCTCACCTGACATCCACTTTGAATTTTCTTGCTTTTCCCTTACTCAAATCACCTTTTACTTTATCCATATATCATGTTTTTTTACCTTATTCCCCAGTTGGTGGGGTCTTAGGTCATTCGGGTTCAATGACTCAAATCTATTCTAAAGATGGTCTCAAAATTCACATGGGGATCTACTCAAGCTCATAGTTTGAATCTCACAGACGTGCTTTAATAATCTTCAGCTTCAACTTGAATTTACTTTTGAGCAATTAATGGTCTTTCCACAGTCAGCTTCCTACCTTCTTTTGACTGGAGAACTTAAACTTCTCCATTAGTTCTTCTTACAGATGTAATCATTTTTGACTCTTATATGTCCCATTTGATGGGGCCCAAGATATAGATGATATGTGATTTATTGGAAAAAAATATTAGCAATGAATGTTATTGGTTTTGAAAAATTCTGTATTACAATCTCCAGCTTCATTTATATATACAAGGCCATATTTACCAACAGTTTTTCCTTCCTTGTTGTTTCCAGCTTTTGATACATGTTTAATCAATTTTCAACTCAAGAAGTGGTATAATTCTTCATTTTTTTCTCCACTGATGTGGTTGATAAGTAAATTTAATTAATATTATATTAAGTGGATTTCATTGTGGACATATAAATATTATCCTTCACAGACAACATTGTACTTCAAGATAGATCTTCAAATGTCCTTTTTGATGATGAATGTGATCCCCTGAACAGTAAATCATATGATTGTCTGTTTCTAAATGGCCAAAACCAGTCCACTCAAGTTCAATAATGCTTAGGATTATGGTGCTGAAAGTATATTAAAAGTACCATGAACTGTCAAAAAATAAACAAATATATATTGAAAGAAGTACAGCTAAAATGTTTCTTAGAGGCAAACTTCATCTCATGGACTTTGGACATGTTGCCAGGAGAAACATGTTGCCAGTCCTGGGGAAGGACAATATGTTAAGTAAAGTTGAGGACAGTGAAAAGGAAAGTAGGTTTCTCTCAACAAGGTGGATTGCCACGGGAATGGCAACAATGGGCTCAAACTTACAAACCATTGTGAGGATGACGCAGGGATCTGGGCAGTGTTTTTCCCTGCTGTACTTAGACTTTCTGAGTTCGAACGGAAAACTACAGCCTTTGAGTCATATACAGTTCTTTCAGCATGAACATGTGGCTCTGAAGGAAAAGGAAAAAAATTCATTCTGGTAGTGATTTCATTTGTTTATAAATATACACTTAATAGGGCTGAGCCCCGGTGGTGTAAGTGGTTGAGTGCGGCACTGCGGCCTGTGGGCTTGGCGGTTCAAATCCAGCAGCGGCTCTCAGGAGTGGCACACAACCACCAGAGGCAGTGATGCCCACAAAACATATATACATACATACATACATACATACACACACACATATATATACACTTAATGCTCTCCAATAATTTTTAAATTGTTGTGAGGGACAGGACTTCTGGCTCAAAAGTTTTCTGACTCCTGACCTAGGCTATTATATAATGGATTCCATTTCATTTATTACTTCTGATTTTCTTGATTCACACTTCATACATTCCCTGGTTTGATTGTTAGAAGATGTTTACCACGGTTTCTTCTCATGTTGAGTTGTGCCCCACCAGCAATGACAATCTCGAAGACTTTGGATTTAGAATCATGATAATCAATTATGCTTTGAGATGGCAGCTCTTCTTCAGTAATATTGAATACAAGAAGGAAAAACCTGTTCTAAAATGAATTGTTGTGATGATTATAAAACTCTTCACATGATTGAACTATTAAGTTGTATGATTTGTGAATTATATAACAATGAACCTGTTAAAGAAAAGAAGCTGAGGAGGAGGTTCTTACAAGAAACAAAAATGAAGGGTTCAGAATGGGGCACATCCTTAAGCCCTGGAGATCCATACATACTGAACTCCTTGGATTCAGCATAGAAAGCTGTGATACCAGAGGAAGGGCAGCAGCAGGGCCAAGAACTAGAAAACAAGAGACCAAGCATTGGGGCTTTCCAGTCATGAAGTCAGTAAAGATGAGTACCTTTGGGTGGAAAGCTCACTTGCAGAGTGGGGCACCTTCAGAAAGTTCATTGGGAAAGCTAAGTTTGCTGATCCACAGAGCTAGAGCCAAGGATCTTTGAGTTGAACCTTATGGGCATTTATGGACAGCATTAAGAAAGCCTTATAGCATGTTCCCAGCAGAGAAAAGCTAACTGACTGTGTTGTAGACCAATGACCAGTGAGAGGCCTGCCTGGATGTATGACTGAGAAGACCCTATCCCGACCCAAGAACTCCATCCCAAATAATTTGATCCAGAATTTTCATGTTTTAGCTCTCTTTAAGCTCTCTTAATAAAGTATGCATGTTGTCTGAGTAAGGCCATTGCAATTAAAATTTAACCCAGCTAAGAATCTAGATCATGCCATGGGAGGAGCAATTGATGTCAGAATGGTAAGAGAAGTTGGAAATTGTACCATGTATGATTTCAGCTTCATATAAATCAATCAATCTTTGGATGATTTGTTTGTTTCTCCTCCCACTTTGATAAGCATACTTTATTTGCAATGTTCTCATCAGGCCTGGCTACTGATGTTATGTCCGTTGGAAAGAGATGTCTGGTTTTCTATTCTCTAGAATATTTTTCTTAATATGGGTGTTATTATTTACATTTTTAGAATAATTTACTCTTCAAATCATGTACTTTGAACATATTATTAGAAAGGAGCAGTACCTGGGAAAAGAGATCCTACTTGAAGAAGTAGAGGCAAGGCAAAGAAGAGTAAGAGCCCCAATTTGCAGTGACCCAGGAGCTCCAACAATACACTGAAAAATAGGCAGGATTGTGAGGATGGCAAAGGGCATGGCACCATTGTTTTCTGTTGTAATAAGGTCATAGTGAGTTGAAACTCACTCACCAGGACCTAAAAATACAGGAATATATAGATGTGTTAAAATAGAGTAGAAATGAACTACATCGATAAGATTTGAAGCTCAGTGACAAATTTACTCTAGCCCTAAATGCAGAAGATAATGAAAATTTCTTTCTAGAGAAAATGAATATCATCAGTGGACTTTAACTTACAAAGCACAAGCATTTCAGAATTATCAGGCATGAAAATAAGAGAAACAGGAGATAACATAAACAGAAGATTAACTTGAAGATTTTAGAAAAAGGTAATATATTCAAAAGCCAAAAGAATAGAACTGAATCAATAGAAGGCCAAACTAGTGACCTTGAAAACAAATCTCTTAATGGTAACTATTAGAAGGTCAATCAGAAAGCAAAAACAAAGAAAATCTAAGAAGTATGTGGCATATCATTTTTAGCCTGGGTTGTCTGCAAACACAAAACTAGTGAAATTCATATATGTATAATAAAGACATTTATACCAAGAAAGAACTATAGATCAATCCCATAGACCAGATGCTAAACTAGGGGTTCTTTATGACCTACGCAGATATCAGAACCAGGAACCAAGAAACCAGGAAGCCTGAAAGTAAATGAGGTGGCAGGAAGGCATTAAGTCAGTGGAGGTAGAAGCTGGGTCAACCTAATACAGCCAGGAAACTTGGAAGGCGATATGATAGACTGCCAATATAAGGGGGGCGGGGGGGGGAGAGAGAGAGAGAGAGAGAGAGAGAGAGAGAGAGAGAGAGAGAGAAAGAAGAAGAAGAAGAAGAAGAAGAAGAAGAAGAAGGAGGAGGAGGAGGAGGAGGAGGAGGAGGAGAAAGAGGAAGAAGAAAAGAAGAACAAGAAAGAAGAGAGGAGAGGCCTTCACAGTAACTCTTTAATGTATACGAAATGAGTCAATGAGTAGAATGTTGTGCTCCACTCATATCTTCTAATACACACAGTCAAGTTGATATAAAGACTAACCAACTGTCATAATTATCAAGAGGAATTAAATTATACATGATCTGAATTCCAGGACATAAAGAGATTCAGAGAGAGAGAGCTTTGAAGAAAGCCTCCCTAACATTATCAAAGATGAGAAGATATGTAAACATACATGAAACTCTGAAAGAAAAAGAAATACTCAGCAGTAATCATACACCCTGCAAAATGACCTTTTGATACAAAGGTGAAATTAGAGTGTTTCCAGATAAATGACCTTTTAATACAAAGGTGAAGTTAGTGTTTCCAGATAAATAGAAAGTAAAGCAATTCCTAAAAGTCAGACTAACCTTGAGAGGAATAAAGGTAGTTCTTTGGACCAAGAACCAACAATAGCAGACAACACCTGAGGTCAATATACATGACCTTGCTGGCCAGCGTCAGCCCAGATATAGATTCATCTGAAACCAAAAAAATTTACAAGACTGAAAAGGGAGATTCAGAGAAATCAATTTGTAATGAAGAAAATTACAACGTAAAAAGGGGGAAGAGTGTAGTGGCAAAATTTCCAAATAGAAAAGAAGTCAATTCGATTTTAAGAACCTTGTGAAGAGGAGGATAGTATACCAAAAGAGGAAGTTTGTGAAAGAATGATAAAGACAGAGGATATTGGGAGAAGTGTAAGACATAAAGGCAGCAGGGGTAAATACTGTCATATACCCAATCTATGAATTGATGCATCAATAGACTTGTGAGCTTAGGGAGTGTGCAAGTGAGATTAAGATTATATCGTCTAATATAAATAGGTTTCTCAGAGAATTTTTATATATGTATATAATTTTGCTACAATTCTATGCATGGAATTGGTTGAGCATACGAAGGCAAACTTGTGAAAATGTCTTGGATACAATCAGGCACCTGAGTTCATGGGTCTTGGGCCTCAGCTTTATAGTTTTAGGGATCACTAACTTAGATTGCCACAGCAAAATCTTCATCCTCGCTTTGTGAGCAGCAATAAGGGCCTTGAAACCTAACCTACCTCTATGGGTCTCTCTCTATCCAAAGGAAAGAAAAGTGATGAAAATTGAAGATACATGAAAACAATTAGACCAATGGACTAATGGATCACATGACTATCAATGGTCAAGACCTCTAACCCAAAAGAACTATATTATTTCTTGGATACCACTGCTAAATGCTGGGAAAGGGATTACAGAAAGTCTAGGAAAGAGTGGGAGAATTATAGGAAACAAAACAAAAAATTAGGAAGGAGACCAGACTTTCTGGTTGGACAGAGGCAATTAAACTCACCTCTGTGTCTCAATTTTTAGTTAAAAAATAAACAGATTTATCTTAGAAATGATGACACTATTAATGTGTACACAATAATCATTTGGGACCAAGGGTGTTGCATTTCCTCAAAGACAACATTCAGAAGGATTAAGAAGGAAGGATGCCTACAGACCAGACACACATGGAGGACATGGGATGGATGATGTTACATGGTAGAGATTGAAATGAATGAGGGGAAACACTGTGTGTGTATTATTAAATGTAAAATGAAAATCTACCCCGTAAATCTTCCCTCAATTCAAAATAAAATGTTTTCTTTTAAGTATATGAGAATCTGTTTTGATATCCTCTTATCTAAGTAGCATTCTGGCTGTACTTCTTCTAAGACAGATTTGTTTATTCTTCTGGAAATCAGTATATTTTGGAAAATAGTATATTCAATATTCTTTCCCAATACCGTAATTCAAAGGCATCAATTCTTCTTTAGTCTTTCCTAATCATTGTCTAGCATATTAGTCATTCTTAATCCATTGCATAGGAGGCAATTGGAACAAAGAGGGCCTGATACCAAGGGCTCAAATAGAAAATAGGTGTTTAGAAAATGATGGCAAGATATATACAAACATGCTTGATACAATTGACATATGGATTGTTATAAGAGCTGTATAAGTCACCAATAAAAAGATTTTTTAAAAGCTAAAGAAATGCAATCAGAAGTAAAAAATAAAATATCTTTAAAGCTTTCAATTCTACAATATGTAAATGATACCAATAAGCCTGTTTATATGATTAAAAAATAAAATATTATGGCTTGGGTACATCGAGTTTCCATCATCAAAGTGACAGCTCTACCTCTTACCACTTTATATAAGACCTTTTTGCATGGTATTTGCCCGGTGAATTTTGTAATTTGATTTCTTGATAGCTGCTTACATGGACATTGACTGAAGATCCATGTAAAATAAAATCCTCGACAATTTCTATCTTTTCAATTCATAGCAACCCTATGTATGTACATGGAATGAAAGGTAGACCAGAGCTGTGCCCTTCTCACAACTGATCTTATCCTTGAACCCACGCACTATTGCAGTCACCATGTCCATCTATCTCACTGTCTCTCTGCTTTATCAAGAATTATGTCATTCTCCAGGAACTGGTCTCTCCTGACCGTATGCCCAAGGTATGTGAGACATAACTTCTCAAGAGCATTCTGGCTGTTCTACGTCCAAGACAGATGTGTTTGTCTCTTTGGCAGTTCATGGTATGTTTAGTATTTTTCACCAGCATCACAGTTCAAAAGGATCAATTCTTCTTGGATCTTCATAGTCAATGTTGAACATTTTACAAGCATATAGGACAACTGAGAATGGGTTTGGTCAGCCATACCTTGGGCCTCTGTCAGGGCAGCCAGTCCCTAACACATCATCATGGATCCGGTAGGTCCAAGGGTACAGTGATAATAAGTAAAGATTATAGTAAAGTCATAGAAAATATGGCAGATAGAACAGAGATTGAAATAATGGAAGCAGACACACTTCATGGTAGCATGCACATCTCAACCCCACTTGCTGGTCCCCCTGGAGAGAGAGCTGGAGAGAGCTTCTTCATTGCTAACCAAGGTTAATATCTACTTAGGAGGTGTGGCTATAGGTAGCCACATACATCATAGAAAGGGGCTATATCATAGGTGTACACATCACAAGAAGGTGATGTACAATTGGAATAAGCATAACAGGAAAGGGAGGGACTATGGGGATACATGTGACAGGAAGGGTGGATCCTAGATTCATGATGGTAGCCTAACATTTGTCACCATTGGGTGGACTTGACCTCCCTAGGCTCTCCTACAAGGAAGTAGTCTACTATGATCTTTATTAGAAGGAAGTGGGGCCTATTTAGGGTGGGACAGGCTATGCAATGGGGTTGCTCTTGGTGGCTGATAACACTTAGGGAGGATAACCCCTGACCTACTTCTGTTGATCTCCAAGTGTATAGTCATTTGCCACATGTAACAATCAGCTAAATTTGCCATATATTTGGGAGAGACAGGGGATGTTCTTATTATAATATCATAGTCCTCAAAGTAGCATCTTTGTTTTTAACACTTAAAGTGACAACTAATTTTTGATAAGGGACCAAAATACACTAAATAAGGGGAAAGTTAGTTTCTTCAATAAATAGTGCTGGTAAAATTTAATATTTATTTGAATATGAAGCAGGTCTCATAGCTCTCTTTAGTTACAAAAACAAATTCAAGATGGATTAAAAACTTGAATATAAACCCTAGAAACATAAAGATCATCAATGAAAAAAGAGGAACAAACTTAGGGCATATGTGGCATAAACACACTAAAAAACATTATGAAATTCACACAAACAGCAGAAGGCAACCAAGATGATTTGCATCTCCTAAAAATAAGACACTGGGATAAATCACATTATTCAACAACAGAGTAAAATGAGAACCCACAGACTTGGAAAAACAGTGTTGGCAATGACACATGGACAAAGACTAATCTTTAAAAGTTATAGAAAATGTCAGCACCTCAACAGAGAAAGATGAATAACTTAATTATAAAATCATAAAAAGATGTCAAGGCAACCAACCAACCAATTATCATTAGCCATCTAAAAAATGCGAATCTAAACAATGAGATACCACCCAGCCCCAGAATTGATTTTTTAAAAAAAGAAAGAAAAGAAAAAATGCTTAAAAGTGCCTTGAGAATTTGAGTCCCTCATATATCACCGGAAAACAATGCAACCATTGTGGAAAGTATTACGGTGCTTCTTCTAACAGGTGGGAATGAAAATATCCAGCAGTCACTCTGCTTGGTATATGCCCTACAGAAATAAAGAATGTTGCAAGAACAGATATATGCACATCCATGTTCACCACAGCAATACTAATAGCAAGAAGCTGGTAGCAACCTAAATACCCATAGGTGAAAAAATGGATCAATATTCTTTGGTACCTCCATACAATGGGATACTTACACATCACTAAAGAATAATGATGAAGGGGAATTGATCACAGTGATTGATGTATATATAGCCTTCTCTCAGTGGGGTGGACAACAGAACAGTGGGCCAGCGGTTGGTGTAAAATATAAAAAACCAATAATTTATAATTTAATGATCTGTGGATCATGGGGGTGGGGGGGGTGAGCTGATCCCAAGAGCTCAAGTAGAAAGAAAATATTTTGAAAAGGATGATGGCAACATATGTACAAATGTGCTTGATATGTGGATGGATGGATGGATGGATGGATGGATGGATGGGTGGGTGGATGGATGGATTGGGATAAGAGCTGTAAAAGCCTCCCCACCCCCCACTCCCCAAAATGATGTAACTGTGAAGCATCTCATGACATAAATGTATTTGAAGTTAGTGAAATAAGTCAATCACAAAAGTACAAATTAGGCCACTGTCATAAAAAATAATCAAGAAAAAGTTTTCACTTGAACAGAAATACAATGGTGTTCACCAGTGGTGGGAGAGAAAGGAAACAAAGCGACAGGCTCGATTAGAGGGCAGATAACTGTTGACTTGAGCGACCAAGAGGGTAAAGTCATATAAGGAGCAGATGGAGGAATAAAAGGGAGTGGGGAGCTGAGCCCCAGTGGTGTAGTGGTTGTGCGCGGGACTGCGGCCCACTGGGATGGAGGTTCAATTCCCGCTCACAGGAGCAAAGGCTGGGCCTCCTACTCCCACCACCAGGGCAGTGATGCCTAAAAAAAAAAAAAAAAAAAGGGAGTGGGGCAAGGCAAGCCATTGGAGATTCAATGTTTTTTGCCGAATGCAAGAATGATGATCTGACATGTAAACTCCTCACCAATTCACAATGTAAAAATATATCTTTAAAGATGCAGAGCCTCTGAGCCCGTAAGGGCCAGTTCTGCTTTGCACTGTAGGGTTGCTGTAAGTTTGGATAAGCCTGATGGCAATGAATTTAGTGTTGCTTTTCATTTTCTTGGCACTCTGCAAAACACATTTCATTTTTTTCCATTCTTGTATCTTCACATGAATCTGATAAAGTAGATATTAATTATGAGCAGCCAATAATTATTGACTATTCATGTTAGCTGGAAGCAGAGAATTCCAAAGCTATTTCTAGTATGTGGAAACAAACAAAACCCAATCCACTGTTACTGAGTCGACTCCAAGGTGTCCTATAGAGAGGGTTTCCAAGGTTGGTCATCTTCACAGAGACAGACAATTTCAGCCGCCTTCTAGGCACACCTGGTAAGATTGAATCACTCACCTTGCACTTAAAAAGGCCAACTCTGACCCCAGGGCTCCTTGACTTAGGCTTCATAAAGCCATCCCTAGAATGGAATTTCCATGAGGACAGAGAATTTGTGTCTAGGCAAAAGACGGAAAAGGGAACATAGGACACTGAGTTTGCCTATGTATGCATTGAATTTCCGAATGGCAATGGGATGAAGCTTGACTCCCTGTTGTCAGCTTTCCTTGTCACCCCCTAGTGTCTTTCATGCATTTTTTTCTTCTTGCACTCAACCTCATTTCCCCCCCAGACCCACCACAAGAGAGTTTTATTTCCATACCCAAAGTCCTAAATTGCTTTGCAGAAATCAGTTATTAGTTTATCTCCTAAACTGAAGATCACTCTGGAGCATGATCAAAACTTTGGGAGGACCACATGCCATTTCAATAAGGTAGGAGATTTTTATTTTCCAACTGGGTGAAAAATGTGTACATTTACACTGTCACAAACCAACTCAAACTGTGACTTGTGTTTTACCATTTATGTACTCGATAGTATGTATTTTGACAGTTCTTCCCAGTTTCTGACAGAATATTTTCTCTCCCTTTTTAGAAGGAAGGAGGGGATACGTTTCTGTACTGGTGTTCGCTTTTGCCCTGCTGTGGGAATGTCTCCCTCTTTAACTCACAAAATAGAGTCATCTGTCAATCAAGGTTTATTAAGCACTTACTGGATCACTACATTTGGGTCTGTCAGCTGGAAAAGGGCGATAGAAGGAGCATAAAGAATTGCATGTTAAATTGGAAACGAATGGATACATACAAAAGCACTTTCAAAATAAGTGATGACTTGTTATCTTGCTATTCTTATTGTCTAGTAGGTTCTTCATTATTTTGCCCCAAGCATTTTTTTTTCTTTCCAGGCTTATAGAAATCTCCATCGAGGAAAAGAGCATGCTGTTCATCTTCATTGTTTGGCTCAGCAACGTCGTCTTAGTATATTCTGCTGGCATACTAACCTAAGTAGGGTTTCCGACACTGTCAATCTCTCTGGGACCAGATACTCTTCATTTTCTTTCTTGGAGTGGCTGATGGGGTAGATCCACCAACTTGAGATGAGCACTCCAAGCCCTAATCCACAGCACCACTAAAGTTCAGCCCTATAGAGACACATTAAAATCTGGATGATTCCTGTGATCATCAACAGGAACAAAACTCAGCTCATGGTGAGGAAGGAAATCATGGCAGTCTGACACCGAGACTGACCATCACCCGAGAGCAGCATGGTGTGAAAACGTTGTGTTACAAAAACCTTGACTGCAGACAGAAACAAATGCTATGGGAAGAGGCAAAGCTTTCTGGGAGAGGAGACTTCACAAGTGAAATTTGAATTAAACATTGAATTGAAATTGCATTTTGAATTAAATGAATCACACAGGCACCGACCAGGAGAGAATAATGAGAAAAGAGAACTAGAGAGTGAGATGTTACTTGGGACCTATAGTTTATGTCTGAAGGTGTGGCTGGGGGTATGGTGTATGGATAGAGGTGTGACTGGAGGATATGGTGTATGGATGGAGGTGTGATTGGAAGATATGGTGTATGGATGGAGATGTGACTGGAGTTGAGGTGTAGTATGCAAGAGGCAATAAAGGGGGTGAAGGGGGGCTGGATTTTGAAAGATCTTGCCTGTTCTACCAAGGATTTAAAAATTATTCCTAAAAAAGATGCTGAAGTGGTGACCCATGTACCAAATTCATGTCATTTTCACATAGCTGGAAGTTGTTTAGGATTCCTAAAGTACTCATCTGTGAAACCAAGAGCGGGAAGTTGGAACCCACCAGCCATTTGGGGGAGAAAGGCATAGAAGACCGCTTGTCCAGAGGAACACAGCCTTGGAAACCCTCTGGGCAGGTGGACTCTGTCCTAGAGTATCATTGTGAGTCTGGGTCACTTTCATGGCAAAGAGTGTGATTTGCTTGGGTACTAGTTTGGAAGGGCACTGGATATCAGGGCATGTATTAGTCCTTATTCACAGGTCAGCCCCACCCTTTCACAGTGTGTGAGGAAGCAGGTGAAGTAAGTTGTTGGAGGAATCCAGCAATGAAAGAAGGAGTGGTGAGTGCCTGCTGAGGAGAGGAGACCCAGGAAAGAGAGGGAGAGTTGCATTTGAGTAATTACAGACATGTAGGATTTCTGTGGTGTCAACAAAGAAGAATATAACTGAGGTTTGGAGATGGAAGTCAACACATATCCATAATCCAGGCTTACCTTACCCTCTATCTCCTTTTCTATTCTGCACCCTGAGTTTATCACATCATTTGCCCAAAGAAAAAAAATCCATAGCCATTTTCTTTCTTGGCTTGTTCTCTAGGCTCTAGTAACCATTTCAATGGTTACACAAAATTCACAGATAATATTCATGATTAAAAGGTTTATTAAAGAAGTGGACAGGTTGCAATACAAGTGAAAAATGTTCAAGATACAGTTGTTTTTCAGGATATCTTAAAACGTTTTTTCACGTCTGCTACTCAATAACCCTTGGCACATGCCACTCTGCTAGAAACCTCAACCCTAAAACATTCAGTTCAAGATCTGTGGGTCACCTAAATTAAGTGCCCATAGAGACTCTACTCCAGTAAGCCTCAGCCTGAAGGAACTCAGTTCTATTTCTGTTAAGTTCCCCGAGACACCCCTACTCTCTTTCATGCTTTGGCTCCTGGTTCTGCTATTACTGGTCCTCTGATATCATAGCTATCTTCTAGGTATGGGAGGTTAACTGTACAGGGATCTCAGCTCCAGAAGACGTGTTCTACTCCTGGCTCTTATGGCTAATGACATTCCTTCTCCAGCTTCTCGGTGGACACATTTTGTACACAGCAGGGTGGCATACTTTGGAATCCTGGTTGCAAGTACTCACATGTGGTCTTATCAGTATTTTTCCCTACCTTCTTTTGAGACCCATGCAAGGAAGGGTCCTTTCGTAGGAGACAGAGACTTTGGCTAGAATCTTTTCACAAATTTTCTGATGCCCTCTTATTTATGGAGTATGCTTAGTAATCCCTAAAGTTCTAAGGAGTCTTGGTCTTGCTTTTAGGTCAGTGTTGGGCTTTAACTGTAAAGTCATTGGGTCAAATGCTACCCTGCATGATAAAGATGAGCCTATCTGCTCCAGGAACTATTTGCAGCCTCAGAACCCCTGTGATGTCACAGTGAATATGAATCAATTGAGTGGCAATGGGTTTGGTTGGTAAGGTCTTGGGCATCATGTTCATCATCTCATCTATGAAATATGTATACGTATATCTGTCTCTTAAAGACAGATGAAATTAACTGTACCAAACCAAAGTCAATCATAGAACTGATTCCTACTCATACTGACCCCAGATGACAGACAAGCTTAAGTTGACAGACACTATGCTTGGCAAGGGATGTGCTTTGCACTGGGATAGTGAAAATCATTGATGTGCTTGGTGGCTAATAGAAAGTTGTAAGGTTTAAGTCTACCTAGAATCACCTGAGAAGAAAGGCCTGGTGACCTACTTTAGAGCTGTTGGTCATTGAACACTATCACAAGGAGTTAGCGGCTACCAAGGGTGTCTAAATTATAAAGCCATATCCATTGTCCTCGAGTTGACTCCAGCTCATGGTGACCCCCTATAGAGCTTCTGAAATTGTAAATCCTCGTGGGAGCACATAGCCTCCCCTTTCTCCCATGAATTGTTTACTGGGTTCAGACCTCCAACTTTTGTGCTACCAGCCCAATATGCCACACGCCTTGTCTCCTTATTGAGGAATACCCTATATTCCTCAAGCTAGTGTGATCTAACGCAGTGTAGGACACTCAGAAGATAAAAGAAATGGACTATTTTTATAATCTGCTTGTCTTTTTGACCTTAGAGTTCTTAACACCTTCCCTATCTTGGATTTTACTTATCTGTGCCTCTTTCTAAGTGTCACAATCAATCTTTATGTTTTCAAGGAAGAATAAGTAAAAAAAAAAATGATGTGGATGTTTTAGTATGATTATTTTTGAGTGTAGGCCTCAAAGACTGGAGATCCTGATAGTCTCAGAACATGTTAGTCTTCACAACGCATGTTACATTTTGCATATGTGCGTTTATTTTCCCTTATTATCTGACAATTGAGATATTGCAATACTAATTGCATCATTCTGTGCATGTCCTAGTTAGAAGCCCAAGTGGAGATTATTTTATCCAACTATTAAAAAAGAGCTGTTGGTAGGAGCCCATAAAACATCTCTGGGTTCTTGATTAGCATGCAGATCACCTCACGGCGGGAGGAAAATCAGCCTGAGGCAATGGAAGTCTTGTCCAGACAGCAGTAAATGGCTTCAGCAAAATGCCTGGAGCAACTTAGTGTGTTCACACTAAGGGATTGCTTAAGAGGGAAGAGATTTATGTGGCAACTCTTTAATTTCATATTTTAATTCTATTCATGGAAGCTAAAGGTTGTATAACTTAGAGAAAAGAATCAGTGAGGTATCCCCTTGAATAAAAATTCTTGATACTTTTAATCAGGACAAATTTACATGACTTTTTCTATGTCAGTGTTTGCCTCTGTTAAATGGGAATGAAAGTATCTCCTCCCCAAAACAGTCTTTATCTCTCCATATGCAAATTTCTGTGGGAACAGTGGTATTAAAACAGGCTGTCTGTGAGCACCTGTGAACAATTTAGTAATTTTTCCTACTTTCTACTACCTTGAATGAAAAAAAACATTAATTAAAATATGACTATCATGTTAAAAATTTATTTAACTCCTTAATGAGAGGATTAGCAGGATGTTAAAGGTGGTTCAAAGAGAATTTGAGAAGTATATAGAGGCTCTAAACGAAAGACTACAGGCAAAAGTTTGCCAAACTAGATACATTTGTTCAATCTTTTCAAGACAATTGGGCTGTTCCCTTTGGAACTGTTGTTTCCACGGTTCATGTATCATTTGTATCTCTATCAGACAAAATCTAAGTTTAATTTAATATAGCTTCAAAGATGATGAGTACTAATCCATGATAAATAGTTCATCAAACTAAAGTATATTTTTCTAGAAAATTTGCCCTTAGGGAGAACATGACAAATATATGACCCGTTTTGCTTTATTTTTCTCCAGAGAGCCTATATTCTTGCTGCACTTTTTCTCTACCCTTTACTTTAGGAAATTTTCTTATAGGAAACAGAACAGAGATGCTCTTGCTGCTTAGGGAGAATAGATTCGTGGCCTCCTCCAACACAAAAGGTCCTGGATTATTTGGGGCAAAGAGACCAGCTTGGAGTGATTCATTGAGCTTGGTGCATTTTGTGCCTCAGCCAGAGCTTTTACCTATTTATGACAATGTAATTTCATTTGCTTTTAGAGATATCACTTTATACCACCCCCTGTCAGACTAACTCAGAAATATGTCCAGCAGGCAAGATCCTTAACAACCCCTAGCCAAATGACAGGGGAGCTTGATTTCCATTCTTCTCTCTCAAAGTGGTAGGGTTACAATGGCTACTGGTACTCTCCAAATTTGTGGCTGTGAAATTTTTGAATTCATACATTAAGATCTAATGCAAAGATGTACCTCTCAGAATTGGCAACACTGTTTAAGTGATTATGAAAATATGCATTCCAGTTGCAGAATCATTTATTTTTCCCACATAGGTGGGCATATGCAGTGTTCATCTCAGGTCCCAATTTCATCTTATTTCTGGCTTTAACCCTTTAAATCATTTTTCTAAGTGTAAAAAAAACCTAAGAGGATTATTAGTGACTTTTCATATAGAGAAAATTAATGCCAGGACAAGGGATCTCTGGGGAGAGTGTTCCTACTCTTATTAAATTCATGATGTTTTGGCCAGATGTTGCCATCTCTTTCTTATTCTCTCCTTTTCAGAGTTGTCTCATCATAGATATGATTTAACATTTTTTATGCACTTTTATATTTCAATGCATCTTAAAAATGTGATCTAGCTAGGATATAAATGTTTTAAATTTTTTATAAGTATATCATTAGTATGAATTTTTCATAATGTCATTCTCCTAGGTTGTCTCTAATTCTTTACTGTTACAGACCTCTCTGCAGAAACCTTCTCATCCATGTCGCCATGCATAACAGTCCTCTGGAGGATTTGAAGGGAATCGACTTGCTAAGTTGTTGCATATGAATATCTTCAACTTTACTAGCCATTGCCCAATTGCTCTCTAAAGAGAAATGTATGGGGTGTGTCGGTTGTTTTCTAATAACCATCTAGTGCCCATCTCTGTGGGCACTAGTATATTGCTGTTTATTTCTACAGGTATATTTTCTAGCTTGTGTCTCTCCTTTTCCTTTTAGTATGTTTATAGTATGTTTTTTTTATTGCTTTCAGTTTTTATCAAATAAATCAAATACCCCTTTATGTTCTGTGACTTTCACACACCCATTTGCCCAAAACAATCTTTTCATTTTATGTGGCCAGGAAGATGTCATTCTCAGGTTCCTTTTTCAGCGTGGCATCTCCTGTGTTCTGTGAGTACTATTTGACTTAATTGGTGCTAATGTAATTGTGTGGGAAGAAGTTCAGTGGGTGAATTTTTGTCTTCCACAGAGAGACCAAGTTCAGTGCCACACCAGTGCCCTTCTAAAACTTCTATGACCTGTCAGGGGAGGCTTGCATTTTACCATGACACTGAAAAGGGTTCAGTGGAGCTTCTACACTAAGACAGATTAGGAAAAATTCCTTGTGTCTTGAATGCTCCAGTCTGAACCCAATCATGGTGTAGTGTTTAGTCCCCTTTTGCACTTGGTGACCCTGAGCTTAGACCATTTGGTGACTAACACAGACAACAACAATTGAGATACAAGACTCAGTACAACTCGATGCTCCTCTAAGGTAGGGGTCGACAAACTTTTGAGATCAAAGAGCCAATTTTGTCCTTCCTAACAACTTTAAAATCACTAAAAAGCCTTAAATATGCTTTTCCAAACAAAAGAAATCACCATGATCTGAAATAATAACCTTCAAATGTTTTCTGTTACTTCAGAGCTGCACGTTCAAATTCAAAGAGCCACATGTGACTCACAAGCCATTTGCAGACCAGTGCCCTAAGGGATCTTCTGCACAACTGCCTGAGCAAGTGAAGCAAGCTTTCCTGGAGAGTCTGTAATTGTGGCAGAGGAGCTTTATCTTCTACTCTATAGCAGATCAATCAACTCCTTCTGATAGCTGTTTCTCTTTTCTCACTCTGCTGCATCTTGACCTTGCAAGCACTTTGCCAGAATGCATCCTGGTTCCCCATCCCCCACCCCCTTTGAAGGGTAAATCTAACTCCTCTCTCTACTTCATGTGCAACTCCACGTGCATGGCTATAAAACATGAGTGACTGCTAATTTATAGAGTAACAGATAACAAGCAAATAGAAGTATCATCTCAATCACAGTAGGTCCTCTCGCTGAAGGAAATTCTCATGCTCTATTTTAAAAATTTATTCGGACAATATTTATTGATCATCTACTAAGTATAAAACATAAAGAGGGCTTCAAGAAGATCATGAATAAATGTAATAGATGTTTACATGAACTTTTGGACGCTGTCTTGTGCAAGACATTGAGCAGACAAAATTAACAATGTCTCAGGAGAGTGAGTGGGTGTATGGGAGGGAAAAAAGAGGGGCTCATATCAAGGGCTCCAATAGAAAGTAAATGTTTTGAAAAGAATGACAGCAAAATATGTACAGGTATGCTTGATACAATTGATGTATGGAGTGTTATAAGAACTGTAAGAGCCCCCAATAAAATGATCTTTAAATCAAAACAATATCCCAGGTGGAAGAGGTAGAAGAAAGAGGCAGGGCAAGGTTTCTCAGAGGAGGTGGCCTTTCAGGTGAGATTGGAAATTCCAGGAATGAACCCGTTCAAGGTCGAGGAAAGAGTTTATAAGGCGACTAGATGCAATTTTAAGGGCTAATGTAGTACAAAAGAATTTGGCTGGTATGAGAACTGAGAGGTATGAAATATGGCTACACAGGAATATATAAGGAGGAAAATGACCTGGAATATGGATAGAAAGCTACACGTTGAATTAATTAGTAGCTCTTTTAAAAAGAGAAGCTAGAGATTTGCTCTGTGTTTTCAGACTACAACCCTGACTGTATTTTATAGATAGGTTTGCACTACATAATAGCATTGAAAAAAGGAAGACCTGGGGCACAGTTGGGAGCATTAGGCAAACATATATGACTCTCAGATAAATAGGAAAACCAACCAACAAAAAAGAAGTCTCATTTAGCTCCTGAGAGTCTAGTAACTTCCAACCATCACCTTTAATTTTTGTGTATGGAAAGGGATATGAGTCTACATCTCAGACAACCCAAGGCCAGTCAAAGGAAAGCAATGACCTCTTGGCCTCAGGGATAAACTACATTGTTCTTCGAGTTTTGGCAGGCTGTCAGAGTTAACAGATAGAAGGTATGCTGGTTAGGTGCTCCTGAGTATGCACCTACTCGCAGTGAGTCTATAAGAGACACCGTCCAATCCTGTGCCATCCCTACAATTGTTTCTAAGTCTCTGTCTATAAGGCATGACATCCATGGATTTCTAAGCTGATGAGGCTGATAGGACACTTTCAAGGAAATCTTGAATGACTACATTGGAGGGTTGTTGAAAGGTTTTTGTCATAGAACAGACTCGTGTGGGAGGCACACTGACCTGCCTTGAGCAACCTCAGAATGAGGGAGATTCAAAAAGTTCATAGGAAATTAGAGAACATGGAACTTCCCAAGATCTTTTTGAAGCTCCATCATAATTTCAAACTCTTAATTGAGTCTATGTGGTTACGGATGTCTCTAAGTAGACTTATGGGTTTTCTGTGTGATTGACAGAGGATTTAACTTGCCAGTAGATTCTTTTTCTTACTGTCATTAAAATGATGAATGGTTCAGGTTAGTTGGCTAAATATGTTGCATGATCCTGGTTGGATGTATTTGAAGCTCCTCTTTCATGCTGATTTGCTTCCTCAAGGCTTAATCTACTTATATTTACATTGGCTGAAAATTTAAGACAAAATTCTCAGCGTTGCTTTCTATTTTTATAGATGGCAATTAAAAGCCAACTTCTATGGTACCCATTGGTTTTTATGAAAAAAGCCTAAGTCCTTGATTCTTGAATTCAAGGCACTTCCCATATAGAAAAGAAATGGGCTTATAAGATAGTAGGGGAAAAATCAGTTATATAAACTAAACTAAAAAAAAACCTCAGTTAACCCAAGGGCCAACTAGTTGCCCTTGAGTTGATTTTAATTCAACTTTACAAATACCAGTAGAAAACTGCTCTTCATAGCATTTTCAATGACCTTCCATAAGTGAATCATAGACCTTTTTTTTCCCCAGGGCACCTCGGGGCCAGATTCAAATTGCCCATCTTTCTGTTAGTCACTGAACACTGAATTGCATATATTACTGAGCTTTTTCCTCTTGTGTCTATTGTCATTGTAAACCTCTTATTGATTCTCACTCATAAAGACTCTTTATGCCAGCATAGAACTGCCCTATAGGGCCTCTTAGGTTGTTCTCCTTAAGAGATCAGTTTGACAGAACTTTCTTGTTAGCAGCTGAGAGCTTACCTGGTATGCCTCCAGAACTACTTTCTTTTTTGACTGATGTTATGTGTATCAAGTTGGTGTTTGAATTATAGTGACCCCATGTAACAGAGAAATATCCCCAAAAACTTTCTAGGCTGACATCCTTGTGAGAATAGATTCCCAAGTTTTCCTTCTGTGGGGCCACCGGATGAATTTGAGATGCTTTGTGGATTCACGTCACTAGGCAGTTTCAAAACACCAAGCTATTTGAGAAATGAGCCACTGAGAATGATACTGGCTGAGAAAATCAGGAATCCAGAGGGAGACCATAAAGTTGAAACAGAAACTAAACACATACATAAGTGGCGTGATTCCTGGTTTATGACCTCTATCAAAATTAGAAGGCATTAGATATTCCAAGTCTAATATTGAGACTGTTGAGTGCTTCAGCTAAATTTCCTTCTTCCTCCCCCTTCAGGTTCTCTATTAACTTTTGCCCGGTCCACTAAAAGAAAAGAGAACAACAGTAGGGACAACAACATGAAGTTGACTAGGATTTGGAATGCCTAAACTGTATCTGTAGTTCAAAGACAATGGGAACATAGCTCAATGGTGACAAACTTAGGGGAGCCTTACCCATATGTTTTAAAATCGAAAAGAAAATCTAGACAAGTTCCTTATGATTACAATGCTTGTAAATGAGGGAACAACAAAAGCAAAGCAAAACAAAGACTGAAAGTCCATGAGTTATTGGAGAGAATTTAAGATTGCTTGGAATTAGAAGACCACATGGATAAATGTACTGATGATCCCTTCCCCTCATGTTTAAAAGTCATGTTGAGAACATGCACCTCCAAAATCTGCCAACTTTTCATGTTCACAACCCACTCATATTGACTACATGCTTGGGGTTGTGCCACCACGATTGCTATTTTCCAGAATAGCCAACCTCCATTACAATGAACTCAAGGCAGATCTCCACATAAAACTCTCTTTCTCCCCTTTTCCTATTCTTGGGAACCATTAATAAGCTTTTGATTGGTTTCTATCAATTTTGTCATTTCAAGTAAGTAAAATAATATAGTGTGTGTCTCTTTGCAACTGACTTGTTTTGCTCAGAAAGTTCTCAAAGTTATCTATTTTGTAGCATGCATCAGAATTTTACTACTCTGGCTGGCTAGATGGTATTCCAATGTAGATACATACCACATTTGCTTATCCTGACTTCTGTGGATGGGCATTTTGGTTGTTTTCATATTTGGGCTAGTGTGAAAAGTACAGCAATTGTTACTGTTTTCATAACTGCCTGCAGAAATATGATTTTGAAGAAACATGAGGGCCAGGGAGAACATGGTGACTTTGTGAGCAGTTTAGAGGTGAGAAATGACTGTATTATAAAGGAGAACATCACCCTATTTCTGTGTGAGATACAGTAAGTTCCCATTACTTGAAGTAAACTAAATTATGAAGCCCACCTCTTGTCAAGTGTCCTTCTCATAGAGACAGGAGTAGAGCTGTTCTTTAGTGTTTCCAAGTCGTACATACTTATGGGGGAGCAGACAACCTCATCTTTCTCCTCTGGAAGGGCTGGGGGGTTAGAACGTGCACTCAGCAGTTAACAGCCTAATGCTAACTCAAAGCACCTCCAAGGTAACTGTTCACAACCATGGTAGTCTATAAAATCCACAGTGAATACCTAATTGGCAATACTAAGCCACTGCTCCTAGGGGCGGAAGCAAGAGTGAATTTGCTGTGAGCCTGCGGCAAAATATGTCTGCTAGCTCATCAATGATGTTATTTTATAGGTAGTTGTTAGATATCTTAGTTAATATGGGTGTATATGTTGTTGGTTTATCTACATTGAACGAATTACTAACACTTCCACCATCACTTGCCTGTCGGTTTGTCATAGTCTGATGGCTTATGTGTTGCTGTGATGCTGGAAGCTGTGTCACCTGTATTTCAAATATCAGCAGGGTCACCCATGGTGAACAGGTTTCAGCCAGTATTCCAGACAAAGAAGGAATAAATTGTCTAGTTCTGAGGAATGAACCACTGAAAACCCCATGGCCCTAAGTGAACCATTGTCTGACATTGAAAGCCTCATGAAGGGAAGTGGAACACTGGCAGATACTGAGCCAGAAGAGGAACCCCTCAGTTCAGAAGGCTGAGGGAGATGACTCAAAATCTGGCACGGGAAGTGCTGTTGTCTCAAAGTAGTTGGTGTTAATGAAATGGATGGAGTGAAGCTTTCAGAACCACAATCTGCTTGTGGGGAATGAATCAACATGCTTAGAAACAACAGGGAACAGAAAGAAATTCAAAGCAGATTCAGAAGCGGACCCCAAACAAAGGATTTTATTGGTGACCTTAGATGGATCTTAACTCAAAACAGAGAATACAAGAACAAAGATTTCCTATGTTTTATTGATGATGCAAAGACTCTGTGGATCATAACGCTATGAATAACATGGAGAAGACTGGGACTTCAAGAGAACTCCATTGTCCTCAGGCTTAACATGCACATGGACCAAGAGGCAGTGGTTCAAACAGAACAAGAGAAATATCAGGAAAGGTGTGTGTCAGGGTATCTTCTTTCATCAAACTTATTTATTGTGTATAATCGAGTACAAGCCAATCTGGATATCAGCTGAGGCACCTAATTTTACCACAAAACCTGCATTTGAAATGTGCTGAGTCAGCTTATACATGAGTATATACAGTAAGCTATAGGCTGAGCACATAATCCGAGAAGCTAGACTATAAGAAGAACTTGGTGTCAGCATTGAAGGAAGGATTACTAACAGCCTGTGAAATCCAGACAACACAATTGTATTGATGAACATGAGGAGGACTTGAAGTACATGTTCATGGAAATCAGGGATTGCATACTTCAGTGTGGCTTACAATTCACTCTCAAGTAAACAACTCCCCAGAACCAGACCAACAGATAACATCACGATAAACAGAAAAGGTCGACGCTGTCAAGGATTTCCTCTTGCTTGGCTCCACAATCAATGCACGTGGAAGCCGTGGTCAAGAAATCAAATGCTATATTGCATTGGTAAAATCTGCTGAACAAGGCCTCTTTAAAGTTTTAAAGAGCCAGGCAATCACTTTGAAGCCCCAGGTGTACCTGCCCTACACGATGGTATTTTCGATTGCCTCACATGTATGTGAAAGTAGGGAAAGGAAAGAAAGGTAGGCGAATAATAGGATACATCTTAATTAGGGTTCTGGTGAATAATTATGAAAGGACTAAGGAGTGCCAAAATAACAAACAAATCTGCCTTGGTGGAAGTACAGCCAGAATGCTCCTTAAAGCGAGTAGGGTGAGACATTGTCTCATGTGCTGTGGACATGCGAGGAGAAGCTAGTTCCTGGAGAAGGACACTGTACTGAGTAGAATATAAAAACCAGCAAAAACAGAAGACCCTCAAGAAGACGGATGGACACCGTCAGTGGCTGCAGCCGTGGGTCCAAACACATGAGCAATTGGGAGCAGGGCATTGAGGCAGGCCATGCTTCCCTCTGCTGTGAAAAACCTTGCTATGGGTTGCAAAGGACGTCATGGCACCTGGCACCAGCAGCAAGAATCTCTCATGCCTGAACAGCACTCGTCCAATGACCACAGTGTCCACATAATGCACATCACAGCCTTCCCGTGCTGAGAAACACTAGACAGCACTTCAGCCCAAAGCCTGAGGCTATTCAAAAAAGACAAGTCACTGGTAAAAGGCACATCCACAGCACGCAAAGCCTGGCATTAAATACACCACCAGAAGGACACTTGTCTATAGTCTGAGAGTTGACCCAAGAAGGCAGAGCCTTGCCTTGTTTGGGCTCAACTAGGAATGTTCTTTTTGTACAAGTCAAACATTGCACAGCTCTGTGCTTCTCCCCCAATGACCACATTGGTTATTTATTTGGAGGTCACAAATAAATGTTTGTGAGCAGGCAAATCCGCCATTAGGCAACCAGTAAATAATGAGGCCTAGGGTGTTTTTCTCTGTAGATACAGAGAATGCACCCCTACTTATGTTCAGATATATTCTCATTCCTTGAAACCCCCCCTCTTTATATAGTTCTTTTCAAAACAAGTAACTATTTTGTTTAAAAAAATGCTGATTGGGTTCAGACAGGCTTGCTTATGTTAAGGTAAAATAAATTCAGGAATGGGTTGGCAGGTGTGAGGGCTTTTCAGCCTTTTTGAAATGCATCTTACGAGCAACATTTGCATTCTATGAGAATCTATGCTAATATAACATTCACACTCAAAGGATACGTTTAAATTGCAAATTTTGAAGAGCTGGAATTCAGTAAATAATATTTGAGGGAGAGGGTTGGTGGGGCCAAGACATCATATTCCCAAAGAGGCATCTCATAAGGCCATCGGGAAGACCAGGTGGAAAGCGTGAATTGGCCAAGAGTGGATTCTCTTGTGGGGCTGAAATCATCTGGGAAGTTTGGGAATGGGAATTATTTCTGCTGGGTGGAAGTGATTTGCAAACTTTAATATGCAGGTGAATGACAATTGTTGCCCAACCTCTTACATTACCATCTGACTTTGTGAGTTAGGTCAAGTAGGTTTAGGGTCTGATAATTTGCCTTCCTCTCTGCCTGGGGACTACCCTTTGAGGACCACTGCTCTGTGAAAAGCTGGAAACTCTATTTGCTTGTCAAGGTGGGTAGCAGAGTACCTACCATATTTATTGAAATATAACATGTTCAAGCAAATAATGCACACCTACATGTGTAACACGGCACATATCCCAAACTAACATGCGGTGGGGTGGAGGGCGGGTGGCAACACAGTTTAGGGATAAAAGTATAATGTGCGCATTATTCGTGTAACAAATACAGTACATAAGAGAGCGGTATGATTGAGTCAAATCTAGTGAGTGCTTCTCCATTAGATTTGAAAGATTCCTTCATGCCTTGGAAGGTCCTGGTGGAAGAGCAAGAGTTAGGCGTGGAGATTTCCCTCAAGTTCAGCGTGCCAGCTAGTATGACCCCTAAGTCCTTCCTCTTCCAAGCTGCCAGTTTGGAAAGAGAAATCTGACATCTCCCCAACTGCTGCAGCCTTTGCTGAGAGCAGGCGCCCATGCCAGTTTTCCCTGGCTGCTTTGGGAGCCCGCCCGCTGCTCACTCTTGGTGATGATGTCAGCACTCTCCGCTCCATCACACCTGGCTGAAGGAATCAGATAAGCTCCACAGGAAGAGGCTTCAGGAACTTGACAGGTGAACCAAAGACCCTTTTGTTTTCTTGGCTGGGGCCCGCTGCCAGGTTTGTGGATTTCTGTCAGTCAGCTGGCTGCTACACTTCTCTGCTTCTTTATTTTCCCCGAAAAAGAAACCGTTAGTGATTTGCTAAGCTGCTCCAGAGCACATGAGGGTTTAATGTGAGACCAAGATGGGGTTAGAACTGGCTAGCCATTCCTGACTTTGGCTGGAAGCCCCCTTTGGACGGGGGCTTTTTAATTAGGGTGGGCACATGGCTATGCAGGTAGATAAATGCTCACTTAGTGGGGAGGGAATCCTGCCCAGAATCCTTTGGGAGAATCCCTGACAAGTGTTCTCCATGTGCAGTGGGAACCAGATGTGCCCTAAAGAATGAGCTGGTGTTGCTGCTTGATGTTCAGCCACTCCTGCTAGTGTTTCATCTGAGCTTGTTGTCCCGTCGCATGTTCCTCTACATGACACACTAATGGGTCTTGCCCCCCTATGGCTGCTGCTCTGTGTCTCTGCTGGAACTCACCTTGATATCTTTGAGAAACGGACCCTTAAAGGACAATGGTCTCTGTGTCTAGAAGCTTTTGAGCCTCTTCTAACTTCTCTTGGAAGAGCCAAGAGTGAACTTCAGAATCTGGTTTCCTCTCTCCTATGATTTGCTGTCAGTATTCTGGGGCTGGGTGGTGACATCATCCTTGGGTACCGTTTCTCCTCAGATCAAACACATTTATAGGTGGGGTTTGGGTAGTTGTTTTTACATTGCTACCATTGTTGAAAGAGTCAAAGGCTGATTTCTTAGAAAGAAATGTTTATAAGGGAATGTGTTACGTCTTTTCAGTGGTATGCGATTGTCTGAGAAATGAACTCAGGCAGTCCCTCTGTTACACAGACCAGCAAGTGGCACCAGAGTCTGTCTTCTCTCAGCTGGGGCAAAGACTGTTTGAAGTTCCATCTCCTTACAGGATTCATGGCTTCCTCTATTCTCAGGGTGGCTGCAACTTCCATGGCCCCCAGACCTCCAGATGATGGTAGATGGTGCCCCAGATGCCTACTATAAATCACCAACACCCAACTTTGGATCGACTAGCATTGAAATGATCTCATCCCCCCCTCCCCCCCACACACACACTCACATGCTCTCTAAACTTTTGCACAATCGCTATTGGGGTCCATATTATGATTTGTGGGTGCCTTGTGCCCTTTAGGATGTTCAGCATTCACCCTGGGCTCTACCCACTAGATTCACCCACTAGGCTCTACTCACACCGATGTGAGGATCAAGACTCTCTCCAGATGCTGTATTATGTCTTCCCGGAGTCCAAATCCCTCCCAGTGGAGAGAGCGGTTGCTCTATAAGAAGGGGAGTGACAATATAGGTGGGACCTCTCCATTGGAACGAAAGCACAATGCTGCAGGAGCAGGTCACTGCTTCAGATCCAGCATGCATTCCCATGGGAGAGGGGAGAGAGGGGACGGGAGGTATACTTTCCCCTCTCTCATGGACACCAGGTCTTAGTTTCTATTTTCAATAAAAGACAACAAACTAAACATTTACTGCTAACTGGTTGATTGATTCCATGACTCAGTGATCCTATAGGAAATATTAGGACTGCCCTTGTGAATTTCTGGGACTAAATCTTTGCAAGAGTAGAAAGGCTCATTTCCTCCCCCGCAGCACCACCCTCCCCCCCCCACCCAAAGACTTGTGTTTTCAAACTGCTGACCTTGTGGTTAGCTGCCCAATGCATAACCAAAGAAGTCATTAGGCCTCCTTACTTGTAATGCTGTTTCCTGTTTCCCCAAAGTCGTGCCTAAAAGGGAGCTGGGCTATTTTACATGGGAGGTAAGCTCAAACATAAAAGGAAAGCAGGGCTGGGAAAGAGGACAGCTGCCACAATGTATTGTTAATGAGCAATAACTGCATTGGTTCAATGAGGCCCAATAACCCTGGGGACCTCCAAGAACAGTATAGAAGGTTTTCCAGGAGAATGGATAATTGGACATTTATCCACAAACTGCTCTGCCCCCACTGGTCAAGGCTGCCCCTGGAGACATTAGTTCCACTCCTTCTCCCTGTGCTTCCACTTCCACTTACTAGTTACATAGCAAGCTCAAGTGAGCATCAGAGAGTCTCCTCAAGGAGGGTCAAAGAGAGATGGAAGTTGCTTAAGGTAAGAAGTGGTCTGCGAGCTGCAAGCTACCCTACAGCAATAGGCTGTATGACCAATAGTGTGTGGCAACTACAATGTCTTCTACAACCTGTCTTGGTGAATTTCGTATTGCCTCCACAAGGTCCGTTACTCAACCCAATACCTGTAATTTTTAGGATTTCCCCGCAAAACCTGATGCCTGATATGTAGGACCTCCCAGTACACTCAACATGCAGAGCATTCTTGATTGCCATTCCATGGGCCAAGGAGAGAGGTTCCTGAATTGGATAACGATCCCAAAACTTTAGGTAAAGTGAGAAAGGTGGACATAGTTGTTTAGTGCTTTGTGAAAATGCCAGCATATCTGAAGATTTGTTTCATAGTTTACCTTGAAAATGATAGAACCAAATAGTCATCCCATTCTATGTTATCTCTTTTGAGGATGGGTTTACTCTCTTCCAAGGACGTGCATGTGTGAAAAGAGCACATGCGATTTTTCTAGGACTTAGTATGCAGGCGGCATGCTTGCTA
>PVJH01000566.1:0-291626 GCA_004026705.1 Nesogale talazaci
ATATATATATATATATATATATATATATATATATATATATATATATATATTCTGTCCAAGTAGATAGATCCTCTTTCTTTACTAGATCTATTTCTAGCTTTTAAGTTCCATTATGCATGGCTTTAACAGTATGTATTCATAAGTCAACCTAGTGTTTTCTTATTTCCCCAGTCTTGTACATGTCATCAACCATGTCTTGTCAGATCTCAAAAGAAAGTATTTCTCTAGGACAGCTCACAGTGGACTCTCCTGTAGACCATTTGTACAGACCACCCATTGCCACCACTCTTCAAAAGTGCTATCTATCATCTATCTATCTATCTTTCTATCATCTATCATCATCATATTTTATCCTCCATCCCTTCTCCTTCCCTCACTCTGTCTCTTCCAAATTGCAATATTTTTGTCTGCACAATCTTTTTGGATGGTAACCCAGTATTGTCAACTGATTTTCGCCTCTTGCTATCAGTTTCCATTACAAAATCAACTTTTCTTTTTTTTTGGGGGGGGGCATCACTGCTCTCCAGAGATGGGAGTAGGAGGCCCAGTCCCACTGCTGGAATTGAACCTCCGTCCCAGTGGGCCGCAGTCTTGCGCACAACCACTACGCCACCAGGGCTCAGCCTACAAAATCAACTTTTCATGTGATCACAACTTGTTCACAAATATAGTATTCCGCTTATTCAGAGCAATCAGGTAATCTTACACTTTTGTGAGCTCAGCCCTGAGCTTGGTAGGAATTCCACACACATTTGCTGATCTGAGTGTAATAAGGCCCTTGGTGATTTAATCTAAGGACCTATCAGTGCTATTTGATCTTCACGAGAAGACATTGAGCCATTTACTGAAGAATATGTATCTGAACTTACAATACCGCTTTTGCAGGATCACAGCTTCAGGATAGGTATGTGTTTCTGCTTGTGAAATTTCAAACAATCATACGGATTAGAAAATGATCGTATTCAAATGGGGGAACTTCTAATAGACTCCCTTAGCTAGCTAGAATCCGGGTGACAATAATGCGCATTGGCTTACAGAAAAACGTTCTGCTATTTCATAGCATACACTTCCATCTTTCCAACTGGCATGGGTCATAATAGACACGCATTAGGAGAAGCGTGTCCAATTTTAAAATGATGCCTTACGGCTGAATCCCAGAAGTACTCTTTGAATGAAACGTTGTATAGAAGCTCCTGTTAAATGATGTAAGATTCTCACCTCAAAGGAAAGTGCAAAGCGCCTATTTGAAAAAACTAAACTCAGCAAAACTGTTTTGCAGGACATTTTCATATTTTCATTTACTTTGTGGAGACGTTCAACATCCAAAGTTTATACTGGAGTCTTTGGGGGGGATATGTGGTCTATAGACACAATTTTCAAATTATTTTCCCCATTGAGAAATTATGTAGAAACTCTTGAAGCAGTTTCTGCTATGATTGTGGGTATCACTCAGATTAAAGCAATGTCCCCAAACCCAAATAATCCAACAAATATGCTTTTCCCCAATAAATCGAATGAAATGGGATTTCACATCTAAAGAAATTTACAGGCTTTCCCCAAATTATATTAAGGACATCTGTATGAGAACTTAAAGATATATAGGGAAAAGCTATTGGGCTAAAGTTGCAAAGGCTGGCCAATTCTTTCTAACTTCCACTTCATCAATTTAACCTGAGTGAATTACTTAATAGTTCTGAGAAACACTGCTAGCTCTTCAAAGCTATCACAATGAGAGCAAGTGGACCACAATATCTCACTGGACTGGTGTGTGGAAGTTTATGGAATTGCCTAATGTTTCATAGATTGTAAAATACTATAGTGATTTAAGGTATAGTTGTTCCTAATGTCATGAAGTCCACGTTTCTTGGTGAGTCTTTTGTTTGTTTTACCTTATGTCTACTTTGCTGTCATTTGACTCTGACTAATGGCCTTACGCCAAGATATCGCAATTTATGGGCCCAAACTTCAGCCATACCAAGCAGCTTCGGATGCTTCAAAATGAAGTTTCCTTCATAGTTGTCGTAAGACAGTGGTGTCCTCTGATGGCCACCAGACACCTAAACAAGTAATGCTCAATCTTCTCTGCCTTCAAAATGTGGGCACTTATTGTTTAGCTCAAGTTAAGTACAGGCTAAATGGAATACATAGGACTATCCATCAGTCACTAATCGCGCTGGTTGTTGTTGCTGGCTGCTTTTGATTCATACCGAGATTCCTGGTGAGACCATCCTCAAGGAGATCTGAGTATTGTCATCTGTGCGTTTTCCATGTACTGATTTTTCGAGTAGACTCCCAGGCCTTTATTCTCATCTTTATTAGTCTGAAAGTTCCTCTGAAATCACAGCAGTATTATAATAGCACGCATGCCTCTACTGACAGGTGATTGATGGTTGTGCAGAGGCACATTGACCAGGAACCGTACCTGGATCTCCCTCATGGAAGTTGAGACTTTTAGCATGAGATCACTACTGCCCTAGCAAAGCTTTGCCAACTTATTCCTAGAGAACACCTTGTGCAATAACATATGGAAATACTAGTTGGTGATTACACAAAGGGAAAAAGTGGAACATAATAATATTTGACCCTGTTATTTGAGGAGCTGCGATGGCGTAGTGATTATGCATTGGCCTGTTAACCAAAAGATCCGCAGTTCAAAACCACCTGTGTCTCTTTGGGGGAAAGACAAGGTTTTGTCCCCCAGTGAAGACTAATGGTCTCAGAAACTCATAAGGACAACTCTATCCTGTCCTATAGGGTTGAAATAACTGTGTTTATATGAATAAAACGACATTCTTTAGTATTCCACTTCGTCCTCTCTGATTTTCCTGAAAATAAGTAAGCTACATAAAAAAAGGAAGTCCAGCTGCTAAGTGTCATTGTAGTAAAGACCAATAGTTCTCAGTCACAAGAGAGTGCCTTATTCTCCTAAGTTAGGCATAGGTAAGTAACTTCTCGATATTCCTTTTGTTGTCTTTATTTTAAGTGTATAAGTTATGGATTTTGGAGATCTCTAGTACTGACTGTGTGAGAAGTCACATCCCCTCAGAGTGACTCTCAGGAACTAGGGAGCCAGGTTCAATGTCAGCAATGAATGTTCCCCAGGATAAAAACCATGGAGTTCATTCCAACTTCTAGTGATGCTATAAGACAGGTGGTTTCCAGCTACTGACCTTGAAGTTAGCAGTCCAATGGAAAACCACTACCCCACCTGGTCTCTTCATCCCCCATGATAGATGTATGTAAAGGGCTACAACAGAAGTTGAGTCAATTCAAGCAAGCTCTGGCATAGGACCTCCTTCTTGTTACCATTCTTCTTCATGATGGGCATGAAGTGATTGTCTTGTTGCAGGGCTGTTTCTGTTTTAGGCAGTGTCACAAGTGTCTTGCTATTTTGCAGGAGAACCAAAAAGATCCAGAGACATCCCCAGTGCTTGTCGATGAAATTAGAGATGTGTGTGAACATTTCTGGTTCATTATGAATGGATTTGAGGGGAAACTCACAGTTTGAAGTGTCAGTTGGCAAATTCAAAACTCAGCATTCTTCCATTTGCCCTGGCAGCTATGGTAACCTGGGCATCCACCCTTCTCTTAGTTATAATCAAAATCCATACAAATTAATTAAAGAAAATAAGTACTGCACAACAGAGCTGTGTTCTTGAATCAAATCTGTAGCTCCTTCGACTGGCGTGTAATCAACACTTTGCATTTATGACCATGTTTGCTATTCTAGGCTCCACCAGTGTTTCACACTACACAGTGTAATTGCTTCTAAAAACATGTGTATAAATAATGTTAGAGAGATCGTTCTCGTGTTCAATGCATAATGAAGCAGGAAAATTTGAAAAAATAAATGGAGGCGTAAGATCCAGGTGCTCAGTCATTAAAAGTAAAGTGAAAATCATAAGATTTGCTCCAAGTCACTTACCTGATGGAACCACTTTTGTCTCCTCTACATTTTAGTCCTCAGGATGTTATACTAAACACATCACCTGATGTTCTGTTACAAAGGATCCCTATATTTTGAATCTAGAGAGTTATCAAAGAAGCTCTTATTTCGTGTCATTTTCAGTTCCCACGTAGCATATGTGGCTAATCACTGAACTACTAATGGAATAATTGGCATTTCAAATCCACCCAGAAGTCTGTGGAAGAAGGGTCATGGAGCTGAAAAGTCTATGGAACAGTTCTGTTCTGCCCCCAGAGGAGCACCGCAAGCCAGAATCAGTGCTAGGTAGCTAGTTACAACAGTGTTGGTTATACCCAGTATATGATATACTTTAACACACCTGCTTTTAAGAAATTACTTCCTTTGATATTTACTAGAATATAAACAGTAAGTGAAAGTTGCTATGAATTCTTTGTCTTCATAATATTTCAGTGACATTAATGAAAACAATGCCAGGGTATGCAACTTGTAAAATACTTGGAATTCTATTAATAGTCAGAGTCTCCCCTTATTTTTTAAATGGCATAGCCCTTCAGTCAGGTAGAATAAACATTCCAAAGAGAAGGAACATTTGAACACAGGGATCCCAGTAGTTGAATACTCTTGCAATCTTTTCATTATTTTTCTTTGGCAAGAAAAGATGACAAACAAGTCATAAGTCTTTTTTCCAATGCATATTGAAGCATCTTTTTTCCCCCAACACGCTTGAACACAACAAAAGTCTTGATAGTTTGGCTTTGCAAATGAAAAAATAGTCTGCGTTGATGAAGCTCCATGGCAAATATTAAATGAAATGTCTTCTATCCATCATCAAAAGGGGCCCCAGTGACATCATGGTTGCAGGTTGAACTGCAATCCACACAGCAGGCAGTTTGAAACCACCTATAGTTTTGGTGGAGAAAGACCAGTCTTTCTCCTCATGTAAGCAGTGAAAGTCCCCGAAACACACAAGGGGTCACTACGAGACACCTTTGCCTCGATGATAGCAAGTTTGAGTTTTATTTATATCAATGGATGGGTGGGTGGATGGATGAATGAATTGGTGGGTGGATAGATGCTGGATGGATGGGTAGGTATGTAGGTAGATAGATATCTCACTGTGGTAGAGTCAAATTCAACTTGGAAGTTGAAACCCTATAGGACAGGGTAAAATTACCATTCGGGGTTTCTGAGACTGTAATTCTTAGGGGAAAGAAAGACTCTCTTTTTTTTTTCAGAGCACTTGCTAGTTTTGAACAGCTGACCTTGTAGTTAACGGCCTAACATGTAATCCACTTATTCACCATGGTTCAGATAGGCAATTAGATTGATTATAGGTATATACATATGTAGGCAGTTAGGCAAACAGGTAGCTTTGTGGGTAGGGTTCTTCTGTACACAAATATAAAACATAGATATATTTCATTTTTTATTACAGCTAAATAATTTAAACACTTTGCCTTCAATACTCTTCTCCAATACTGATAATGCACACAGGAATACTATATGTTAACTTCTCAGTCATTTAAGTTTATTTTCAATATTTGGCAGGAGGGAATGTGATGGTTACATTATAGTTTCGCTTTGGATTTTTGGTAACCATTTTCAAATGTCAGTGTGGAAAAGTTTTGAAAATGCACAAAATTATGAAAAAAATTAAATGAGTCTGAAGAGGAATTTATGGACTAGGATTGGACATGTGGGCTCATATTGGACTTATGGATTTGCCCTAGACTGTGCTGGGATGTTTTATTAATATATAATTAGTCTTTGATATAAAGCTCTTTTTTATACACATACAAAAAATAATTCCCGTAATATTTCTCTCCATACATTGCCATTATTTGTAAGTTATCACTTTGATTTTATGTTCTCAATCTTTTTAAAGTTTTGTCCTCTATGTTTATTTCTTTTGACTATTTAAAGCAAAAAATCAAGAGTAGTATTCAAAGCATTGGTGGAAAATGGAGTGAAAAAATCATAGAATTTTCCCATGAAATTTTTAAACCTTTCCATTTGTATTGTCGTGTTCTCATTTACTTAACAATTCCTCATATATTTCATTTAATGATGATCTTCTATTCTATTATTATATTTTCTGAATTGTATTTTAAAATGCAATATATCCAGGCCACAAATGTGAGCATATATAATTAACTTAATTTTTCTCCAATTAGTAAGCATTTAGGATGTATCCAAATTTTGGTCAGTTCCTTGAATTAATTCCAAAGCACTGGCCCTTGCTCTTCAGCTGTCACAATGACCCCAGAGGCAACAGACAGATTTGGCTAGGTGTTGATCATCATAGTAGTGAAAAAACGTATAATACAATTTTCTCATATATTTTAACATATTAATCCCTGCAGGAAAAAAATGGCACATATATGTATTTTAATGATTGTCTTCTGAAGGATGTGTTTCCCTTTGTAAATAAGTCTACATCATTATGCAGAAACCTTGTCAATGGTTCTCTGAACCAAACCAAAGGCACTGTCATACAATCAATACTGACTTATAGGGACACCTCTGTGGGTTTCGGAAATGAACTTGAAGTATGAGAAAGCCCAGTCTTTCTCCCAGGAGTTGCTTGCTCTTCAAATGGCCGGTCATGTGGATTGCAAGCCAACATGAATTATAGCATTTTATTCAATGACCTTCATGTACTAAAAGCAGTATGTCTGTACATACAATGTATCTATGGAATGCTTCATGATTTCTTCTAAGTTTCCATGACTTGTTTTTTTATGACATCTCCTTTTGAAAGAAATAATAGTAATTTATGTTTGTGATTTCTCTTTCATATTGTTTCTAAAACATAAAAGATCTACCCAACAGAATGCAGCTTTTAGATAGTTGAAAAGTGAAATTGTTGTTTATGCATCATTTGCTTACATCCAGGTCACATTGTATGTTGACCTACTCTCAGCCCAGTATACTCAATGTTTGAAAGAACCAAATGGGACAACTCATCCCACACTACAATTGACCAGGGTAGACAGTACAACCATATTTCATATGATCATAATTCAAAGTATTTTATAGAGGCAAAAACTGTGTGCCTGCAAGTCTTTTGGAAGATTAGCCTATGTTACTTACTGAAAGATGCTTGTGAAAAAAACTGTCTATTTGTACAACACCCAATCCATGTATTTGATCTGAATTTTATAAATGCTGGAATAAAACTTCCCCAGTCCTCCAGTGTATATTCTGCAAGAGAATGCATCTGAAAGAAATTAGAGCCATGTGTGTGCAAGTGTGTGTGTGTGTGTGTGCTTTTACATCGTGTTAGTACAAGACTTTTCAATAAAAATAAATTACTTCTGAGCATATTTGTTTGGGCCACAAAAAAAGAAAAGATCCCTTTGATTGATAGTGGACAAAATTTTCATTAACTTTAACAGCAAGAAGACCACAATTGAATCATTCAACTTCTTGTTTCAGAGGAAAACAGAAAATTAGATGCAGTGAACTCTACACAAATCTTCCATGTGCATACTTTAACCATTAAATACATTATCAAGAATCATGTCAGCATGACATTCTAATATAGCAGCTTGACAACAACAAGCCCCAACCCCCTGCAATCGAATACAAGTATCCCGTGATTCTCTCTAAATCTGTGCCAACTCTATTCTTGGTTGATATTTTTCATTATGTTGATGCATATTTTTTTTCACAAAATGATTGCATTTAATTGAACATAGCACCATAATAAAATGTAAAGATAAAATAGATGTTTAATTTGAAAGTCTGTGTCAAATCATCTCCCCTTCAGGAAGATAACACTGAAAATGGAACTCTATCTTCAGCATACTTTGGACATGTATCTGATTTGCTGGATCCTGTGTATTTCTGCTTCTCATGTTATCCGAGTCTCTGTAAAATCTCAGTCCTTGAGCCACCAACCCCTCCAAGGGAGAAGTAGGAGGCTTTCTGTTCCTGTGAACATTTACAGCCTGGAAATTCATGGAGGCCCCTTTGCCCTGTCCTAGAGGATCACATTGAGTGACAGGGACTTTGGTTTTTTGGTTTTGCGTCAAAAGAGAAGCAGTTCTGAATAATGGACCCTCTCTCACTTGGTCTCATTCATATGTGTGTTTCAAATGAAATAGTCATCTGGCAATGCTTTAAAAGTATGCAAAATGGACTCCAGTGTGATCAGTCAATATATTTTCTTATAATAGTATAAAGAATGTTTGACTTGTTTGACACAGCTCTCCTACATGATAAAGGCTGCTTTTCATACAGATGAAATCAGGAGAGAGCATTCTGTAGGTAGTCAGTTGTTGAGTATAGAGTCCCCAATTGGTCCTGTTTCCACCTTTGTTGTTGTTGTTATTTCACCTTGTGCTATTCCTTTACATGTAGGGAACAAACGTAGCCTTCATTGTCTGTCTTTACTGATTAAACTGTCTGAATTGATTCTTTAAAGGAGCAAGCCAAAATGTGGTTTCTTGATTTATGCCTTTTTCAATCTACAAAAGATATAATATATTAAGAATGTTGAATGATAAGAGGGATATTATAAGAAAAATCTAACAAACATGAAACCCGGAAAGCATGGAAAATGTATGGCAAAAGATAACAAGAAAGACTGAGGCCTGGGGATTTTGAGTGAATACTTCCAAATCACTACCCTATTTAATAGTTTTTGTTCTGAAGGTCAAAATGAAATTAGAACCATTTCCAGCTAATTCTCTAAAATGTTTGTGTCTACTCTTGTTTCTGTAAAATGAAGTCCGATCATGAAGTAAGCCAAGTCGTATGAAGTCTAATGTAGTGCAGTAGATCTCCTGACCTTTTTTTATAGCAGTGGTTCTCAACCTTCCTAATGCCGCAACCCTCTCCTACATGTTGTAGTCATCCCCAAATATAAAATATTTTTCATTCCTGTTTCATAGCTGTCATTTTACTACTATTATGAATCGTCATGAAAAACCTGATATGCAGGATATCTTTTCATTGTTACCAATTGAACATAATTAAACATAATTAAAGTATAGTGATCCATCACAAAACAATATGTAATTAAATATTGTGAAATATTTATGTGTTTTCCGATGGTCTTAGGTGGCCCCTGTGAGAAGTTCGTTTGACCCACCAAAGGGTTCGTGACAACTGCTGCTTTCTCACCTCTTTGTCTGTCAGCTCCCTAGAGACCTGTCCAACCCCAGTCACTCCTGTAGGCTGTGTAAATATTGGGACCAACATTCCCAGTAGCACAGCAGCACGCAGACCCCCACAGTATCACAATCCAACATGAGGGTGGTGGTCAGCATCAAGGTTCCCAGCTTCGTTCAGGCAACTGGACACTGTTCTGCTCCTTGAAGAACGCAATATGTTACTTGTATAGTTACTTAATTCTAAGAACCGAGGGTAAGTTTATCGGCTGGGGGCAAGGATGTCATTATTTTAAGTTCTGCAGAAATGTCAATGTCAACGTTCATTCTGTCAAGGCCATAGTACCACAGGCACAGACATGCGTGTCCACCAGAAGAACAAGTTGTCGTATAAACCCAAATGAACTATTTCCACATACTCTCTGAGAATGGGTAGTTGTTTGCTCCTTGTTCCTTCATCCTGAAGTGATTTTTCAGCAGGAATAGTTGGAACACAGTAACAGTGACTTCATTCCATTGCTGAAAATTGGGATAACATTCGCCCATCTCCAGCATTAACATCGCTCCTCAATGACAGCTGACAGGAGTGTATGGCCATATTGAGTGAGTTTGCTCATTTCCCTAGAATATCAGTGTTTCTGTGCCAGAGATGCTCAGCTCACTGAAAGTATCAAAGTGATCATTAAAAATCCCCTCACCTCTTCGGGGCTTCATTGCCCTGGTCGAGTCGTGCCTTTTCCAGTCTGATGAACATTCCCCTTGACAGAACAGACAAGCAGAGGAGCTGAGAAGCTCTACTTATCTGAGGGATCTCGATCCCTAACCTTTTTTCACTCTGCCCCAATCAGTGATCCTACAGCATTCCCATCCTTCTTTCTCAGAGCAGAAGTAAAAGGGCCCTCTGTATAGTCCATACCATCATCACAAGGCTCACTTCTTTCCAAACTGTGCATTTTCCATTGTCCCTGAAGCTCCGTGTTGCTCTTTTAATAATTGCACTAAATATCCCTTATTTCAACCCATGCTCATGCCCTTTTAGAATTTCCACTCATTTGAGGATGTCCTCTGTAGAGACATGAGTCTCACTAAATACTACACTCATTTTTATATTTTCTGCCATCCTCTGCCCCGTTGTTATGAAGATTAGATTCTCAAAGGCACCTTGGGTCTTTGGATATATATTCTTTTTGAAAATTGAAATAATAAGATTGCTACAATTATTTCCCTTCTTCATCTAATAACCACTATGCATGCATGTACACACACATACCTCCCCCACCCCAAGATATGTATTCCAACAAACTTGTCTTCTCCGTTGTCCAAATCCTCATAGTGTATGGGTACAAAATCAGACTATATAAGTCAATCACCAGCTAACCCCATTAGACTTCAGAAATCCATAATTCAAATTAATTATGTTTTGTCAACACCCTGTGTCTCAGCTAGTTCTCTTCTTTTTTAAATAAATGTCTATGTACTAGTAAATGGAGTGAAGTAAGATAATGCCTTTGGTTGAATATCCTCATGATTAATATGGTAAAGGAAGCATTTATGTGAAAAGAGTACTTCAAGGTGATATTATTTTTATTGGAGCAACATTTAACAGGAGAAGAGAAGCATGTTTTCTGTGTGTTTAGCAATCTGTTTAATCTTGTGAGGAGCCTACACTCATGGAGCCAGTATTTTGATCAAAAGATAGAACATATTTTTTATTCCATTCAGTTTGTTGAATATTTCAGCACTTATTTTTGCTGATTAATATCCTTATTTTTCATAAACAAACCACAATTTGTATGTCATGCTTCTTGTTGGCCATTTTGGCTCATTTCAGTTTGGGACTATGATGAACATGATTCTATAGATATTTGTGTACATGTCTTTTTATAGTCACATTGCTTCATTTTTGTTGGTCAAATATCTAGGAAAAGACTGACTTTTCTAAGGGAATGTTTCATTTGGTTTTTAAATGAGTCACAACAGAAAGTTCAATGCGTTCTGCAGCCTCACCAATATTTGATCTTGTCTTTGAATTTTGCCACTATACTGCCTACAAAGAGTGGTTTTAATTTGCATGTCTGCAGTGACCAATAATAATGAAGATATTTCTATGCATGTGCTGCTTTGTATTAAGTATTTATAATTCACATATGTTAAGGTGGTGCCCTCATTCTTAGTAGGTGAAACAGGGATATTTCTTTAGTCCTTGATAAAATTTGGACATTATGAAATCTTTTTTTTGTTTCGCTTTTTTATATTTTTTCTAAAGAGTTGATTGGAAAGCAGTGTTACTCCTGTGGCTTTGTAAAAATACTGCTCCCTGGCCATCCCTGTCACTAATATGGAGTGCTGAATATTCTCATTTTTTTGGAACAGCTGCTAACAATAGTCTCTTTATAATCATCAGCACTAATTTTTTGGTTAGAAGCCTAGAAACTATTTAAAAATACAGAAATAGAATTCTCTGATGATGTTTACCACATGTGCTACAAGAGAGGGCCCAACATATATGAAATTCTTAAAGTTTCATAATATACCAATGAAAGAGACTCATTCATTCACTTAGCCCTTTCGTCTACCCACCTGGACCCATTCTCATGATAGAAAACTCAATGGGAAAGAAAAAAAATGATTGCCAAAGCTGTCTCAAACATAATAACAATTGAAAGGAAGCTTCAGGACTCTATATGTCCTTCTGATGTGCATAGCGTCATTGTGAGTCAGACCTAACTTAATGATACTTAAAAACAACAATTTTATTTGGGCTCTGAAAAACACCATACAGTAAACGCAATCCAATGGCAGTAGAATTTTACAGGATGAATTGATTGCTTCTATTTGAGCATTACCATGTCGCAGACTCGGTAGTGGAGTGAGAAAATAAGGCATGGTTCCTAAGCTCATGGACTCATGCTCCAGTAGATTGGAATAAATAAATTGCATAATTAAAAATTAGAACATTCATGATGGAGGAGAAGGAATGAGCACACGTCTGATAAAGGACCTGGGGCATCACTGCGAGTTGTCTGCTTGTACTAAGAATATGTGAGTGAAGATTATGGAGTCATCTTGAGAAGTCTAGAAAGAACTCTCCCAGGGATATTTGAGGTTCTGAATGCTATAGCTGAGCACTTTGGAATTCTTTAGGAAGGAAATCACAATTCAGTTTGCATTTTGGAGCAGGTATTTCATCAGAATTGTCAATCATAAGGCTTAATCCAGAAATAGTGTGTAGGATGTTTCAGAATGTTCCCACAGTTGAGGGAAGATGTTTTAAGAAGTACATATTAGTAGCATATTGAAAAATGAAGCTAAAAGCTTCACCGCCATCATGTTAAGTCTGATTCACAATGACAGAGTAGAACTGAAGAGGACAGAGTAAAACGGTCACTTTGGGGTTTCTGAGGCTGTAAATCTTTATGGGAACAGAAAGCTTCAAAATTCTCCTATGGATGGGTTGGTGGGTTCCAACGGTTGGCGTTGGGGTCAGAAGCCCAAGAGTGATATAACCAATGAGCAATGTATAGAGGAAGCCATGCGAATGCGATGACCTGCATAAGCTTCGATCAGGACAGAGAGTAAACCAATCAGAGTTGAACTGGTGAATTTCATCCAGTGGTAAAAATACATAGGCTATTCAATTGAATAGTGAAAAACCAATACAAGAAGTCAGTTTCAGAGGTGGTACTAATTTTGGCTTGAAAATGCTTTATTTGAGGTTTCAGTCCAATAGAAGTGCCATGCAATACTAGGAAGTAGCTTAAAAGAGAGGCTTCGCTAGAGAAAAAAAATGTGAAAACATTTGCACTTGATAATTGAATTTCCTCCTCTACACAAATTAGATTTACAAGGAAACTGAAAACCACTATAATTGGTTTTTCTCTCTTCCTGATATTTTAAGAGTCACATGACTATTTCTGGAGGTTCTAGCAGAGAACCTGCTTTGACAGTTTTATTTTTAGATTCCTCTGGTTTGCATATGACTCAGGAAACTGTAAATTGTGGCTATTGAACAAATATGCTAATAATGGAGATCCTTCACTCTTGTGCTTCATTGTTCAGATTTCCAGAAGTATATCCAGTCAACAAGACATGCAAAATTGTTCTTATCATCTCACATTCTCACCTTATTTCATGAAGGACCAGAGCATCACTATAAAACAAATAATGAGTTTGAAAATAGGGGGCTAGCCTCAGAAAATAAGATTGCTTAAAAGAAGAGCCGGTGTTTAATGCCTGCTAAACTTGGAAATAGGGACATATGTACTTAGATGTGATTTCATAGAAGATGTCTCGGGATGCTGTAACCTAAGCTCTTTGTTTAAAACTAATGCCAGAGATCTGTTTGTATTCAACTTTGCCTTATACCTAGGCTTCTTCAGTCTCAGTAGCCTTAGGTAGATATGTCTATGGTAAGAAGAGTGACCTGCATAAAACACGATTCCTTTTTAATATTACATTCCAATACTTGAGTGTTTCAAAAGTTTTGCAGAGGCCTGGATGAACTTACTTAGTTTTCCACTTGACAACAAATGGTATGAACAAATGGTTTTCGGCAATTCTTAAGCTGACCATTGCTTTGCACCATGTCTAGTACCATAAGGACTGGAAACCACCATTGAATTCAAGAAGTTTGCAATTATTTTTAAATTTATTTTATTTTGATTAATTTTATTTTATTAAAGGGTCTATCATATAATTTCATAGTACAATCACATCAAGCTGATTTCTGCAATTGCTACCATGTTTTCTACATGGGCTCCTTGACATTATCTCCCCTTTACTCCCCACTTCCGCCACTGTGTCTTGTTCTGTTTGGTCTTTTCTTGTCCATAATAGGGTGTATCTCAGAGGTGTCATGTCATTGGAAGTGACCCTCTTGAAGTCATCCTATTTTTTCCAGTTTTTGATATATGAAGTCCAGGATTGATGAACATCTAGAGGCAGCAAGTAGAATAAGAGTTTCAGGGCGAGGGTGACTGCTTCTCTTTCTGATCATTGCCATTACCCCAGTTGCATGCACACATATATATATGTCTCTTTGAAACTGTATTTTCTGGTATTATGCAATATGTGAGATGATGAAATGTCTCAGTGTTTCCAGAGCTAATCCAGGAATTATATAGAAAGAATTTCAGACCTGAGTTCACATGCTCTAGAACTAGCATTGCTTCAAAGAGAAAATTTTGCCATAGACAAAAACTGTCATTTAAGCAAAGGAAGACCAGCTTCCTAATAAAGAAGCAAACATTTTATTTGGGTGAAAGTTTATGGAGCAAACTGGTTTTCCAGTCAAGAATTCATACAAGTTTTGATTCATGACATTGATTGCAATGGCCACAGTGTAACTGTACTCACCCACGCCCCATGATTAGTTTCTCGATTCCTCCATCTTTCCTATCCCAATATCCTTCCTGGGCATTATCCTTGGGAAAGTGCTTCCTTTTGATTTCATATGATTAGTTGCTGTAAGGAGTGCATACCTTCCTGGTATTATGATTCACCTCATAGACCTGTCTAGTTTGGGTTAGGCATTAACACATTGGGTGAGTTGGGTTTCAAACTTGAAGGATAACTGAGGACTACATTCTCAGAGGTTCCACGAGTCTATGTGAGCTTAGTTAACCATATCTTCTCCGTGATGCTGAGTCTTGTTCCATATTTTTCTGTTCAGGATCTTCTACTATGAACCTATTCAGAGAGGTTCTCAATTGGTAGCCAGATACCATCTGGTTGTTATTTTCTGAGGTTTCTGGAGGCTGGTGTTCACTAGGTCCATTGGTTCTTTGGACTAATGGCTTCTAAATTTCTTTGGTTCTCTTAAGTATTCTTGCTCCAAAATGGAGGGGCCTACCTACAGTTGTCCTGTCAATGGATGCTCACAAGCTTTTATGACATTAGTCCTGATTTCCTACAGTTTGGCATCCGATATTTTTTTCTGCACTATGTCATGCCCATTTAATCGGATGTAACCCAAGACCATGGTCCTAAAGACCTCAGTCCCAGAAACTCCTTCCCTCCATGTGTTAGCTTATAAGCTAGACTTTTGTATAGCTTTCCAACTATCGAGCCGACTTTATTCCAGAATTTATTTGTAGCACTACTACATACATATGTAGAAACATCAACCTCATCTGTCTCACATGAACCTTTGACATGTTAACAGAAGAAACTAGTCCCTGGACATCATGTTTGGTAAAATAAAGGGTCAGTGGGAAAGAGGAAGATCCTCGAGGAGATGGATTGACGCAGTGGCTGCAACAATGGATTCGAACCTAACAATAGGGCGAAGGATGACGCAGGCTCCTGGACAGTATTTTGTTCTGTTGTTCTTTGAGTCAGAACCTACTCGACTGCATCTAACACCAACAACTACATATATTCATGGGGGTGGAACAATTGGACTTTTTTGGCTTTTCACTCTTCATTAGTGTCCCCGCAAAAATTATTCATAGAACTTCCATGGTAATAGTTACACTTGTTAGTACTTTGGCTGCAAGATAGAGCATGTTAGAGCGTTCATCTTCTTTAGGAAAGGCAGAGTGATTACATGTTGGACTGCTAACCACAAGGTCAGCAGTTTAAAACCGCAGCCTCACTGCAGGAGAAACGTAAGATTTTCAATTCCCATCGAGAGTTCCCGTGCCAGACACTCAGAGAGGCAGCTCTACCTTGTCCTATAGGCTCACTGTGAGTTGGATCGGCAAGATGCCCATGAGTTTGGTTCTGGGTTTTGTTAAGAAAAGCAAACTAAGTATCTTTAATAAATCTGAATGCATTGCATCTTAAAAGTTCACAGATAATTTTCCTGGAGCTGAAAAAAAAATGGTTTACACCCTAAGAAAGATTGAATGTATCTGTGAACTTAGGGATTTCTAGCATTGATTATAACAAAGTAAAGCCTATTAGATTTGCAAAGCTGTATACTTTATAACAGCATTTTGCTTTAAAGCAAGGATCACTGATTCAAGTGCCTTCAGAGAGCCGCATAATAGAAGCATATTCCATCTAAATACATTCAAATTACTTTTGAAAAATAGAACTAAAATGTCAAAACATGTCTGAGGCCAGAATTAGATTGAAGTCCTCAGTTTTACATCTTGAAAGACATAGATTTTATAGATTTGTATGTGTGTGCAATCCCTGGCTCTTGAAACTCTGCTGGAAATTGAGGAATGGATGTTTTTGTTTGTGTCTTTTTGCCCAGGGCTTTTATTAGGGAAGAGGGACAAAGACTGAGCTAACTTTATAAAGCATGTAATACTTAAAGGACTTCGTGATGAATTCACTTGATATCCATGTTAATAGCTATGATCATAATGAATGTATATACATCACTGATGTAGATGAGAAAAACACATCCAAAAGAAATTTTATTGTAATTTGATATTAGGTAAATGTCCCATTAAAATAAATCGCTACTGTACATAATTTTCCTTTAGTTCATTGGCAAGATGTTTGCTTTGGAAAAGGAGCAGTGTAATTCTAGTTTTAGGAGGAATTCTCATTATTCTTTTATAGCAAACATTATCAGAAGCAGATGGAGAATTGTAGCAACAAGCATATCTAGTAGGATACTACATAGGAAAAAAAATAGTGTTTTAGATGAAATTTAACAAGACCTCCTTCTATTTCCATTTCCTATAACAAATTAGCTAAAAGCATGCCTGTGATTTCAGTGTCACTATTAATAAAGGATAATGCATATTAACTGAAATGAAAATAAAGTGAGCGCCAAAGAACAAATGGGCTACAAGTTACATTTTACCTTCAACTGTTCATTTTTAAAAACTGCCACTCTTTGATTTGGTTTAATTTTCAAGTTACTAATCAAAACATTTAGCTAAAACTTGCATCTATACTACCATTTAATTTGGAAAAAATATTATGCATAAAAGGAAAATGACTTCCTTTGTACTAGACTATAAAGTTGTATGCATACTCAAATGCTATCAAGGAATGATACTAACTAGATGATACCAATACATACACCTATAAAAAGAAAGTGATATTTTATACATACCTACAGAGAGAAGGGTGGGGACATCGATGGGTTAGTGGTTTAAGTCTCATCTCTCCTGGCAGAGAGCTTGTTTGATTCCTGGCAAGTGCACCCTATGAGTTGTTGCTCGTGTGTTGTTCTGCTGCTGAAGATATCCAAGCAGAGCTTCCATGCTAAAATGACCAAAGAGAAAATCAGTTTACTTTTCTCAGCAAAACCCCAACCCAAACTGACTGTCGTCTTCTTGATTCCAACCCATAGTGACTCCACAGGACAAGGTAGCTCTGCCCCTGTGAGTGTCAGAAACTGTGACTCTACCGAAGGAGAAAACCTTATGTTTCTCCTAAAATATACTTCTGAAAAACAAGCCGATGAAAACCCAATGCGTCACCAAGCTCCTGTCAGCCCGCTCCCATGGGCATGCCATAGGACCAGGTTCTTGACCTTTTTGATGAAATTGTACTATGAACACCTTTATGTCAGTTCACACCTCTCTTAAAGGTTCCTATTACCTATTTTCATTTGGCCAAACAGTTAATAGTCAGATATTAATGTGTCATAAAATAATATGACATTTAAAGGAGTGTCAGATTTGGATAATTGACTTGCTCAAAGAAGGTGTGTTTTTATTTCCTATTCCTCTCTGTCTATAGCTTTTCTGTTCAGAAGACCCAGTGGCACAGGAATTGTGCATTAGGCTGTGAAGTGTAAGGTCAGCAATTGAAAGTTGACTTTCATCTCCTGCTAAATGTTGCGGTGGCTTCATCAAAGGGCTCAAGTGTAAGACCAGTTGTGACCAGAGGTGTTTCATTCTGTAGTGCATGGTCACGGTTAGTCTGAAGTGATGGGGAGATATCTAACAGTAGCTTTGCTCCCAATCACTTTTATTCTCTTATTTCTCTCCCTGTTTTGTTCCCTTGTTTATGCTTCTATGCCAGTAGTTTATCCAGTTTGTCAATGTACCTCAAGGAAAAAAAATCAAACTCTTTGCTATCAAGTGTGTTCATTATAAGACAGAGTAGAACTGCCCCTGTGGGTTTCAGCGATGGAAATTATTTTTTATTATTTTAATACATCATTTTATTGGGGGTTCTTACAGTTCTTATAACAATCCATACAACCACTGTATCAAGCACAGCGATACAGATGTTTCCATTATCTTTTGCAAAACATTTTCTTTTTATTTGAGTCCTTGGTATCAGCTCCTTTTTATGACCCTACCTCCTCCACACTCCCACCCTCATGAATCCTTGATGAATTATAAATCATTATTTTCTACCTGCAGCCTCCCTTCACCCATGTTTTTGTTGTTTGTCACCCTTGGTGTCAAGTATACATGGATCATTGTAGAACTGGAGTCATGATTATGGAGGAGAAGAAGCATTAAAGAACTAGAGAATGTTGTGTTTTTTGTTGGTCCTATACTGCACCCTGGTTGACTTGTCCCTTCCTTGTAACCCTTCTGTGAGGGGATGTCCAATTGACCACAGATTAGCTTTGGATCTCCACCCCGCCCCACCACACACCTTGTTTTTTTTTTTTTTTGGTCTTTTTGATGCAAGACTGTAACTCTTTATGGTAGTCAAAGCCTCATCTTTGTCTCCTGGAACAAATGGTGGTTTCAAGCTGGTAACTTTACTTTTAGCAGCCCAAATTATAATCCACTAGACCACCAAGGTTCAGTTTTCCATAATAGATTCTTCAGTTTAATCTTTTCCTTCATTGATGTCTTTTTATTTTCTATTGACTGCTTTTTTCAGTTTTTTTTACAAACGTTTGTAAATGGACTTTGTATGGATGTGATCCTCTCATATAAAACATAGTCGTTTCTTCTCTTCATCTTTCCTTGATTAAAATGGCACTTCTTTCCTTGCCTCTGAGGGGTCATCAAATTCATTGAAAAATTGAATGAAAAAATAAAGGGATTTTTCACAAACTTTTTAAAGTTACCTCAAACGTGACTTCTTCCCTGTCATTCATTTGACTAGAGATGCAGGACTTAAACCTGTAGCAGTGTCTTTTTACGTAATTTAAGGATACTTCAAAATGTGTTTGTATAGTATGTGGATTTTTTTACATGTTGACTCTTTCACCCTCAGTAAGAATAGTCAAATAGATTTAGAATGAAATTCTGAACTTCTGTATTTTGGGGGTTCAATCTCTCTAAAGGATTGTAATATACACTTTTGATTAACAGTAGTTGCTTACATATTAGAAAGAACACACATTAAGTTTTCTAACTAGGACAAGTAATCCAACAGATTTAATTATGATTTTCTCTCTGTTCTAAACCAATACTAGATGTTAATTGGCAGGTAATAGATAAGGATCCCTATCACAATAGTAGATTAGTATAATATCAAAGCTAGACATTTCATTGCTAATGAATAATTCAGTGCTTAAAATATTTAGAAGCTAAAGAATAAAATTAATTTATGTATTTTTCACTATGGGAATGAAGTTGATTAGGGTTTTCCCTTTAATCTGGAAATCAAATATTATCTTTCTTGGTGCTTATTAGCTAACTCTAAAAACCCATGAGTATATTGTTACTGTCTGTCTGAATCTATTCTTTTGCTGTCTTGTACTTTAAAACTGAAAATTCAACTTGAGTACAGCAAACACTGTAAATATGTCTCTTGGTTATAAATTCTTCTCACACAAATGTAGTAGACTATTTAATGAGCCACTTTTCCAAAAACTAATATAATATTATATATATATATATATATATATATATATATATATATTCTGATTTGGGATGCTATATATTTGGATTCAGGGATCAAGAGAGTTTAAATTATTCCTTAAACCTTAGCTGCTCAAGTGAACACCTTATTGGGAAATAAAGTTAATAAAACTCTTGTTGATTCTACAATTGGACTGTAAATGTCATTCTAGGCATGAGCCAGGAAGCAGAGGGGCCAAGATAAAAACACAAAGCAGCTTGATTGATATCATTATATTTGCTTGTAAGAATTTTTGGATTACTTAATAGATTAAAAAAGACATTTACTTCATCACTTTCCTTGTTAAAATGTGGGCCCCCTAATTGTTGGATAACCATCCCTATTGAGTTTGCTACAGATGCAGAATCAGGGTCTCTCCACAGACATACAGACTCACAACCTTCATTTTCTTAAGGTTTCCGAGACATTTGAGTCACATTAATGTTGGAGGCTCACCGTAATATAGCACACAAAGAATTTGTGTCCCATGCATGCTTTACAACAATGTTTAAAAACCATTTAGTATACTTTGAACACCACTGGAGAGACACATATGAGCTAGTATATTTCCCTTTGATTCTATGTTTCCTTAGCTTCCGTGTTTAGGCAATCTTTCCCCCATTTCCACCATCACACATTTGCATTATCCTGTTTGTTACCAAGTCTTGTTGATGGATCCATAGCAGTTGGTCTAATTCTATCTAGTCTGTCTGCCCACTGGTACCTTAAGTTCTGCTTCCAAATTATGCGGTGGCACAGTTTTTATGTTGACAAATGTTCCTTCTAACAAATTGCAACTGCTTAATAAAAACAACATAGACATCTCTGCCCACAGTTGCCTTTCTCTCTGCAGCCCTGCTGATGCAGTGACAAAGTCTTACCCTGCTAGCTGAAAGAGTGTTGCTTTCAACCGATCAGTCACTGTGAGAGGGAAAGATGCAGTAGTCTGCTTCCCTTTGGGGCAGTTCTCACCTCTCCTATAGTGTTGCCAATCCATTCGAATCCACGTTGTGTTTGTGGCTTTTTTATTTTTTTGGTTTTGCTTTGTGCCTCTTCCTAAATTCTTCTTAGACATTGATGTTGAATGTGTGTAGAATCCAGAGCACATCTAGCAATATGTAATCAACAGGTCTTTCCTTCTGCCATGTGCCCACTGTCCTTAAATCTTTGTGTACCCATATCCTAAACGACCAAATCAAACCAAGAGATAACATTGAATTGACTCCAGCAACAGTGTGTGTGTGACACTGTATGACGTAGCATCTTCGGTGACTGAATTTTTTTTTTAATCAATAAACAAGATTTTCTTGAGAGCCAGGTCTTGGTGGACTGGAACCTCTACAATTGCAGTTATCTGCAGAGATAAGGAACTATTTTGAACATCCAAGCACAACAAGGGCTTACCCTTTTGTTTAGTTTCAAATTCTCCCCCAAAGTTTCTCCTGTTTATCCTTTCACTAAGATTGTCCCTTTCTAAATTACAGATAACTGAGCATCACAAGTTTCTTTTTGAGTCTGTCTTATGGCAGAAGAGAAAGATGAAACTATTTGTAGTCATGTGAACAATTGGGGAGACAGAGGGACACAGTGGCTGCTATAATGGGCTTAAATATGAGAAGAACGATAAGAATGGTACAGGATGTGGAGCTGTTTCATCCTGATGTACATAGGGTCGTTCTTAGATGGAGTTGACTCAATGCCACTTAACAACAGTAAACAAACTCTTTGTAAGGGCACTGTGAGTTGGAATTTATTCATTGGCTAGTGGGTTTCTAAAAAAAATTTGATGTGGTACAAGTAGTCCTGGTAGTGGAAATAATTAAGCATTTGACTTCTAACTCAGAGACTGGCAGTTGGAATTCACCCAGAAGTTCTGCAAAAAAAAAAAAAATCCGGTGGTTTTCTTTCTTAAAGATTACAGCCAAGAAAAGCCTATAAGACAGTTCTCCCCCATAGCATATAGGGTTACTGAGTGTCAACACGCATATAGTTTAGCAATTTCCCCCTTTCAAGTGTGTCCTGTCTCTTCAAATAGATTGTACTTCTTTCTGTGAAGCTTTAGGCGTCCCATCATGAGGGGGAACTCTCCCCCTCCTTTCTCCTCCCTCTGCTTCTCTGTTCCTCCATTCCTCCTATGTTCCTACCTTCTTGCTTTTTTCTGCTTTCCCTCCCTTGCTCCTTTTCTTTATTCATAGATTCATGTAACCATATAGCAGATACTTAGTGAAAACCTCTTGGGCACTAACCCTTGTGTATAATGATCAATAAAACACAATCTCTGACCTCCAGGAATCTACACTGTAATGAAAATATACACAGTTAGGGTGTGTCTGTTACTAAATAATGACTGCTACATGCAACACTGACTGGAAAGGTGCGAAAAAGTGAGATGTAAGCGATGGAGCAGAGTGAAATAGTCACAAGAAACTATCACATGTTTACTAGAACACATCCTATGAGCATTCAGGAGAGTGTGGTCTGGAGAACATGCAAATAGTTCAGTACCTGTGCATAGTTTTATAACTGCAGTATAGCACTATGACCTTGAAATGATGACCTTATGTTCATTTTGGATATTTTATAGTCTTTTAATTGCTAAATGAATGCTGTCAATAAATCTAGTAATCAAAAAAAAAACCCTAACACCAAAGTATTAAAAGAAAAGAGCAAATAAATGACAGACACGGTCAAACCAACCTTGTTTATATGGGTTGAGTTTAGGGGAAGTTGAACCAAGTGTCAAAAAAGCATTTATTTTTGCATATATTCACCCATTCAAGAGTCACAAAGGTGTTGGAGTCTACTATGAACTTGGTATTTGTACCGAGAGGAAGACTATTAGACAATTTGAATCCTATCTATTAAGAGATTTTATAAAGCTACTCTTCCATTAGTAACACATAGACTCTGAAATGATTTAGATTTAAATGTAGCCTGCGTGGCAGTGTTGTGGTGGGTTAGGTGCTGGGCTGCCTGCTCTCGTAACATTTATCATCTCAGATACTCTACATAGGACCGCTATGAATTGGAGTGATTGTCTTATTTTCCTTTTTTTAAAAAAAGTTTTCATTGTGAATTAGGTGAAGCTTTACATTTCAGATCATCGTTTCTGTAGTCAACAATTTAAACAGTTTTTCAGCCTTGCAACTGTAGGTCCAATACTTGGCTCAGCTAGTGTGTGTGTGTGTGTGTGTGTGTGTGTGTGTGTATGTGTGTGTGCGGGCAAGAGATAGTTTTATATAAAGGGTGATTGTATATTAAGAAAGCATCCCACCCAGTCCAGTCCATGTCCACAGTCTGATATTAGCCCATATGTCTGATTCAATCTATGAAGTCCTCTTCAGACTCACCGAACACATGCAATGATGCCAAATGCAGGATGATCGCAGGCTAGTAGGTAGGAACTCTTTGGATCCCGTGATGTCGTAAGCATCTCAGCACCGGCACGGGTCTCCACATGGCTTTTCCAACTTCCAGGGCTGCATCAGGGTAGGTCCATGTGGCTTCTCCTCAGGGATGTCTCACAGGGAGTCAGCAGAGGGAGAGAGCACCACACATACACTTTTAAAAGAATCTAATTTTCTTCTTATAGAATATTATCTTTCCCTTCCCCTAAGTTAGCACCTGTCTACCCTGTTGCCTACTGCTTGCTTCTCCTTAACTCTCTTTCCCTCTCACCTCTGGTAACCCTCAAAGTCAGCTTTTTTGTTTGTTTTGTTTTGTTTGGCCTAAACATCCTTATCTGGATTTGTTTCTTTTATCAGGTAATTCTTGTAAAATATTTATTCTTTCATGATTGAGTAACACAACTCAACATAAATTCCACCAAATACATCCATGTATTGAGGTGTTTCACAATTTCATTTTGGGGGTCAGGTGGACAGGGATGTACATACTGATGTCAACTTATCCATTCATCCTCTAATGAGCATTTAGGTAGCTTCCATATTCTTGCTATTATGAATAGTGCTGTGACCAACACGGGTGTACATACATCCATCCCACTGTGATTCTTATATCTTTAGAATATATATTATATGATGCCAGTGTTTTTGTTTTGTTTTATTCTTTTAAGTTCACCTGGTCATTTAATGTTTCATTTTCTTAAATGTCATTAGTAAATGTATTATTTTAATTGCCTTAAAATTCCACACTTTTAAAAGGGTAGACAAATTCATATTATCCTATTTTCAAAAAACATTTTAATTTTTATGCATCCTTGTTTTTCCCTTTTAAAAATGAGCTCTTTCTCTGAAACTTTGCCCTGAAATTTTCATTTAAGATCAAAAGTAGAAGATATGTCAAGGTTGACACCCTCAATGACTCATAAAAATATTCAGGTGCCTATAGATTATTTTAAAATTTAATACTACACTTTAGGGATTTCTTTATTGGATACCACCCAAAGCAATCAATTCTCAGTTTAGTTTTATGTGCTTTTATAATGCAAACTACATTGGCACGAATGAATCTGAACTAAATTTGCTTTCACTAGGATAATGACTTTTTTGAGGGGGTGTTAAAATTAGTTTTTCAATTGTATGGTTCAAGTGTGTTTGCTTTTTCTCCTTTCCTATCGGCAGCCAGTAAGAAATCAATATACTTGGTTCATGTTTAACTTTTACAGCACTTCATAGACTATTAAACATGGAACATCCTTCTGGGAACAAGAAATCAAGTTTGTTCTTGAACAGGTTTCAACTAATTGATTTGCAGGACATTAGAACATCCCCTAGCTGACAAGCTTTACAAAAATTACACACACACACACACACACACACACGCAATCAAAAACTGGAGCCGAACTGAACTGACACATGAAAGCTGCCAGTCTGTCTCGTACCCTCTGGAGATAGGCATGTCAGTTTCATAGAGAATCTATCACATGGGGCTTTATTTCTTTCTCTCTCAATCGCCCTGCCTGTGGTAGCACATTGTTTAATCATTTTGCCAATAAAAGGACATGAGGCTTCATTTCACTCGTGCCTCTTTGGTGTCTTACAGGAACTCCAGAATGGCATCGGACACCGGCAAACTGTTGTCAGAGCATTGAATGCTACCGGGGAGGAAATCACTCAACACTCCTCAAAAACAGATGCCAGTATTCTACAGGAGAAATTGGGAAGCCTGAATCTGCGGTGGCAGGAGGTCTGCAAACAGCTGGCAGAAAGAAAAAAGAGGTAGGGTGAGCGATGAAACAGCTATTTTAACTGCCCTTAAAAAAAGTTGTTGAAGGGACTTCTATGCAGGGTGAAAGATGCAATCATGCAGAGGCCCAGCAACGCTTACTACACATATATGTTTGTCTTGTTCTTTTATATCTATCTCTATTTCTATATCTATTAGCAATAATAGGCCCTTGTTGCTACTTATATAGGCAGTATTTTCTGTCTTGAAATGTTACACTTTCAACTCTTTTAAAATCCATCATATGTGATTGTTGGAAGAAAAACCCTAGTGGTGCAGTTTGAACACTCAGCTGGTAATGGAAAGGTCAGCAGTTTCAACCTACGCAGCTGCTACCATTCGAACCCACCCGGAGCTCTGCGGAGATGAAATGTGCTAGTCTGCTTCCCTAGAGGTCGCTGTTGTGACTCTAGGAACCATACACACACTTGTTCTTAAAAGTGCCCATTGTTGCAGCCACTGCGTCCGTCCGTCTCGTCGAGCATCCTTCCTTTTGGCTGCCCTTCTATTTTGCCAAACACGGCATTCTTTTCCAGAGACTGTTCTTTGCTGATAGCATGTCTATCCTTACTTGTCAGGAGCATTCTGACGATCTTTTTCAGAACACAGCCTTGGAAACCTCATGGGGTTGTACTGCTGGGTTGCCGTGGGGAGGAATGAATTGGAGAGCAATGAGTTATGGGTGAATTGTTTAAATATAAACGTGTTGGCTGTATTCCAATTCTAATAAGCTGAGATGATTTTTTAAAAGAAAGTGAAGTGAAATGTGTAAATGTGCATATTGCAGAAAAGACTGCTCTATTACAAGATTTTTAGCAGTTATGTGTGAGTCTGATCCTGAAAAAAATTATGGTAGTTTATTTATGTGCAGTTTGACTACATGTGTTAGTGTTTTTTTAAAAGAGAGGCTTGAGATGAAAAGGTTCAAATCTAAAGGGGGAGCAGACTCCCCGAAGGTCATGGGTGAATGTAATCATCACTTACCCTTTTTGGAATGTACTGAAAATGGAGAAAGTCAAATATATTCTGTTGTAGTTGGAAGGCACAGATAGTTTTGTAAATGGGATATTTAATCGGACTTCCAGTTGTTGATGTTAATGTTTTATGTTGCAGGAGGGTTTGGCCTTTATTTACAAAATGAGATTATGGTTATAACAATAAAACCCAGTTTGATTGCCAAGCACTTGCTTCCTACCTAGCGTCTACATAATAGGTGGATTTTAATATCCAGGAAGCTGGGAGCAACCCACTGATAAATGTATTTAGTTGTAATGTATTTCATAGAAAATTTTTGAATTATGCCCATTGCCTTTTCCCACCTCCTTCAGCCTCTTCTGTTCATGTTTTGTTAATCAGAAAGTAGATATAATAAATAGCCACGTATAAAATAAACCCGCTAATTTGACATACACACAGATTCACAGATAAACGCCAAGTTTGCAAAATTAGAGATTGATAGCATTATCAAAACTTTTTTATTTCACATTTTTGTCTAGAAAAATGCCTATTTTGATTATATAATACACTGAACATAAAGTAATGACCCCCTACTTTCGAATTAAATTACATCCTCGATCAAGTTATCATTTCCCCAGACTGAACTGACATTGTTATGTTAAACATGCAACTTTTCCCTTATTTAAATAAACGTTCATTTTATACTCTGGACAGGTTTGAACCTGTGTAATTTCCATTTTGAAATAGGCTCACTCTAATATAAAGTATGCTATTTTGCACAGAGAAGATTCTGGAAAGTCGATTAGCATGCTTTAAAATAATTTTGTGAATTCATAAAGTGCATTAAACTTATTGGAAGATTACTTTTTACTATTATGTTTCAAATTTTGTTTCTTATTTTAAGTATCTTATTCCTCTACTATTTGGAAATACATGATCTCTGATATCTTTTTTTAGCCTGACATTTTAAAGTCGGTTTACTTACCGTGAACCTCGCGTACTGCAAATTTAACTTTAAAAATGAAGATGAGGCAATGAGTCTGTTTTATCAAATAAGTTGTAAAATTTTAGAGCTTTCTAGTTTTACAAGTAAGCACTACATGCTGATTCTGTTATAAAATATCATACAAATTGTAGGTTAATTACAACTAGGGATTTGGCTGTAATTGGTTAGAAAATTTTCTCCTATTTAAACAATTTGACCTACATTAAATATTGCACTTTTGTGCTTTAAAATGTCAAGATCAGCTTCCATCTTTTTTTAACCCAGCTTTTAAAGTTGTCTTCCTCTTGCTATTTTTTAAATATAAATGTTAGCATACTTAAATTTCCACTGAGATCATTTTGGGAGCCTTACTCCTTCAGGATTTTTATATTGTTTATATTTTAGAAAACGCTATTTTAAAAGTATATAAAATATTATTTCCAGTTTTACCAATACACTCACAAGTATCAGTTAGGAAAGGCAGGAGTAACTTGAGGCTTTCATGGAAGTGAGTTTGGTTTGGTTTGGCTTGGAGGAGCAAAACAATATAAAATTGATAAAATGCTACAAAGTATTAGTTAAATTAACAAGTGTAGCAAGGCTGGACTCATGGAACTGTGGTTAATCAGTGTCATGGTTTCAGTACGACCGAAGCTGAGAGGTCAAGTTAGTACAAGTTGTTTCCCAAGTGGAAAACTGATGTCCCTATTCCAATTGTCAAAAAAATTAAAAAAATAAAAATTCTTCATGTGCATTGGACTTTCAATAAAATTGTTGGAAATTTTAGCCTTCCCTATTTCAAGTGCATACATGAACAAGATAATGTATAAAATAAGCAAAGATAAAAAGTTGATGAAATCAATTTTTTGAAACCTCTTTTTAAACATGACTTTGATAATGCAAATGACCAGAAATATGAACAGAAAATCATTAGAATAATCAAATGGCAGTGGACATCCATTAAAGTTAGTCTATGGAAGCAAATGAAGTATAAAATATAGTTAATTAGCTGTGCAGTCTAAGTTAGAAAATTCACTATTGCCTCAATTATGTAGCAGAGGAACTGGAGAGCAACTATAGGTTCAATCTTAATAGTAATGAGTTTCGTGATGGCTTAGCCACCAAAATGATCTTTGTAAATGAAAGAGAGGCAAATTGCAACCTATCAGCTATAATTTAAAGAAAGTCACAGGTTAAAAAGAAGCAAACCCGTTTATGGAGATTGTTACTTGGAGAAAAGGTACATCTATGCTGGACCCAGGGGTAGAATTTAAGGGTAGCTGTGAAGTTGAAAGAAGTCTTGGTGGCATAGTGAGATAGGAATTAGACTGCGAACTGCAAGGTCAGTTCAAAAGTACCAGCTGCTCAGTGGGAAAAACATGAAGCTTTCTATTTCCCATAAAGAATTAGCAATATCCGGAGGGTGGAGGGGAGGTGGGTAGAAATGGGGAACCAATTATAAAGATCTACATATAACCTTTTCTCTGGGGTATGGACAATGGGGAATTGGGTGAAGGGAGATGTTGGACAGATATGCTAGATATGACAAAATAATAATAATTTATGAATTAGCAAGGATTCATGAGGGAAGGGGAAGCAAGGAGGGAGAGAAAAGTGAAGAGCTGATATCAATGGCTCAAGTAGACAAATGTTTTGACAATAATGAGGGCAACAAATGTACAAATGTGTTTGACATACAATGGATGGATGTGTGGATTGAGATAAGAACTATATGATCCCCCAGTAAAATGTTTAAAAAAATAAAAGAATGTCTCAGTAACCTCCCAAGGACAATTTCACGCTCTTTAGGGCTGTTAGGAGTTCAAAGACACTGAGTTTGGTCTTGGGTTTGGTGCATTGTATTTGAACTTCAATGGGGAGTGGGAGATTTTAACTCTGATGTCATTAATAGCTAGCCCAACTTCAGCATATAGACAAAAAACTACAGTATCACTCTCTGTATCTGTGATATCACAGATAATTTTGTGTTTCATTAGAGCTGTTGCAAATATCTCAAAAGGTCATTCACCATCATAACAGCTTGAAAACTGCAGTAGGTATTATATCTGCCCTATAATTTAATATGTAAATAAACAAGCCATGTGTTGCTATATTACATATTTGTTTTAGTAATATACTTGCACTTCTTTACAATCAGTTTTATTTACAGTCTGGTGCATTTGATCTTGAGAACTTTATAAACCCTTTTCTGAGAAGGAGTTGTGAACTTTACCACTTGGCCAAACAGTCCTGCGATATTTAAAAAAGGAAAGATTCGAACCATTTCTAGCCAGTTGTCCATACATTGGCCCCAAATACCACTTTATTTCCTGTGAGTTCAACTATTTTAATGTACAAAAACTATCTTCATATGATCTGTGTTCTTTTCCTGACCCTGAAGTATTCCATGAGCGGATGTGCTGCTCAAGAGAATGTTGGGGAATAGTTGCTAATGTAGTGAAGAGCATTTTAGCTAGACTACTGTTAGTTGATGACGATGGGATGGGAGAGAGAATCAAGATTGCAGGAAGCAAGCACCCCCAAATGAGAAAGTTCGAATCAGTCACCTGTAGCCACATCATGCTCAGCAGGTTGCCTTTCTAATCTTTCAACACATGTGCTCTTGTTTCCCCCATTTCACAGATGAGGCCACTTTGTAACAATATCCTGTAAAGAATAACTGCTTCAGGCTGTGCCACGGTGGCGTAGTGGTTGAGGGCGGGACTGCAGCCCATTGGCTTGGCGGTTCAAATCCAGCAGCACCTCTCCAGTAGCAAGACTGGGTAGCTCCCATGACCAACAGAGGGCAGTGATGCCCCCTCAAAAAACAAGCAAACAAAAAGAATAACTGCTTCAACGTGGATGTTACTTGATGATGCTTTTGTTGCAGTTAGATTTTGTTGAGTTGGTTACATGATAACTTGATAGAGAATATTTATTGAACGTTCTTGGGAAATTTGGGGGGTTATTTTCCCATTTTTAGTGGAAAAAATAAAGCAAAGGAAGTTTGTGAGGATGGCATACCAAATACCCACATGCCTACCTTCCCTGCTCAGAGACTGCTAGATTAAAATATGTTGACACTGTTCTCCATGTGACTGTCACTGTCTTTTTCTCTCGCTTTAATGAAGTATAATGTACTAACACATACGGCACAAACAGAATTTTATTTCTGTCACATTTACAAGTTATGTTATAAACATCATTATGCTTCATCACTGAATATGTCAACATGCATCTTCTGAGTCTAAGAGAATGCCACATAAAATCATGCTTGTTGATAAGGTCCAAGAAAGTTCAAAGTAATACCATAATATTATTTCATAACCAGAACATATTAAATAATATGTTAAATATTAAATAATTTCATAACCAGAACATATTAAATAATAAAATAATTCCTAATGCATTTTTGCATTTTTTGCTTTTATTATTACGAGTCATAATCAATCAAGGATTCATGTCTTATATTTCATTATTATTTTCTTTTACTCTCTTTCAGTCTACAGCAACCTTCCCATTTCTTTTCCTTTTTTTTTTTTGGTTTTTGCATTTGAAAGCATAGAAGAGGATAGTTCCAAGAATCATCCCATTAATGGATGCCCACCACTCCCACCCCACCCCCTGTAATGTTACTTCACATGTTTTCTGACATTTATGTTTCATGCAAAGAACAAGTTGGGTCTAGATGAGGCTCAAAATAGTGCAAGTCAAATGTTTTGGGAAGAACAGTCCATCTAGAAGGTGGACTTTTTTTTTTACATTTAATTACAGCAAAAGACCTAATATGAGGCTGCCCCATTGTAAATGCCACCAAGTTTGACCACTAAGTAAAATTGGTGACTGCTAGAAGTTACACTGTAAGTGACATACTTTGTGATGTAAATTAGTAAATCTTCTAGTGGTTTGATTCTTCCCCAAATCATTTGTTTTGTTTGTTGCTGTCACGTGCCTCCTCGCTGGCTCCCACTCATAGCAACCCTATATAAAAAATGAGCCCTCACTATTTGGTCCTGCACCATCTTCACCATTACTGTTTTGTTTTCTCACATCACTGCTCTGGTGGGAGTAGGAAGTCCAGCCTTGCTCCTGGAGAGCTGCTGCTAGATTTGAACCGTCAACCTTGTGGGCCACAGTCCCGCACACAACCACTATGCCACTGGGGCTCAGGTTCACTATTACTCTTATGTGTGAGCCCATTGTGCCACTGTGTCAACCCATCTCAGTGAGGATCTCCTTCGTTCTCACTGCCCCTCTACTTTTCCAGGGATGGGTTGTTCAACACCTCATAATGTCTCATGTCCCATGCCCAAAACCGCCCATCCTCATTGTTAAGGGGGTCATTGACTGGTATGTCATCCAAGACAGATTGTTTTGTCCTTTTGGCCGTCACATGTACTTTCCATATCTTTTCCAACAGCAGAATGCAAATGCATCAATGCTCCTCTGGTCTTCCTTATTACTGGTTCAGCTTTCATTTTCATATAAAGCAATGGGAAATACCCTGGCTTGCACTTTAGTTCTCATAAGAGTTTGTAAAATGGTGAACTGCCTTGTCTTTTGATTGGTTATTAAAAGCCTCCTATTTCTTCTCTCTATATAGACAGAACTACGGACCAACGCACTCTTTAGGACAGTTGCTTTGTGTGAGTCTGGTTGATTAGAGAAACAGTCATACACACCCATAGGCTTTTAAGAAAGAGCTTTATCTTCAAGAAAATTTGAATATCCAGAAAGCATCTCAGCCCAGTTTAGAATAAGTCCATAAGTCCGATATTAGCCCAATATGTCTGATACCAATCTGTAAATTCCTCTTCAGACTCATGAACCACATGCAATGATGCCAAAGCAGGAAGATCATAGGCCAGTAGGTGGAAAGTTGTGTATCCAGTAGTGGTAGAGGCATCGCAGTGCTGGCACGGGTCTCCATGTGACTCCTTCAGCTCCAAGGCTCCAGCATAGCTCCATGTATCTTGTCAGCCGGTATGCCATGTAGGGTGTGAGGGTGTGTCCTGCTTCCAAGGAACTATTTAATCTCCTTAGAGCCTCCAAATGTGTCATCAAGCTCCGACCTGATTGACAGGCTAACCTTTACCTCTTCACTCATAAGTCTTAAATTGACAGCTGATTATGTAACTATCACATGCCTTTTTTCCCTGTCATAATGAATTATGATTATTCTCTAGCGTTTGGTGTCCCCAAATCTATCCAGAAGGAGTGTGGATAGTCTAGTCTTCAAAGTTTCCTGTTTTTCAACACAAATAGACACCTTGTCAGGCTTGCAATGATCCCTTTCTCTAAGGGTCTCATAGTTCTTTCCTAGGAGCCTGGCACATAGGAAACAAGAGCTGAATCATAGTCCCTTCACAAAGAAATCAACACCTTTCTGGCTATTAGTCCAAGGGAACTAGTATTTTCACCTTATTGTCTCAAGGACAATTGCCAATCTCTCCGCAGAACATATCAAATTTCAAAGTGAGGTTAGGTTTGCTGAAAAGCTCTCATTATGTAAGATGTCACATATAATCAGCAAGTTATTATTCATTTGAATACTTGTGATTCTGAATTTTGGAACCAAAATTTACCTGTATATAATCTATGCTCATTTGCCAAGGAAATTAATGGTGTAAATAAGATAATGGAGGCATTCTTAAATGTACTTAAGGGAAGAAATTGTTTTTTAAAGACCTTAGCTCATTGTGTGCATGCAAATAGATGCTGTTAATTAGAAATGAGCCTTATCTAATTCATTAAAGGAGGCCTAGTAGGACCTCTTCTTGCAAATCTCCATTAGCAATTCATATTACTCTTGTAAGACAACTGTTTTCTCATAAAATCACTCCTTTACTTGTGCTTTTTGCTAATTCTCTGATCACATAGCTGCCAGTAATTCCTTAGTCCCTAAAATATGAAACTCTGAACTTTTAATAGTATCCTTCACAGCATTTGCCATGCTTTCAATGTGCCCAGCATGTCAAGGTCACTCAAATCTCACAGCCATCAAGTGAGCTCCAAGTAATAGCAACCTGATAGGACAGAATCAAAACTGCCTCTGTGGGGTTCTGAGTCCGCCAAACTATGGGAGCAAAAAGCCTCATCTTTCTCCCTGAGAGCGGCAAGTGGGTTTGAACCACTGTTCTTGTGGTTAGCAGTGCAGCACATAATCAAGCCACCATGACACCAGAGTTCCTTAGATCCAGGGACCCAAACCAGTGCTAAAAATGTGCTGTTGCGTTCACATTCTGCCTCTAGACGCTCCCTAGTTCCAAGTCCAATACACTTTGTTCTTGGACATCCCGAGTTTGTCATTACCTTTTTGGATGCTGACTGTGCTTTTTTCCTGACCAAACTTTGCAGACTACCAGGGCTGGATCCTGCTTATAGCCATTCAAAGTCTTTGCCTAAGCACCATTTTGAAGGAATTGCCAATATTTTAATATTTGGAAGTCACATTACACACACACATGACAGAGAGATCATGATGATGATGACAGACAGATAGATATAGATAGATAGATAGATAGATAGATATTTCTCTTGAAAAGTTAGATCGAAACAGTAAGTCTTTGTTCCCATAGTTGGTAGTATTGCTACATGCAACTGACCAACGGATGTTTCAAACCCTTTCAGCTCAAAATATGATCAGAGAACTAACAACACAGACATCACACAGAGGTTGGATTGCAATGCAGAAAAGAGTCGATTCGAATCGGTATTTTGACTGGCTCCCTCGGAGATTCATGTAAACATTAAATTTCAGAAGAAAACAAGCCTTCTCTTCAGTTTGCACCCTGTCCCACTTTATTCGTCTATTTTAATTTTTCTGCTCTAGAGGTGTTTGATTTTGGAAGATCTCAAGTAAGCCCCTTCTATACTGATGGTGGGGATGGTGATGATGATGATAGTATTGAATGTTTGGAGGCACTATCCCAACTGTTTTGTAGAGCGTTGTTAATCTTTACAACTTTATGAGACAAATGTTATTTGTGTTCCCATTTTACAAATGGACAATAGGGGCACAACCTGGTAAGGTTATTTGCCAAAATCACATAGCCCCCTTGTATTTAAGCTCACCTACACACTAAACAAGCTTGTTTTTAGCCAAGTGATACACGTTTTCTTATTTATTGACCTGTAAAAAGAACCCTCGTGACCTCGTGTAGAGGGGTTCTGTTGCAAATTAATGGTCAGCAGTTGCAAAGCACCAGTCACTGCAGGGGAATGAAGAGACTTTCTTACAGTTTCAGAAACCCAGAGAAGTTCTCCTCAGTCCTTTACAATTTATGTGAGTTGGCACAAACTAGAGGGCAATGAGTTTTGTTTGCTTAGTTTTAATGCTCTCTATAGATTATACGAGTAAGCAAGCTCATGGTCATCAGTGGGTGCTTTCTAGAATATTCAAGTCACCCAAACTCATTGACTCATAGTGACTCTGTAGGACAGGACAGAACTGCCTCTATGGGTTTCTGAGTCTGTAACTCATTTGGGGATTTAGATGGGGATTCAAAAACTTTGTGGGGAAAGCCCATGCTCTTTCCACTACATTTTCTTGAAACTTTTTGAAGTCCCTTTGTACTTCCAGTTTCTACCCACCAACATACCCCTTACCAATCACATTCTCTCGGCTGGTCACACATAGTAGCAACAAAGAAATTGGACTTGGAATTTGTTCTGACCTATATTTCCAACCATATTGCCCATTATTTCCAGTCTTTCAGTTGGTGTCGTACATAAAAAGTTCTCAAGTTCTGTCTGCCAGCTTTTGCAAAGAGCATTCACTATAGTTAAATTGCCCTTCCTCTGATTTTCTTTATTTTCACAAAATCCTTCTTATTCTTCCAGGCCCAACTTAAATGCTAGTCCCTCAATGAATGCTACCTTTTCCTCCTAAGGAGAAGCAGTTTTCTCTCTTATTCAAGTTATTTTCTGCCTTTGCACTCACAGTTCTCATACAGCATTTTACTATATTTTTTCTATACAATTCCTCTTTGTATGTATGTCGTTGCCCCTTCCCACCACCATAACCACCCCAGAAATACTGAATACTCCGTGAGAGCAAGGGAAATAGATTCCAATCTCTGCTACACACAATGCTCAGCAAAAATCCTAGTAAGTTGTGCATCACTGATAGACATGTTCTCAATTTGAATACTAAGATTTTTTTCAAAATTCAAGTTAAATCGAGCCTTCAAAAGTCTTTACACTCGTCACTGCTATACAGATTTAAAATAGAGCTTTAGAGCAGGAACCCTTTACAATTTTTAGTGTGCATGTGTTATCACATTTTCATGGGTATGTTTTTCATTCTGGCCATTGAACTTGGTTTTTACTAACCTTAAAGCAAATGGTAGAAAACTGATATAATAATATTTTAGATATACTTCAGAACTTAATAGATGATGAAAGAAATCTATTTAATTTCTACATCTTCTGAATACCCCAAAAGAATTTCTCCAATTGGAACATTTTGTACATTTTTACATCAGTGTCCCTGTGTTCCTACTAATACATTTTAGTTGTTTTAAATAGGAATTAGTTCTTTAGTTGGAAATTTTATCCTCATTCAAACTATACCGTTAAGATGTTTTATATGCAATTCTGATAGCCAAAGAGCTAGTTTTTAGTTTGATCAGAGAAGATCATATGAACATTGTTATCCACAGGAGGGTATGTAAAAACCTGGTCTCTTCCCATCTGTTTTCTGGTGACTCTTGAAAAGCTTTCACAGGCATTTATAATTCTTTGTCAAAAGACATGAAAAATTAGTTTCAGACTTAATATTTTTTGTCATATTTTATTATTTGAAACTTGGCTAGCTCTACTGAAAATGACTAGCTGGAGCGAAACATGCTGTTGTGTTGGCTGGTGTTAACAGTCTCTCTGTATATAGATACCCCACTGAATGCACTTGATTCATGGCTCTCAATGAATTTTCATGGTGAGAGGGATGTAAGTTGTTGCAGAGAGTTAGTGACGAGGGTTGGTTGATCTTCAGGCTAGATGGATGGAAGGCTTTAAGTGACAAATGGATGGGCATACCAAGAAAAAGGGACAGTATGTGCAGGATCACTGAAACCGCAAAGGGTAGGCTGCATTGGAAGATTTCACAGTTTTGCTTAGAGAAGCTTTCCTAACCAACCTCCATGTTTTCACTGAGTTATACAAAGCTCTTCATTCTCAAGTTTCAGCCAACTGACCAATCTTTATGTTAAATTTAATGTTAAACATTAGTAGCCTATAAGTTATTTTTTCAGTAAAATAAATTTTATTATATAACTAACAACGACCTTCTCTTAGACCTACCTTTCGTTTACCAAATGTGACTGACTCCTGTCGGGCATTTAGTGTGCAACCTCTGGGTCAAATCAAAGCACCTCAAAGCTCTCATTTCACGAATGACGAATGAGCATTCCCATTTTGCAGAAGAGAAAAGAGAGATTTGTTCTAGAGAACAAGACATGCCAATGTTGCGCACAAATCAGGGTTAAACAAGGATGAACCCCAGGTGACACATCACCTAGATTCCAGCACTAGAGACTCTATGCACTTCTAGCCAAAAACCTGGAGGAACTCCTTTAGGAAATTAGCCTAAGCTTCCCAGTCAGAAAAAATCCGGGCTCAACCAGCCAGAGGGGACATGGCCAGAAAGCAAGGGTGATAGAGGGAAAATATAATCCCCTGCCAATGGAAGGACCATCCATGGGAGGGCAGAGAAGAGTCTAAATCTTGCCATAACTTCCACCCTCACTGCCTAACTCCCTTCTTCACCTGTGTTATGTGAAGTTTTGCTAAGAGCCTTTCTGATGCCTTGAGCCTTGATTAAGATTCTATTGTGTGGTCCCCAACTAGTTTAAACCACTTCTTATTTAGCCATTTTTATATGTGATATTTTGTAATTTCTGTAACTACTCCATAAATCCTTGAAACAGGAATGCAAACAGAAGGAGAATTTTTGTTTCTGTGAAAAGAAAGTTGAATGGTTTATAAAACTGGATAATGGTGATGTGCAAAAAAAAAGAAATATGACATTGAAATAGATTGTAGGCAAAGCAATGGATTATAACTGAGAATTTTGAAGAGCAATAAAAAAATTCTAGGAGGATTCTACCTTCAAATTATTTTCTAAGTGTGACTCCACTTTAAAGAACTCAAAGACAGTGTCATAGTTAATGAATTATAGAGTGGTTGATACAACAGTAGAATTTGTTAATCCTTTCAGTGGAACCTCACTCTGGAAGGTGAAGTGATTTGAAGACCATTTGCATGTTGGAGGGGAAAATGAAATGTTGACAGTACTTTCTCCATATAATCACTCAACTTCATTGATTTTCTAATAGCCACCTATCAGTCTGTTCTACCCAAGTTTGATAAGAAGATTTATATTGGATAGCTGCAGAACAAGTGATGATTCTTACAAAAGTCAACATGGGCCAGGACATGAAAGCTATGGGAGCAAAGCCTGAACATGAATGCCCAGGTTAATCTCTAAATCACACTCTCCAAGTGGAATATCTATGAGTGATCTCTAAATTAAGACAGCCCAGCCCTTCGCTCTAATATGAATAGATCTTTATAAACTGTAAGTCATAATCAACAGAACCACTTTCTCATCTCATATGACTGCCTTCGTCAGGTGCCTGTCATATTTGCCATGCTTTGGAATGTCATTCTGCATCTTGAATGGCATCCCGAGACTTGTTTCTGGTAACAAGTTGCTTCCTATTCTCCCTTGGGTGATTTCTCTGGATATGCATATGCCTAAGGAAGAGCACTTGGCTGTACTCAGTTAATAGAAATAAAGGGAGAAAAGATTGAAGTTGTCAAGGATTTCATTTTGCATGGATCCACTAACAATGTTCATGGGAACAACAGTTGAGAGATCAAACAACACATTGGTTGGGTAAAGCTGCTACACAAGGATTCTTTAAAATGTTGAAAATCAAGGATGTTGTTACTTCAAAGATAAAAGTGTGCCTCACTCAAGTCATAGTATTTTCAGTTGCCTCATATGCATGTGAAAGTTGGATACTGAATAAGGAAGACTTAAGAAGAACTGCTGACCTATTGTTCATCAACTGCCACTTGACTTACTGTGCTGCTAGAGCTCCTTAGAATTTCATCTAAGGTATGGAAAATAAGGGATCTCTCTTGGGATTCACTTAATGGAGACTGTCACATATTATTCTTGTTGTTCTTGTTACACGTCATTAAGTTCGTTCCGACTCATAGTGGCTCCAGGCACAGCAGAACAAAGCCCTGCCCAGACCTGTGCCATCCACCCAAATGTTTTTATAGTTGAGACCATTGCTTTACCCACTGTGTCATTCCATCTTAATGATGGCTCTCCTTCTTCACTGCTCCTCTACTTTAGGAAGCATACTATCCCTTTCTAGGGCCTGGTTTCTCCTAACAAAATGTCCACTGCATGTGAGAGGAAGACTCGCCATACTTCACACTAGGAAAATGCTGGTTGCATTTCTTCCAAGACATATCTGTTTGCTCTTGGGGCAGTCCATGCTAATTTCAATGCTCTTCACCAGCACCATGATTCAATAGCACAACATTGGAGAGATAAGCCTCTGATTATATATTAAAGAACTTTCTTCCTGGGTGATATAAGAAAATTCTGGAAGTGCTTTTAATTGATCAATTGGATTTTCCCAGACCCCTCTAGTTTAGGATGAAAGGAATAGGACAAGAATGGCACGTGGGTGATTCAAGGTAAGTCATTTTTATGGTATTTCAGACTAGTGACAATGTATCTCTGAGAATATTTGAACTCATAAATTTGTGACTCATTCAAGAAATTCTCAACAGATAAAAGGGACATAACTTGATAATTGATAGTATGGAGAGATGGAGTGATTGAGGGAGAGTTCTAAGATATCCCCCTCCTTAGATATCTGAGTTGGGTACCTCACTGTAGGGAGTGTCATTGGCTATGATAGGTAATAGCAAGGGAGAATAATCAGATTGGAAGCTGAAAGCAAGTCACACAAAATACTAGTTAGCATGTGCTAGCTTTGAGAATCTGATGGTACTTCCAAAAGAAGGCAATCAGAATAAAAAGAAACTGTATTGGCAAGTGTAGGTGATCACAGAAGAAAGGTCTAAAAGCACTGAACAATTTCTTTGTTTTTGTCAATGTAAACTTGTTTATAGTTTCCAGTCAGTTCACTTGACTCAATGAGGGTCCTTCCTCATGCCGTCGCTTGCTAACTGGTGGAACAGTTTCCAGAGTACACATCAACCACTAAGTGCTACTGTGGAGCAGGGTTTGTTGGAAGGGAAGCTACTGTTGTAGGTGAGCACTACTAGTGAGGGTGTGTGCAATGAGCTACGATCATATATAGAAGTTCCTGGGGCCAGAGGCTGAGACCCTAAACTTTCACAAGCCAGAATATTTAGAAAACAAAATATGAGGAACACAAAAGAAACCCAACGTTGTGCTGTTGCTGTTAGCTACGGTTGAGTTGGTTCAGAGATGTTAGGTTCAACAGAATCAAGCTCTGGTCCTTTGCCATTGACGAATTTCATCTTCTGCTTGAGTCCATCATTGTAGATTCTTTGTCAATTCATCTCCCCAAGGGCCTTCCCCTTTTAACCTCTCACAGCCCCTTCATTTTACTAAGCATTGTGTCCTTCTCCATGATCTGAACTTTCCTGATAATATGTCCAAAGTACATGAGAAGTCTCACCATTCATCCCACTAAGGAGCACTCCAGCAGTACTTCTTCAAAGACAGGCCTGTCTGCTTATTCATTTGGTAGACCATCATACTTTAAATATTCTCAGCCAACACTATAGTTCTATTTCATTGATTTTTCTTCAGGGCCTTTCTTATTAAATGTTCAACTTTCATATGCATATGAGGAAATTGAAAATATCGTGGCTTGGGTCATGTGTCCTTTAGTCCCAAAAGTCTTGTGCATATTTACCAAGTGCACATTTTATCCAAGCAAGACTAAATTATTAACAGCTTCAACTTTTGTCTCCATTTATCATGATGTTACCCACTGGTCAGGTTTTGATGATTTTTGTTTTGTTTACACTCTCTTGTAATCCATTATTTCAGGTCACATTTCTTGGTTTCATCAGCAAGACTTTGAAGGCCTATACATTTTCAGTCAGTAAGTTTGTGTTATCTGCATAGTAAGGCTCCCTCCAATCCTGATACTGAGTTCTTCTTTAAAGAACCCAGTGTCTTTGCTTATTTGCTCAGCATACAGACTCAATAAGTATGATGAAAGGATACAGCCTTGACACACACCTTTCCTGATTTTAAACCAAGGATATTACTTTGAGATTCACGTGCACTTTGCCCAATCCATGGTATTTTCAATTGCCTTACATGCATATGAAAGTTGGACATTGAATAAGGAAGAGTAAAGACATCTTGTACTGATAAAGAATATTGAAAGTACCATGAATGGCTAAAACGACAATCTGATCTCTCTCGGAAGATGTATGGCTAGAGTGCTCCTCAGAGGCAAATGTGACAAAGCTTCATCTTACATACTTTGGACATATTGTCAGCAGAGACAAATCCCTGTAGAAGAACATCATGATTGACAAAATAGAGGAGCAAGGAAAAAGAAGAATACCCTCAATGAGATGGCTTTCCACAGTGGCTGCAACAATGAGCCCAAGCATAAAATCAACTGTGAGTATGTGTAAGATGGGGATGTAGTTTGTTCTGTTGTGCATATGGTCACTATGGGTCAGAACCAACTTGAGAGCACCTATTAACAATAGCAACATTCTGTGATTAAGAATAAGGCTTAGGTGCATGCAATCCGTGTATGTATGGATCATGCTGGGAGTTATATGAGCCCCCAATAAAATGATTTATAAAGGGAAGGGGGAAAGAGAAGCTTATACCAAGGGGTCAAGTAGAAAATATTTGGAAATGAATATGGCAACATGTGTACAAATATGCTTGATACAAATGATGTAATGAATAAGAGCTGTAAGAGCCCACAATAAAATTATTGAATAACAAAAGAATAAAGCTTGGGGTCTGTTCTGAGATCTATCTTGAGCTTTTCTTTCTTGTCTGTTTTAATTTTCATTAGCTTTCCTCATAGCTTATATTCTTGATGTCATCCCACAGCTCATAAAATTTTTGTCAGTGTTGAATACATAAAATCTATTCTTAAGATGATCTAAAATGTAGGTGGAATATTCTCAAGGTTGTATTTTGGCTCTATTTTTTGTACTAGTTCTCATTGAACTCAACTTCAACATGAACTTATATATGAGCAAGTGGTGGTGTATTCCAGTCCACCCCTGGACTGGTGTTAGCTATGGATGTGGAACTTCACCATCATCTTTTCCCACAGATGTAGTCAACTTTATTTCTGAGTATTCCATCTGGTGATATTGCAAAGAGCAATCTTTTATGAACAAGTCATTGGTCTTCTAAAATTCTATCATTTCTATCTAGATAATATTTCCAACTACTTTTCCTTTCTCTTCATTTCCAACTTTGATATTTCAAGTACCAATAATTATCAGTGCATATGAATTTTATGGTTGGTCAATTTCAGACTGAAGATATTAGTAGAATTCTCCAATTTCTTCAGTAGATTTGCTGGTTGGTGCATAAATTTGAATAATAGTTGTATTTTTATTTACTTGTATTAAGGTAGACATTATCCTACCACAGATAATATTGTACTTCAAAATAGAGCTAGAAATATTCTTTTTTGATGATGAATGTACTGTCCCTCCTCTTGATTGTGTCATTCTTATAACAGTTAGCCACATGATTTTCTGATTAAAAACTGGCCAAAACAGTGGTTAGGTCACTAATGCACTATGCATTCCATTTAATTTTTAAGACTCAAATTTTCCTAGATTCATACTGTGTAGACTCCAAGTTCTTATCTTTCATTGATGCTTGGAGCTCTTTCTTCTTCTTTTGACTGGTGTCCCATCAGAAAATGAAGGCCGCAAGACTTTACCGTCATATATTTCACTCTATCCATTTCATTATGGTTACTTCTACTTTGAGAATGTAGCTCTTTAACCATCATATTTTCAGTACCTTTCAACTTGAGGAACTTGTCTTTTGGCACTATCTCTGACAATGATCTGCTTCTGTTGATTAACTTTCAGTACTGAAAATGTTTTGATGTCATCCATAATGTTTTCAGTGTCTCATTCTTCAAAGGTCAATAGCCTATACCTTCTTCATAGTCTTTTCTTAGACTGGAAGCTCTGCTGAAACCTGTTCACTTGGGGTAACCCTGCTGATATTTGAAATATTAGTGACATAGCTTCTAGAGTCACAGATGGACAGATCAGTGGTGGAAACATATCATTTCATGCAAAAACCAATATACTCAAATCTTCCCAGTACAGATCAGAAGTACCCCATGTGTATGCTTGGGATGTCCTGCAAAGAAAGATGATGTCTGTGACAGTATTTAGGGGGAGGCACTGGTGGTTCAGAGACAAAATTTTTGCCTTCCTTCCAAAGATCAAGACTTTGTTCTAGGCCAATGCAGTTCAGCACAGCCACATCCCCTCCCCATCTGTCAGAGTAGGCTTGTTTGGCTGTAGGTTGTGAGGCTGAATTGGTTTCAGTAAAGCTTCCTGAGTATGAAACACTAGGCCAAAGGGTCTGGAGATAAACTTCCACAGGGCAGTCAATGAAAGTCCTCTTGGTCCCCATGATCTGGATGCATTTCCATGTACAAGGGGTCACCATGAATTGGGTGATTGATTAGATGGCACCGAACAACAGCAACAAGGTGAGCATGTTTAAAGTACGGAAAGACTTTGAGCTATAACCAAGAGCACTTATAAAGGCTATGGAAAGGAGATCTAAATACAGCCAAGCGTACACCAGGAGGCCTCCCCCCATGGATTGCTGTAAATGCACCTGCCCTTTAAGGTTATTGCTGTCTAAAGTTAGCCCTCTGTCATTAATCTGACCCAGACAGTGGCTGCACCCAAACCACATTCTTTGATTAAATGGGGCAAATGACATTTTGTATTCTTTTCATGTTCCTTGTTGCTGAGGAAACTCGAATAGTCTACCTTCAAAGTTGATCCTGTGAGACTTATTTTCTATCACAGGCACTCATTTCTAAAGTGCTTTTGATGTTAACATTGCATGACTCAAAAGAGAAACACAATATCCACAGGTCACTAGACCTGGTGTTGTGCACAAAGGAAAACTCCAAATCCTACAGCCTGGTGATAAAAAAAAGTGTTTTGATCATTTCATTGATTCCTTAGCATTGCTTAATATCATTAAAGGATATACCCTGGTTGCAAGTACTAATCTAATAGCCTCGTTTTCTTTTTGACAATTCTTTTTGTTTGTTTGTTTTACAAATTATGTTATCAGAAGTTCCCATTTTAAATGGGAAAAAACACCATAGCATGCTGTTTTTCTTTCCACCGTAGAGACGATTTTGAAGAAAACTCATCTTAAAGAAATCCAGATTTATATACTTTCTTTCATTTTCCTACTGATATAAACTTTTCTAACCATTTCTAAATTGCAAAGCACTGCCTATGTGTGAGCTTCGAACAAAGAATTTTTCACTAACTTATGATGGTGAATGTGTAGCTATTTCTTTATTTTCAGAAGAAAGCCTTATCTCCTATTTCATCGGATCCTAGTCCTAATTAATGTTTGGCTCACCTCATGCCCAGAAACACAAGCATATCCTCTCCCTTTCTTTACTGGCTTCTTACTCCTGACCAGGTAAATGCTTTCAGCATCCAGATGAAAAAAGATGTACAGAGAAAACCTTCTTTTGCAAAAGTTCTACTCTCCACCAGGTTTCATTATTGTCAGACACAGAATCCAGCTCTGGTTTAATTAAGCTGAAATGAAATATATCACAAGGAGACAGAAGACCACCCATGCCCAACTAGAAGATTATGAAACCAAGTCAGAAAATGGACAGAGACGAAGGAAAAGGCTCAGCTCCTGGAATCCAGTCCTAAGAAAGCCCTTGCTCTGAATACTGCCATGAGTTTCTCAGCCACAGTGCACATGTCAAATCAGGATGTCACTGATACTAGAAAGAATTTTAAGTGTGCTTTTGGAATTATTTCTCTGTCACCCTCTTCACATTAAAAGATGAAACTTCTTATATAGAGTCCACTCGGATCTTGGGATTTCCTGCACATAAGTAGTGTGTTCAGATTCTTGGCAGTAAAATTTGACAAATGTCCTTTTTAATACCCATTTGAATCCTTATTTTCAGCCACTGCAGCTTTATTTCAAATATTCATTATGATCTCACTTCCTTTGGTTTGGTTTTTAACCTCTATGACTGCTCTGAAACCATCATCACTCAGGGTATCAATGGTCTCATGCACTTAAATGTGGATACATCTTTGTCTTCTTGTTAGGATGCTTGGCATTGTTGGCATTTCCTTCTTAGAATGTTCTCTTACCTTGTATTTTTGTTGTTATTCCTGTTCTAATCACACTCCTTTAACTTCTGATGACACGCATTATTTCACCTATCACTTGCATTTTGATGTTTCTCAAGGACCTATTTCCCTAATATAACTTTCACTATATTGGTTACAGTGAAGTTCAGGATATAAAAAATCTGTGGGTATGTGTAGGGAGAGGAGAGGAAGGCTATATATGTGTCAAGTTTTAGTTCTCTCTTTATTGTCATCCTCCACTTGATACAAGTAGATACCAACGCAAGACTGGTATCCTTCCTCTATCATTGCCCAAGATCTAGTATGTAAGCCATCTCCCATCTTTTGGTGCAGACTTTATCTCATGGTCTACAACAGTGGTTCTCAATCTTCCTAATGCTGCTACCCTTTAATACAGTTCCTCATGTTGTGGTGACCCCCACCTCAACCATAAAATTATTTTCCTTTCCACTTCATAATTGTAATTTTGCTCCTGTGATGAAGTGGACCACCCCGGTGTAAGGGTTATTCAACCACCAAAAGGGTCATAACCCACAGGTTGAGAAGCAGTTTTCTATGATGATTTAGATCTCAAGTCTTTGAATCTATGTAGGAGGAGAATAACTCTTCATATATTTTTTTGCATCTTAGTAACTAGAATTTGACGGTTACTATTGAGCTGCTAATTGCTAGGTTATCAGTCCAAAACCACCAATTTCTCAAAGGGGGAAAGACAGAAAGTTTTTCTTAAACTCTTGTAAAGGATTGTAGTCTTTGAAATTCATGTGGTCAATTCTACCCTGTCCTACAAGATTGATATGAATCTGAAATGACTTAATGGCAGTGCATTTGGTATCAAACTGCAGAGGAAATATAGACTCTGGAATTCCTGTTACTGATAAGAATGGATAATTGGGTATACAGATAAGCAGGTAAGATTTATAGTCACCTTCATATTGGAGCAATTCCTCTTTCATCTCTATAAGTCACCTACAAATCACCATGTCGAAAACAAAATGTATTCTAACTCTCTTAAATCATGGATGGCATCACTCTCTATTGACTTCCCCAAACTAGAAACTTGGAAATTACAGAGCTAATATAAATGATACTAATTTGTGTGTGTTTACTCTTGCAAAGGTATGTACCTTGGGAAAAAGTCTACATATAATTTTCTTATTTGCTCTTTGTCATCACCGTTGAGTCCTCTCATGCCTATCATCTCACCTGACCCCTGAGATTATAAACAAAACATGACAATAATCTTTGGAGGATTTTAAAAATTACTGAACTATAATTCAAAAAGACAAAGACATATCACCAGTGCTAACTACTTATAGAGAGACCCACAACTAAATTCTAAGAAGCTGGCCCCATGTTTATGTCTTTTCCATTGTGGTTACACATGGCTCTAGTTAACCAGGGGAACAAAATGTGTAATAAGGATGACAAAACAAGACAGATTAGCAAGTTAGTGTCCCCACTCTTTACTAACTTTCCTCGGCAAATTAAGATTTAGGGCGGGGGGGAGGTGAAATGAGAAGCCAATATCTCTCACAAGCAGCTCAATTAATAATTATTTAACACTCTTTGGCATTTTTGAATGCTCAGTTTATTCACGACAAGCATGCATCAAGAAATTAAATAATCTTAAAATTAACTGAAACCACTAAGTATAAGAATACCATGGCAAATGTAAGAGTATAAGGGCAGCACACTATGCACACCATGCACTATGCACACTATGCACTATGCACATCATCATAGTCCCAATAAGCATTGCGTTCATCAGTGAAGAAAGTCAGATTTGGTGTCTCCTTGGTTCCTAGCTCTGTGAAAAGTCAGTCTCTCTACCAGGGTTTAAGTATGCAGTTTGGTTGGTTTCATGAAGACCTTATCAAGGTCTTCCAGACTTTCTGGGGTGATTCTTCTGACCATCTGTTGGCGGTCTCTATCCTCCTCTTCGGAGTGACTCAGTTTCTATGCACCCCCCCCCCCTTCGGAATGACTCAGTTTTGAGTCAGACCTGTCACTTTTATTTCTTCTTTTTTATTTATTTGTTTCTTCTTAAAAATGAAGTTTCTTGTGTTGTTTTCCTTTAATGTTGCTCAACGACTTGCAAGGTAGTTCAATGTCTTGCAAGGAAGTTCTGTAGGGCAGAAAGAAAATGTTTTGAAAATGATGATGGTAACTAATTTACAGATGTGCTTGACAAAATCCATAGATGTATAGATAGTGCTAAAAGCTGTAAGAGCCCCCAATAAAAAGATAGAGAGAGAAGCATCCCCTACAGTATTCAACATCAAAAATAAATAAATTAAAATTCTTTATATCAGTTTGTTCTTATAATCTTGATTCATCAATGTCTAAGGAGAATAGTATCGTCAGCAATCTATTTTTGTACTTCCAGTAATGTAGAATTTGGAGAACATGTAAAGACTTCTGAAATCTGAGAGGCCAAAAGAGACAACCTTGATCTCCATAGGAAAGAATAGAAGAGAGAAAAGAAGAAGAAAAAAATGGAAAGAGGACTGGGGCTCATACCAAGAGGATCACTGTGTGAAAATCAACTCAATGATCATCTTGGTATGAGCTTAGAAAAAAATGATCTCTGGGAACAGGACTTTTAAGATGGTGGACTTTGTAGCTCACCAATGAAACTGGACAAAATATATTGTGAATTGGAAAACTGAACAAAGGCATATAGTAAATTGGAAAAGTGATCTTTCATTACCTTTGGATAATAACAGTGGCACCGTGGGTTGTTCTTGTTGAGGACTGCCCCTACTCCCAAACTCAGCTTAATGAGCAGAGTAGTTGGAAAAGAGTTTAATCACTGACATCAGGAACCTCACTGCCAGAGAGATTGACTTGATTTGCAACCAAACATAGGACATCTCATGCCCTGAAGAATTCTCAGTCACAGTAGAAACCGTGATGACAAATAGGGCCAACTAGCAGCTATGAGAGGCTAACACTCCACTCTTCATTGGGGTCAGTAACTGATAGATTAATTAGAAATTTAGCAGAGAACTCAAGGAATGAGATGGCATTATGTGAAAAGGAGACATTCAACACAGAGCATGAAACGAAACGAAACTCACTGCCATTGAGTTGTCTTCACTTCATTGTGATCCTGTACGAGAGAATTGCCCCAGTTGATTTCAGAGACTGTATGTTTTTAGGGAACAGAGAGCCTCGTCTTCTCCCACAGAACAGTTGGCAGACTTGAAATGCTTACCAGCATGGTGTACAGCCTGCTGAGCTACCTGGGATCAATATATTTCCTCGCACCACAATGGAGTAACCCTAGAAGTCAGAAACAGAAAATAAAAACAAACAAACAAAATTCGGGGGGAACATTGAGTCTCATCATAAATAATCCAATAGGTATTATTTGTCGAGACAAACCAAAAATATACCATAGGGTGCACGTTTCATATTCGTTGGATTGCTCTGTAGAAAGCGTATTTACTGAAAATAGTCATTACAATAATTATGACTTGAGATTGATCAACATCTTTAAGAGGCTATGATCAAATAGTTTCAGGGTGTCAAAAATAAGAGTATTCAAAATAAGACTTTATAAAACAAAAACAAAATAAGACTTTAAACAGAAAGTGAAGTAAACATTGAGATAAACTCAACCATGACTTTCATATATATATATTCTGTTTTTTATAACAGAAATCCAATTTCAGTTCCCAAATATGAATGTTCTGGTAAGTGAAGATATACATATTTTTTGCAAATTCATTTTTTCTTGTAAAGAAGTCATGTAAATAAGACATAAGAATAAATACATCATACTTTAAAACAAACAAACAAAAATAACCTACTTAATGAACTATAACAGAATGAAAACATTATTTCTTTTTTGGTATGCCAAGAAATTTCTTTTTCCAATCCCATTTAATGAATATTAACTGACTTATCTCTCTGTGGCAGGCTCTGTGTTACAGTTAGTTACACAAATGAGTAAGATTTGCACCCACGCCCAACGCACCTGGTATTAGGTAAATTGGGAAAGACTGTCTTAAGCCTGTAGCTAGCATTTAAAATTCATGCTCAATATTTTAATCAAGAATACATGATCCATCTGTTTTTCCAGAAATGGGGATGGGGATCAATTGCTCAAATGATCTTGAGTTCTAAGGGAATATTTGGTGTGAAAAAGAAATAAAAGAAAGATTTTGAGGTAGGAAAATAATTACAAGGTAGTGTGATGATTATTCTATGCAGACCATAATAAGGACACATAAACTATCAAAGCAATTGCTTCTTATTTAATCTTTTCAAGTTTTTTTTTAAAGCTTCATTTTTTGGGGGGAAAATATGGGATCAAGTCATGGCTCTATTATAGATCTAATGAGGGGTCCAGGGCATACATAAGAGGAGGCTTCAAAAAAGTTCATAGAACAAGGAATGGAAAGGGGATAGATGCCCCCCCTGGATGAAAGTCCTTTCATACACAGGAGATATGACTGGCAATATTTCTACACTCACAGAATTTTCATTTTTTCTCACTTATTTTTTTATTATTCATGGAGAGTTAATACAAATGTCATTCCATAGATTCTTGTAGGAAATTACAAGCTTGATAAGTAAGAGCTTGATACTGGCCCTATCTCCTCATCCTTGAGGTTTCAGGTGGGATGACATAGCTGGAAAACACTTCCTACAAGAAAAGGTGTGTAATTGAGCCCTGAAGATGATGAAGTAGGTTTGGGAGAGGTGGGCTGTGGTCTTGATTAGAGGCAAAGTGAATACCTTCAAGTCACAATGAAAAACAATGAGAAGTTTTGAGATGACTGGCCCTGGGAACTTGTAAAGCCTTCTATTTTCATAAGCCTGGGCAGTTTCTAGGGATGCAAGGAAAAGAGACTTAAGAAACTCAGCACATACCATGACCATAAAGTTGATTCTGACTCATGGCTACTCTCTGTGTAGAACTACCCTTGGGGGTTTTCAAGACTGGAAGTCTACAGACAGAGAAAACTTCATCTTTCTACTGCAAGGAGGCTGGTGGTTTTGAATTGCTAACCTTATGGTCCGCCTAACCCATGAGATGAAAAGGAAGGACTCAAGGACTCTGGGTCCAACACATCAAGAAAGGGGGAGATGACTCAGGCTGATTGAGTGCAGAGGTGGTACATTGTGCTTAAAGAAAGAAATGAAGCCTCCAAGGAATGCCCTCTGACAAATGAATGGCTATGCTCCGTTATTACAGAGCACTAAAAATCAGCGATGCAATCATGAAACATCTCATGACATGGAGGGATCTGGAAGACATCATGCTGAGAGAAGTTAATTGATCACAAAAGGACAAATACTTGATGAGTCCACTGCTTTAGGAACAAGCGGGGAGATGGACAGAAAGGCAGAATTATGGGGCATCCAGGGTGGCTAGACAGCTTGGCCGAGAGCCTGACCGGTGACAGGAAGCCATACACCATCCTCTCTTGCTATGATCTTGAAGCTCACATTGAGAGTGGCTCACATCAGCTTGGATCAAGTGACTGAGGGAAGGGATAGGGATGCTCTCTCTTGTGTGGCTGCCATGCAGAGCTAAGATAAGGTCCCCCTGGACAGGTAGACCATTCTATCAGAGACATGAGGGATACTGATTGGAAAATCAAGTCAGGAAAGGGTAAAGGCAGCATATATGTCTGGGGAAACAAAAATATATGAATGTTGGCTGGAAAAGTGAGATAACTGACCTCTAGATGGAGGGAAGAATGTCTGGATATGTTCGGGGGGAGTCTGGGGGAGGTGCTATTTCAGACAGGGTTCTCTAGAGAAACAAAACCAGGACACTAATGATTATATATATATATATATATATATATATAGAGAGAGAGAGAGAGAGAGAGAGAGAGAGAGAGATGATAGATAGATAAATAGATAAATATATGATAGTTAGATATAAAACTATCAGACATCAAATAAAAATTAATCTCATTGTGAATGAGTAGGAGTACAGAGTGGGCATCCAAAGTCCATCTGTAGGCAACTGGACATTCCCTCACTGAAGGCTCAGGGAGGGTATGAGGCCATCGAGGTGCAGTGTGGCAATGATGAAACATACAATGTGCCTCTAGTTCTTAAGTGCCTCCTCCCCGCCCCACTGCCCAGCCCCCACTATCTTGATCCCAATCCCACCTTAAAAATCCAGCTAGAAAAAAACGGGAAAAAATCCTGCTGGACCGGAGGATGTACACTGGTACAGATTGAAACTGGAAATACTGGAAATCCAAGAACCGCTCAGGACCATTGGAGAGAAGGGCAGCAATGGAAGGGTGGAGAGAAGGTGGGGTAGAAAGGGAGAACAGATTCCAAGGATCTACATTTAACCTTCTCCCTGGGGGACAGACAGCAGAGAAATGGGTGGAGGGAAATATTGGAGGGTTAAAGATATGACAAAATAATAATAATTTATAAATTAGCAAGTGTTTGTGGGGGAGGAAGAGCAGGGGAGGGAGGCAAAATGAGGAGCGGATACCAGGGACTCAAGTAGAAAGCAAGTGTTTTGAGAATGATAACTAAAATAAATGTACAAAAATGCTTGTCACAATGGATGCATATGTGGATTTTGATAAGAGTTGTACAAGCCTCCAGTAAAATGATTTTTAAAAATCTTTAAAAAAGAAAGACCTAATTAGTCTATGTACCAGTATAAATGGCTCAGTGCAACTCACTTCTGTAAGACAGCTAATACACTGGCAGTCCTTCAAGTCATGAGAGCAGATGGCCAGGTGCAATTCACGGAAGCAGACAGCTGGGTCCTCAGTAGGACAGTTCAGACAATCCAGTCACAGGCAGCAAACAGCAAAGCAGGTTACCATGTCAGCCGGATTACATGGGCCGACAGTCCCCAGCTCAAGCATGTATACACCAGTAGCATGGTGAAGTAGATGTTGAAGGAACCTCAAACTGTAGCGACACCGTCTATGGGCTAGGTGTCCCCCAGGTAGTGTAGCTTGTAAGTCGAGGCAGAAAACCACCTAAGGCAACCACACACTGGTCTGATCATCAAACAGCAAGAGATAGGAAAGGCAAGGTTCATAGATTCATTTATCTCTCTGCTTTTCAATTAGTCCCACATGTGGTCGTTGGCCAGGTTGGTACTGTAAGCCTACCTATCACATCTGCACCGAATGAACCACATTCACCCGAGCTCCTAGTGTATCCTGGGGAACCAAACCTGGGCAATTCTGAGAATTAAGGCACATGGCGTGTTCCAGAGGCTCTATCAGTGAGATCCAGTGTGAAACATCCACAGGATAAACTGGACTCTACCTCAGACACACTTGGAATTTGAGGACTTCAGGCAGAAAATTCACAGTTTTAGAGGAAGAGGAAGACATCTGTATCCAAGATAGTTGGAATGCTGGTAGGTGGACAGATATGGTCTTGCTGAGTAAGTGCTCTATATGCAGATAGACATTATTCTGGCAATCCTGAGACTGAAATACTCAGTGAATATTATTGCAAAATTTCCCTGACAAATAAGCCCCACTGTTTGTGTAAACAGCGTCAAGCCACAAAAAGATGAATTCGGTACAAGTGATTAAGTCAGGGACTGCCTTACGTGGTTAGCCTACACTGACCCAATATCCCTCTCTAACCAGGCTTTAAGAAATTAGAACCAGGGGTTCATCAGCTACAAGATTAATGGAAGATCATTTTGCCCCAGTGAGATGGTTGATAAGACTAACCATAGCAAAATAGTTTTAACAGAAAGGCAAAGGCAGATAAAATATAATAATAATAACAAAAAATAGATTCAGGAATGGATTCTGGGCTTGCCCTAAAACATAGGTCCAATTTAAGAACAGTTGATTCTTACATCGTGGTCCTGCTCAATACTTGCCCTCAGGAAGGGAACAATAAAGATATGGGTGCTGTAGCTCAGTGGGGGTGAAGAAATTAGATGGTTCCCAGCTATCAGATAAAATAGTGTGTGGGGTCTTAAAGACTTGTCTTCAGGGCTGTGGCGTAGTGGTTGTGTGCGGGACTGCGGCCCACGGGGTTGGTGGTTCAAATCCAGCAGCAGCTCTCCAGGAACAAGGCTGGACCTACTACTCCCACTAGAGGGCAGTGATGCCCCGCCAAAAGACTTGTCTTCAAACAACCATTCCTGTGAGGTGTCAACTACGTCCACATGGAAGATGTTATTGGGGAAAACCCTCTTGAATTTTTATTATATGTTTTTTCTGCTTTTCAGTATATGAAGTCTAAGATTGACGAACTTATAGGGATAGCAAGTAAAATAAGAGTTCCTGGGAGAAGAGTGAAGTAGGGAGGTAAAATGGAGCTAATATCATGGAGTTCAGAGAGGGAATGAATGTTTTTAAATGGATTGGGGTAGCGAGGGTACACTGGTGTTTCATATGAATGAAATACAGAGTAATATATCTCCCAATAAAATGGTTTTGAAAAATTAAATTGAAAAGAAAGATATCCGTCAAAAAATATCAGAATCTCTAAATATATGAAAATTAACAATACTCCATCAAACTATCAAGGAGAAAGGAAGAAATCAAAGGGAATCTCCACATTTCTTGCAGTCAAAGCTTCCTGCACACAGTGAAGTTTACACTCGTAAATGCCAGGCCTCCATGCCTAGATGAAATAGAGGGGTCTCACATGAAAAGCTTCACTCAGCAACTTTAGGTGCAACATCACTAGTTAAAGTATCCAGTTAGAAAGTTAATAAATAAATAGAGTGTCATAAGACATATTTTGCATACATTTAAGGTGTGCCTCAATATATTTCTTTATATGATTAATTGCTTGCTAATTATAATTCCTACCATACTGTAAGTTTCATATGGATTAAGGAGGGGCTGTATTGTGTTCATCCCTGAAGATCCAGTACCTAGCAGAGAACCTGGAACTTAGTTCATGTGTAAAAAGTGTTTATTGAACATATGTTTGCATGTCACTGCTTAACCCATGAGAATGTACTACAACACAATGTGTCCCTAGAACCATTTGGAGACTCAGATGTTTGTTGATGAACAACATAAAACTGATGACAGGTCAGTGCATTATAATCTCTAGGTGACTAGTATTTATATCTTTTGAAGGTGCCCTATTTAGCCAAGCATTTCACATAGATTCATGGTAGATATTTAGACAGCTCGTTGCCTCTAAAAGCTGGCCCTCCAAGTGCTTGACCTACATTTTCACCTTCCTCTGTCACTTATAAATTCATTGGCTGATATCCGGACTCCGGACCTGAAGCTATTCATACCTAATGGATTAATTCAATTTTCAAATTGGATTATTACTAGTCAGAGGTCTGTTTTATGAGATTGAATGTTTGATCTGAATGATAAGCTGTCAATAAGTATGCCTGGTGGTGAGAAGTGTATTTTTGTTGTTGTTGTTGTTGTTCTCCTCTCAGAAACATTCTCTCTTCAATTATCCTCTTGGTAAGAAACGTAGGGAACCACGGTGGTACCTTGGCATAGACAGTGAGTGGCTAACCAAAAGCTCAGCAGTTCCAATGCAGCAGTTGTTCCACAGAAGAAAGATGAGTCAGTCTTCTCTCCTAAAGATTGACAGGCTACCAAACTTATATAGACTTGCTTTGTGTTTGAGTGACTCCATGGCATTGGGTTTAGGGTTTGGGGGTTCTTTTGTTTTACCAGAGGTAGTGATGGATTAGAAACATTGACTATTCAGTTCTTTTACAGAAATGGTCTAAAACATTTTGGTTTGGGAACTCATTGATATACACACAAATTATGGGAAACTCCAAATTACTTTCGTTTGTGTAGACTACCATATCAGACATTTAAAAGAAATTTTTAGATATTTCTTTTTTAAGACAAGTAAACATAATAACAAGCCTTCCCTGTGTTTACCTAATACATGTTTTATAAGAAACAACTATATTTAACACATCAAAAAATTTTAGTGAGAAGTATGGCATCATTTAATTATTCTTTGCCAAATGCTTAAGAGAAGAAAGTACATTCTTATATATGTGTCTGCATTCACACAAAGATTATCACATTGAATGGAAAATTCATAAGCTAATAGAGAAAAAAGTGGAAGTAGATTCTTGGTATTATTATGAAAATAGTTTTGACCTCACCAATCCTTTGGACAGCTCTCAAGGGCTCCCTGGGGCCCTGAGACCACACTTAGGGAACTGTTATTTTAGAAAATATAACTCTTCTTGTACCTCCTGTGACTGTATTCTTTTTATGTATAGTAACCAGAATTTCTGAAGAACTTACCTGTGGTTGTGTGCAGATTTTAAAGGAATGAAAAGTGGATCCCCTCTGCCCTTTCTTCTCCAGGATGAAAGGGATATGCAAAATGTTCCTTTACTCCTTCTCCAAAGCAACTTTGGTCTTCCTTCTTTATAGAAAGCATTTATATTCCAGTGGAAATGGACATAGTGCAAGACAATAGAAAATACTGTTACTTAGGAAGGAAATTACAATTTCCTTCAGGGAATCCCAATATAGGCACAGTAATAAAAATAAAACAAATACTCCACAGAATGAACTGCAATGAAAAGGGGTGTGAAATTATGAACAAAGTAATAAAGTTAGTTTGGGGCTCAGAAGATTCAAAGAACCATGAAAGTAATGAAGAGGAAAAGAGGGGGTAAGGGATGGATATACTTGGTTAAAGAAACTTTTTTCCCTAGTATTTTCCTTACATGATTTTAAGTAAAGCTAGCTTTAGCCTAGAGGCACACTTTAGTATCGTTCAATAGACTGAAAATTTCAAATTAGAATCATTTTCATATGTCATGATAAAAAAATTATATGGACTTTCCCCCATTCAAATTCCAATAGTTCTAATTCCCAATGTATCCAAGAAAGAATTGGTATATAATAGTATTCAGCAAAACTTTTCTGTAAAGCGACAGTTAGTAAACATCTTAGGTTTCATGGGCCATCCAATCTTGTTTGCAACATTTTAACTCAGATTGTCTTAAGAGAGCAGTTATTGAAGATATACCAGGAAATGGTTGTGGCCATGTTCCAATAGAAATTTATTTTTTAAGATGGTGGACAGGATTTAGTTCATGGACCTGAGTTTGAAAACCTTGTTTTATCTTTCCAAAATCTAATTTATCTTTACTGCAGAGCTATCCTCTAAACAATATGTGCATATCCCCCCCATTGCAGAATCTCTCAAATTGACTGTGAATACTGTTTTACTCTCAGATACACAGCTGGGATAGTCTTGTTCTCATATTTGAATTTAAGAATTGCCTAGTTGACATGTGCAAGTTTCTGAAAATAAAATAACATCACAATAGTAAGTGTCTCTGCCTTTCTGATGTTTGTGAGAGACACGGGACATTATAATATATCAAATGGATGAAGAATCATGAAGAACCATGGAACTCTATTGCTGACTCTATATCCTATACTTGGTTGGAAATGCAGTTAAAAATCAAGGAAGGCTTCATAAATGAACTGATGTCTAACCTGAGATAGAAAGAGCAAATGAAGAGCTATGTATATCAAATATTCAGAAGGAATATTATGGGCAAAAATAGAAGAGAGTGTTAAATTTGATGTGGGGATAGCACTAGGTTTCAAGGAAGCATAAATCATTCAAATAGGGGAGTGAAGGAGCCAGCACTGCAAAGGTCCTGCCCAGTTTAAAGAGTTTGGATTGTATTTCAATGTCAGTAGGAAGCTATTGAAATTGTGAGGACATGGCCAGTCATGTGGCAAAATCTTTCCAGACATCCAGTGTAGAAAGTGGAAAATAATTAGGAAGCAGTCTCAATAATCCCAGTAGGGAAGATGGAAGAAGAAGCATTGTGGAGGTGTCAATGGGAAAAAGTAGATAAATTCAAGAGTTGTCTCAACTGAGAACATGTTTCCTGATAAAATCTGGAAGAATCAAGGATGTCCCTTGGATTTCTAGCTTGAGAAACTGATGTTCAGATCATCTTTGTGGAGGTTGATGGAGAAGAAGAATAGGACAAGAACACAATCATATTTCAGATGGCTGGGTGGGGCGATAGGTAACTGATTGAAAGCACACAAAATGAGGTCATACAGTCCTCAATGCATTGTGCATCTGATGGGAACAAGGGGACGATCAGTGATAAATTTTATTGATTCATTGTATCGCTCTGACTCTGATAAATGCAGGCCTAAAACTTCTGCACCTCAAAGTGTCCTCAGATTTAGTGACGTGTACCTATGTGAAGAGATTTGGCGAATCATGTTCAGTCTCCTAAAAAGATGATTCTAGAATGTATTGTAATCTCCAGATTGAATCTGATATCAAATGTCGCAGTGAGCTGCTGTTGAGATTCTTCAGAAAATGCCAATTCCATGTATAACAAAAAAAAAATGTTGCCCAGGTCTACACTGTCTTCATAATTACTAGTCTGCTAGACTATTATGATTGCAGCCACCCAGGTTTCTGTGTGTCATCTTTCAGCACTGCACCAGACATCGTTTTGATACCCAGGGTTTTCTTGACCATCTTTGAGGGTAGATGGCCAAGTTTTTATTCCCAGTCTTTCTTCATAAGGCAACACCACTGAAACCTGTCAAGCATGGGTGACGTGGCTGGCATTTGAAGTAACTGTGGAATCATCCTCACAACTCATAAGCTACCAAAGCCAGACAAAATGATAAATGGTGGTAGTGAGAGGAATTTAACCCAACCCAGAACTATTCCTTTCTGTGATCATTTTCTACATGTGAATGCCATCATGTAACTAATCATTTACTTAATGTCAAGATATGGATGATGAGAAGTTTTTTGATGCGTTTGCCTGTTCTGAAGTATTTCATTTTTAAAAAATCATTTACTGGGGACTCATACAACTCATTAAATCCATCCATCCATCCATCCATCCATCCATTGGATGAAGCACATTTGTATATTTGTTGCTCTCATTATTCCCAAAACATTTGCTTTCAACTTGAGCCCTTGGTATCATTTTCCCCTCCCTCCCCACACCACTTTCATGAACATTTGATAATTTATAAGTTAAAATGTTGTCATATCTAACACTGTCCAACATCACCCTTCACCCACTTTTCTCTTGTCCATCCCCCAGGGAGGAGGTTATATGCAGATCTTTGCAATTGGTTCCCTCTTTCATCCCCACCTTCCCTCCACCCTCTGGGTATTACAACGCTCACCACTGGTCCTGAAGGATTCATCTGTTCTGGAGTCTGTGTGTTTCCAGTTCCTATGTATACCAGTGTAGATCCTCTGGTCTAGCCAGATTTGTAAGGTAGAATTGTGATCATCATAGTTTAGGGAAGGAAGCATTTAAGAACTTTAAGAAAGTCGTATGTTTTATTGTTGCTGCATTGCACCTTGAATGGATCATCTCCTCCCCGTGACTCTTCTGTAAGGAGATGTCCAGTTGTCTAAAGATGGACCTTCGGTCCCCAAAATGCACTCCCCCATTCACAATGATATGATTTTTTTTTGTTCTTTGATGCCTGATATTTGTTCCAGTCTGCACCTCGTGATCACACAGGCTGGTGTACTTCTTCCATGCGGGCCTTGTTGCTTCTGAGGCAGATGGCTGCTTGTTTACCTTCAAAATTTTAAGACCACAGATACCATATCTTTTGATAGCCAGACACTATCAGCTTTCTTCACCACATTTGTTTATGCATCCTTTTGTCTTCAGTAACTGTGTCAGGAAGGTGAGCATCATGCAATGCTAGTTTAATAGAACAAAGTGTTCTTCCATTGAGGGTGTCCTTAAGTGAAGGACCAATGTCCACCTGTTACCTTAATACTAAACCTATAAATATATGTGCATGGATCTATTTCCCCATCATCATATATGTCTTCATATGTATATGCCTTTTATTTAGACCTCTACAAATGCCCTTTGCTTCTTAATCCTTTCCTCTATTTTCTTTTACTTACTCTTCTCCCACAATCATGCTAAGCATTCATGTGGGTTTCAGTAATGCCTCTTGGTTATATTGCCCTTGATCAAGTGCTACCAGGCCTCTTACACTCTCCTCACCACTAATTTTTATCACCTGTTGTTCCCTTGTCCCTGGGTTTGTTAATACCACTTACTTTCCCCCACTTCCCCATCTCCAATGACTCCCTGGAACCATCCGTTCTGTTGTTTTCTTCTGAAGATTCTTTATCCAGTCTATCTTATCTAGCTAGATCTGCATAGATAATAATAGGCACAAAAACAAGACAGAGCAATGCAAAGCAATCAAAGACAGCAAAGCAACAACAATAACCAAAAAAATGATTTAAAAAAGAAGAAAATCCTGTAAATAGTTCAAGGTCTGTTTGTTGACCTTTAGGAGTATTTTCTGGTTGAATCTAATGAGGTGCCACTGCTTGACCCCAAAGTCTATTTTTGAAACTCCCTTGAGACTTCCTTGCTCTGCTACCCCTACTATACTATTGAACGCCATTAGTGTTTTGCCTCGGTATGGTGAGGTCTGATTGGATGCAATTCCCACATGTCTCCAGTGTTGTCCCCTGTAGGGCTATGGGTCAGTGAGGTATGTAGGGTCTCATAGTGGGGACGGCCGTATGGTCTTCTCTTCTCTGAGAGAACATTGGCTGCTCTGAGTGGGGAGATCATCCTGAAGGCCTGGTGGCCAGGATGTGCTCCACTCTCTCTTCTGCTCCCTTCATTTGCTCTCATGTGCTCTGATCAGACAAGTCTGTCTCCATGATCTGTAGGTTCAGTATTTACTCCAAAGTAAATATTTCTGGAGGCAGAGGCAGGTGTCCACACACTTGGGAGTGGGGCTAACCCCTCAAAGTATTTCATTGTAGCAAGTCATAAATATAAATATTAGGTTACACCAGCCCTGGTCAGCTATAGAAAGTACATTGGTTTAAAAAGCATGGGTTCTGCTTTGAATGGTCTCCAATAGAAGGTATTATGAAGAGAAGTTGCTTTGTGTGCCTAAATATGAGTCTATTTGTTTATTTTTTCTCAAGGATATATATATATGTGTATATATACACATATACACATATACATATATACATATATAAGCTATTCAAGTAAGTAGTCAGCTACGAAGCATCCTCATTCAGAGACCTCAGTTTGATAAAGCCAGGCATTGAAGCATCACTTCAATTTAGATAAACAAAAGCACATGAAGCTTCAAGAGATGGTGATCTAATAATCCTTAGAGGAATATAAATATAAACAAGGTCCTAATGATCATTGCAAAACTTGACTTCTAATAATACTGTTTCCTGTGATTATTGTAAATACCTGCTAATCTTTTCCTATGACATTGCAAAATCCCACTAATCTCTTTCTGTGATCATTGTAAAAATTTGCTTCTGTCACATAATTTAAGCAGTGGCTCTCCATCTGTGGGTCACAACCCCTTTGGGGCTTGAATGACCCTTTCACAGGGGTCTCTCAATTCATCACAGTAACAAAATTCAAATTATTAAATAGCAATGTGTATATATATATATATATATATATATATATATATATATATATATATATTCTATTTGACCACCTAGAGTTGTTCAAATCCCAAGATGTTCACCTAAGTAATTTTACCCAGAATGACGATAGTCAGTGAGTAGAATTTTAGTTGGTTGTTCATTTTGATTGTTTATAGAGATTCCCTGGTAAAGGAGAAAATACAAAACAAAACAAACTGGATGAGAACAATTTGAGCATCATGTAGTGGCTCGTTTGTGGTGTGATGTCATGATTTTTCATGTTGAAGGAGTCTTAACCATGGAAAACTATGACATAGCACAACAAAAGTTAAAAATTATAAGACTCCTGGAAGGAGCCCTGGTGGTGAAGTGATTAGGTGTGGGAAGGCTATCCCCAAGGCCAGCAGTTCGGAGCCCCTGGTCACTCAGTGGGAGAAAGACGAGGCTTTCTGCTCCCATAAAGGGTTACAGTCTTGGAAATCACGTGGACAATTTTATTCTGCCTTAAAGAGACCTGAGGATCTGGACTCGATGGCAGTATGTTTTGTTTGGCTTTGTTACCTGGTTATAAAGTTCAGAACCCATGGGTGGAAGTGAAAATAATAGTTTTTGTGTAATGTAATTCGAAATCGGCATCTGAATGACAACTTTAAGATTGAAGATGTAAATGAAGAATTTAGAAAAATATTAGTATATACCTGAGTAAGAAAATATGGCAGTTCTAATCAATAGAATCATTCATATAATATACAAATTTAAGTCAATATATAATTAATAATTAATTAAAATATTAAGTCAACATATTAATAGTTGGTTAACTAATGAATCAGAGTTCTTTGAGGACTGAGGTGATTCAGACCCACCCCCTGGTATTTTCCATCGCTTCCACTGCATGTGAATGTTCTATGGGTCAGATTAAACTAGATTGCACCGAAAAAACAACATATTTTGATGATGATTCTGTCTATACCCATAAAAGTTGCTAGTCTACAATTGATATAATAATTTGGAAAGGTCATTTTGTTGGAACATAAGATAGACACTTTATATTTGTATGTACATGGTATTTATGTACTTTGAGCATTAGGGCCTTCACTGACAACATTAAAAGAAGCATAGAGAATGAATTTAAAATCCAGAAGAATTTGCATGTGAAAATATCTAGCTCTTCATTTGGTAGATCTGCTATGTCCCCAAACTATACCATGCGACTCGACAGTCTGTTACCTTAAGACCTGCCACACAGAGAATATTTATTCAGAGTTAATGTTAGATTTCTTGATTTTAGTGACACATCAATAATTTTGATTCTCTGTTCCTCCTTCATTTGCATTAGAGTATTTATAATGTAAATGGTAACAGTCAGTGTTTCAAACAGAAGCCATTCTTTAAAGGGGAGGGGGGGAGCAGCATAAATGTATTAAAGTGCCTCTAAAAGTAAAATATTTAGCACTTAATTGCAGAGGGTAGTGTTAAATACCCCATTCATTATTATTGGTACCACATGCCCATGTAAATCCCGCTGTAAGCATGATGTGTGTAGGTAAACAAAGAAACAACACTTCATGGGATGAATGCCTATTGAAAGCATACTAACCCTCTGCGGTAAAGAGATGAGGCTGGGAATGCGAAATACATGCCCTTGCTTTTTGGCCATTCTCTGAATAAAAAAATTCAAATTACAGCTTTTGGAAACTCACATCAAAACTTTGACTATTTCAGCAAACATGTGCACTTAGAAAAGTCATATAGAAGAAGGTCCCAGTGGGATTTAAGTACCATCTTTTTTTTTTAAACTTTCTAAGCATTAAGGGGGGAGGAGGGAACATAGACAAGAAATGATTACCAAATGTTTTCATATTTTAAAAGAAGGTGCTATCCTTGTTTAATAAAATTTTGAACATCACAAAAACCTTATCTACAAGCACCAACCAACCAGAAATATTAACCAAAATCTTTACATTTTAAGTAATGATTTTGTACTTCGATCTCAGAGTTCTGAGAGTTTTCTAAATTAGCATTTGGTTAATAGCCATAAAATAAAAAGCAAGTCACTGCCTTTTGAACTTATGCTGAAGGTTAATTATAAAACATACTTAATTATTTATAGTGCACCGGTGAATCTCAGATACTCTCAAGATCCAGATACACTATAAAAATGGGAAATTCAGCATGCTTGTATTGGGAAGACAATGATTTTCCACAAGCTTATATATTCATATAACCCAAAGTTGAATCCCTAATGAGATGTATAGAGCTTCTTGACCAAATGATTCTCAGATGAAGTTAAAAGACCTCAGATACACAAGAGAGGGCTTAACCTACCAGAAACTGAAGTTTATTTCAAGTTTACAATTATTAAAAATAATGGAGTAAAGCAACTCCACAGTCATGGCTCAATGCTAACTCATAGCAACCCTGGGGAAGAGAGTAGAATCAACACAACCTTCCTTCGAGTGGCCTCAGATGGAGCTCGCAGGGAATCATGAGACTGGTACTAATGGCAGGGTCAGTGTCAAACCCGCCTGCCTCTATACACAAGACAGTGATGCTCTCATTCCCACAAATATGTACAGTCTGAGAAACTCTACATAGACTCGCTTTGGATCAGAACCGACTCCACGGGAATATGTGTTATCTGCCTTATCTTTCTTCAATGGAGTGACTAATGGTTTTTAGCTGCCCAATTTGGGGTTAGCAGGTGATTTAATTAACCATCATAGTTCATAAAATAATGCATCATATGAGGATCTCCCCATTATGATCACTGAAAACAAATGTGTACATAAGCAAATGTGGTGAAGAAAGCTGATGGTGCCCGGCTATCAAAAGATATAGCATCTGGGGTCTTAAAGAGTTGAAAGTAAACAAGTAGCCATCCAGCTCAGAAGCAAAAAGGCCCTCATGGAAGAAGCACACCAGATTGTGGAATCATGAGTTGGCAAATGGTTCAATTATCAGGTTGCAAGAACTAATATTCATAACATTATATGCTCACTTTCCTGATATGATCGCTGACGACAAATATGTGCATAAGCAAATGTGGTGAAGAAAGCTGATGGTGCCTGGCTATCAAAAGATATAGCATCCAGTGTCTTAAAGGCTTGAGTAAACAAATGGCCATCCAGCTCAGAAGCAAAGAAACTGACATGGCTGAAGCACACCAGACTGTGCGATCACGAGGTGTCAAAGGGATCTGGTATCAGGCATCAAAGAACTAAAAATTAAATCATTATAAATGAGGGGGAGTGCAAATTGGGGACCCAAAGCCCATCAATAATTGAAATGACATCCTCTTACAGAGTTACTGCAGTGAGGAGATGAGCCAGTCAAGGTAGAGTATAGTAACAATGAAATATGCAACTTTCCTCTAGTTCTCAAATGCTTCCTCTTACCCACTATCATAATCCCAATTCTGCCAGACAAATCTAGCTAGACCAGGGTATGTACACTGAAGTCATTGGGAATGACAGGAAGCATGGGGAATTTAAGATAGATGATCTTTCAGCACTAGTGGAGGGACTGATGATACTGGGAGTGTGGAGGGGTGGTGGAATAGAAAGGGGGAATCAATTTCAGGGATCTACATATAACCTCCTCTCTGGGGTATGGACAACAGGGAAGTAAGTGAAGGGACACATTGGACAGTGTACAATATGAAAATATAATAACAATTTGTAAATTATTAAGCATTCGTGGGGTAGGTGGGGAGGGAAATATGGAGAGCTGTTTCTGGGGGCCTAGGTGGAGGGAGGATGTTTTGAGATGATGATGGCCACAAGTGTGCAAATGTGACCTGCATAAATTGATGTATGTATGGATTGTGATGGGAGTTGTATGAACCCCTGATATAATGATTTACTTTTAAAAAGGAAGGAGAAAGAGGAACTTATACCAAGGGCTCAGGTAGAGAATGTTTGGAAATGAGGGTGGTGACATATTTGCAAATATGCTTGATACAAATGATGTATTGAATGTTTTAAGAGTTGTTAAAGCCCCCAGTAAAATCATTGAGGGGAAAAAGAGGGAGAAAGAGGAGTTTATACGAAAGGCTCAAATAGAAAATATTTGGAAATGAATATGGCAACATGTACAAATATGCTTGATACAAATGATGTATTGCATGTTATACGAGCTGTAAGAGCCCCCAATAAAATCATTGGGAAAAAAATAATGCATCATATTCACAAATACCAGCAGTAGACTAGCATGGTGAAACTCTGATTGTCAGGAACAAAAATATCAAGTATGGTGAAGAAAGTAACAGAAATTGAAAGCAAAGATAAAGTACTGAATCAATTTATTGAAGACAAAGTGACATTCCAGTATGTTAAGCCTTAAGTAGATTTCAAATGGATAGGACTTTTATTTTACTTAATGATGGTATAAGAATCCAGAGTAAAGTTGAATATCTAAAAAAGTATAAGGTGGATGCAAATATAAGAATAATATTAATAGAAAATTAAAACCAAAGAATATCTCCTTTTATTTCCAAACAAACAAAAGCAAGCAACACTAAAGCACTAAAGGGAAACTAGAAAAATCATTGCCAACAAATATCATGTTTAAATAATTTTAAAGAATTCCTACAAATCAATAGAAAAACATTCAGGCAAAATGAGCAACAGATATAGCAGACAACTGGTACATGAAAAATACACATACACATCACATTTTCACCTTCCTATTAAAAGAAAAAATAGCATGTAACATCTTTGACCAAAATGATTTTCCTTCCAGCAAATACACTTACAATTCCAAAAATATTGCTACTAGGGTTCTTGTGTATACAGACATGGGTTTCTTCTAAACAAAGTATGCTTAAACTTGTTTCTGTGATCAGAGACATGTCCTCTCGTTAGTATATACTTGTCTTTGATTCATTAGGATTCTTTCAAAAGTAGAACACATGCCCATTGAACAATGGCTACCTAGAGAATCTGCTGGACCTTTTAAACTTAAAGCAGAGAAATCAGCTCAGAAAGTCATGGCCACTATTTCAGAGGAATTCAAAAGGACTAACATGGACACACATTCTCAAAGGAGAGGAAGATCATGGGAATTATTGTGAGGAAGTTTCAAGAAAATTTAAAACTACATTGATGAGTGGAAAACAAATACTACATGATGACAATATTTTTTTCAATCACAAAAAGCACCTTATCCCATCCACCCTACAGCACTGACCTTGCCCACGTAGACTTCTTTTTGTTCTGCAAACCCACCCAACCTACTGCTATTAAAATAACTCCAACTCATCACAAGCCTGTCGTACAGAGGGGATCAATAGGGTTTTGAAGGCTATAGATATCTATGCAAGCAATAGCCCCACCTTTCTTCTCAAATATGTGCTCTCGATTTCAGCTATGGACGTGTGGTTTGTCACCAGTATTTAACCTGCTCCATTACCAGAGATACTCTAAAATTTAAGAATATTTAAAAGGGGCGGGATTTGGGTCGCTCAAGGATGTAAGAACTGTCATTTTGCCATAGTGTGAACTGAGATACTCAGAATCACTTGGGGAAAGGGTGATGGAAATGCTGTTTTCAAATGTGTATAGACTTAGCTAACTGGACAATATGACAAGAAACAAAAACTTCACATTCTGTTTTTTTTTTTAATTTAGCAGAGTTTTCTATGTTCTTGTTGCAATACTATTTTACTTACTGAAATATAACCCATAATGCTCAGTGGCTAGGATATTAAACCAACTCACATCCATAGCGTCCATTCTCCCTCAGAGTAAGCCTGCAGAATCCTGTAGCAGTCTAGAGAGTCGTATAGACTTGTCTAGAAAAACATCAATGCAAATGAGTAAAACTTGAAAAGCAGCAAAGAGTAACTGTCAACCAATATACATACATGCATACTGATGTCCCATGACTAGAATAAAATTCTAAAAGCAAACATCTTTCCATATATATTCTGAGCTGATTTCTATAGAAAACTCAAAATCATTACTTTTTAACAATTGATGGCATTTATGTATTTTTATTATTAGCATTCCAAAGGGCATAGCATATGCATCTAAATCCTTAAGACTATGAGCGTTAACTTACCTTTCTCATTCTAAGGACATTCTTAGTATATGATCCAAAATACATAAACAATTATATTTATGACAAAGCTATTTGTGATATCGAACAATTGGAAAGAAACTAGTTGCTTAATCACAGATAAAGCAGCAAACTCACAGATAATTTATTACTCAGATATTTTCAATCAATATTTCAAGGAATAATTAATGACCTAAGGAACCAGTCATTGTACAGCATTAAATGAAGAAGAAAATAGGCACAGAATCTTTATAGAGGTTCATCCTAATTAAATATCTAAATATCAATTACAATGTATAGTACTTTTCTTGACTGGATATTCTTAACAGGGAAAAATTCAAGTACTTAATTCAAGACATATTAAAAATATATGGAAAGATGTTTGCTTTAGAATTTTATTCTAGCCATGGGACATCGGTAAGTATGTATGTATATTTGGTTTAATGCTGCTATTTGCTGCTTTTCAAGTTTTTATTAATTTGCATTTATGTTTGGGGTTTTTGCTCACTAACATAATTTCCCGATGAAAGTTGAAAAATTGTTAGCAATGAAAATTTTACACATGTAATCCAATTTTAACAAGGTTTTATTTAATTGGACAAAAGATAGATGGAAATAAGTTAGGCCTCAATATTTAGAACCCTGTACAAGATGTTCGGCAGTCCCTGTATAATGCAAAGACATAAAGTGTTTATTGGTTTGCATCCTCCTAGAGGTGCCACAGTAGAAAGGTCTGATGATGTATTTCTAGAATATCTGCCCTATGGAGTCTAGTTCTACTCCCCCCAACTGCGGCTGTGATGAATTAGAATCCACGCTACTGCAAACAGGGATGGCAAAATGATCTGAGGCCTAACATTTGAGGAGACACATATTTACAAATGGTAGAAATGAGAAAGGGAAATCAGAGCGTGAGTGGATACATTTAAAACAGACCCAAGGTGCAGAATTGACCTTGAAATTTTATACAGATAAAAGATGTTCGAAATGAGAGATTGTCTGTTTCCAGAATCGCTGCTGAGACTGAATTCTGAGGACATTTTAAAAGGGTTTACTGAGAAGCAGTCGTAGCATTATCTCTACTACCAGGAAACCCCATCTTCAGTTCAAACTCTCTTCCCAGTCCGTGAGTCAGAATGAGGAGAAAAGTAAGCTCAGCAGGCATTCTGTGTGGAGAGGGGCAGTGCCTTGATTTCTCTAAAGTCAAAGGGAGAGTTTTCAAGAGAAGCAGGAAGATAAATAGGGAACATAAAAGGAAAACCATCCTACATTTTTGACTGAATATCTTTTGCGTTGTAGAAGTCCTTCATTGATTCCTCTGGAAGATAAATAGGGAACACGAAAGAAAAACTATCCTAACATTCCTGACTGAATGTCTTTTGCATTTTAGACGTCCTTCATTAGTTCCTCCAGTTGGCTAGGGACCAGGAGCCCACCAAACAGTTCTGGTAGGTTTTTTATGCACAGGGTAAAAGAGGACTGGGAGCTACAAGGTTCTCATACCTAAGAGGACAATGAATGGCTGAAAGAGTCTTCTAGGTCAGTGATTCTCCAACTTCCTACTGCCATGATCCTTTAATATGGCTCCTCATGCTGTGGTGACCTCCAAACATAAAATTGCTACATTATAACTATAATGTTGGTACTGTTATGAATCGTAATGTAAATATCTGATATGTAGGGTGTGCTTTCATTGTGACAAATTGAACATAATGATAGCAGAGTGATGAATCACGGAAACAATATGTAATTATTATTGTGAAATATTTATTTCTAATGACAAATCAATGAAATTTTGTCTCGAAGCATGGTGTAGCATGGGTAACAGCCTTCATGCCAGGTACTCATATGTAAATGTTTCTGCATGTGGGAGGATCCGCCTGGAGACAGATGAGGAGTGGTGACTCTGTGCCTACAACCTTCGGAAATATGTGCTTAGGCAACACCTGTGAAAGGGTCATTTGAACCCTAAAGGGGTTGGGACTCACAGAATGAGGACTGCTGTCCTAGGTGCTTCGTTATCCAACCTCCATCCACTTCCTGAACTTTCTCTCTTGACTTTCCCATATAAATCTTATCCCATCAATTAGTATTGCCAATTGTGCAATATTTTATATTAAACATACAGAGGGGCACTATTTTTCCACGTTGCAAATGACAAAACAACTCCACAACTCATATAATCAGAAATTGATTCACATGGCAATCAATGTCAAAATGATAGCACCACTTGCAATCAAAGGAACGTAGTGGCTACTAATCCAACAATCAGTAGGTTGAAACCCCCAGTCTGGCCCAGAGAGAAAGATGAGTTGCACCCTGTCCTTTAGGGCTCCTTTGACTTGAAATTGCCTGGATGACAGTGAAGCTTTTGTTTTTGCTTTTTAGTTTGATGACACACTGCTGTACACATGAGTGGTAGGTCAGACCTTATATCCCAATAAATATTTCAAACAATGAGCAATCAATATTTCAAACAATGAGACTTTATATCCCAATAAATATTTCAAACAATTTCAAACAATAGTTTAATGCAAATAGGGATGCAGGAATTTAAAAAATGATTGGATAATTTTCAATCAAGTGGATGCCTTTCTTACAATCAATTTTGAGTCATTATTTGGAAATCATTTTAGGATTTCACATTTTTATTAAAATCCCTTTATTGTCATGCTCTCTTACACATCTCCAGTGTGCTACTTCAAACTATAGATCTAACACTCATGTAGTGATTCTCCATCAGGTGCAACTTAGTGCTTGGAAATATGTTTGGTTGTTACAACTGAGGGTTACAAACAGTGCTACTGATAGCTAGTGGATAAAGGCCTGGGAGTCATCATTAAATCCTAAAATGTATAGTTCGACACTCCTAAACAATGAATCAGTCCCCCCCCCAGTATTAATAATGCTCAGATTGAAAAGTCCTGCTCTCTTTAATAACAGGATGCTCTTGGAATTGAAAATCAGAATGGTTCTTGACTAATTTTCACCTTTTATGTTTTGGAAAATTTTGAGATAATGAATTTACCTTTTCAAAGTGAATTAATTCATATTTTAAATTATGTATTGTTAATTTTCCTGACCATGTTTGTCATTTTAGTTTTTCTTTCTGTTCTATTTGCTTTGAGGAGAGAGAAAAAGAATGAGAGAGAAAGAAATTCTGAGAAACATGTTGTTTATAACACTTTTACTCTTTATCTCTAGGCTAGAAGAACAAAGGAATGTTTTGTCTGAATATCAAAGAGATTTAAATGAATTTGTTTTATGGTTGGAAGAAGCGAATAATATTACCAGCATTCCTCTTGAACCTGGAAATGAGCAACGACTCAAAGAAAAGCTTGATCAAGTCAAGGTAATTTTATTTTCTAAAGTCCCCCAGGGACTACTTGTGTTAAGAAGGTATGGATTTATTTTTTAATGCATTTAATCATTGATTTTCAGCTCATTATTTTATTTACAGATACTCAAGTGTTTTTCTCACGACTCTTTTTGTTTTAACCCAGTGACTTCCACTCTGTGTATGTGGTTTAAAAGTCTTGTGTGTGTGTGTGTGTGTGTGTGTGTGTGTGTAAGGATCCCTGAGGGCAGAGTGGGTTCCCCATTGTTACGCCACAGGAGAAAGATGGTATTTTCCTGAGAAATCCAAAATTCAGTTCTCTCTGCCCTATAGGGTCGCAATGAGTCCGAATTGACTTCACAGCAGTGGATCTCTTTGGCATATATTTTATGATATAAATGCGTGTGTTGTGGTGGTGTGCGTATGGCAGTTACTTTTGAAAAACTCAATTCAATTGAATTTTATACTTGAGAATTCCACAGTTCCAAACCTTTGAAAATATTAAAGACCACAATGCGGAGTGATACCATCTAAATCCAAATGGAAGTCGCTTTGTCAGAATGCCTCCTGGACATATACGTGGATATTTGGAGAAAGTCTTTATTACAAAAATGGTTCCCATTTGCTAGGGAGGATCTTAATTGCAAAATCAATCGCACGATTTCAGCCTCTAATTAAAGGCATTCGATTCGCCTGAAGCAATGTTTTGTTTTGGTTTATTTTGTCTAGAGGTGGGAGGCGTCAGGTTGATTCACACTCCATATTGGCTGAGTAGACACCCAGCTTATTCAAGAGATTTTTCAACCTTCTTATTGTAGCATGTGCTTACTACTGATTCCTCTCACCTGGCTAGTTGGCATGCCTCTGGGTATGCAGTTGAATTAATTATCCTGGCTTTAGTTTTAAAGGAAGCAATGCTTTCGGATGCATTTCGAGGTTTTTTTGAATCATTTTACTTGGGACTGGAGCATCGCCTATCACAATCCATACATACATACACTGTGTATGGATTGTGATAGGCGATGTACAAGGACCCAAGAAAATGATTTCTTAAAATGGTAGGTGAATGGGAAAGGAAATTAATATTGAATTATCCCCAATTAGGTGTCAAAGATTCAGTGTTGTTTCCGTCTCCTATTTCACTGAATCTTCCTCTAAACTTTCATAATAGATGCTATTGTCTTCACTTTACAAGGACCAAAAAGGAAAATAGAACAGCTTGTTTATCAAGGATGTTTTTTCCTATGTAAATTCGAGTCCCATGCCAGTCATTGAGTCCTTTGAATTTATACAATTGTCGAAGAACGCTGGATAAAATAATGAAACATTGCTAAGTTACACACGCAAATACTACCTGCTATTAAGAGTTGAACTGGTCAGTAGTGTGAACCGACCAGCAACTTCACGGTTCCACCCTTTCCCCAGTAGGAATCCACTGGTTGACAGTGAGTGCAAGTCGAGACTACCGGAATACCCTGCTTGATGGCACTTCACTTTGTTCAGACCACCGCACTTGGCAGCTCTTTCTGTTAATCGAAAGAAAGCTGAAAGGGATTTTTGCTTCTAGGAAAATAACCCAAAGCGAACTCTCGCTTGGCATTTGTTTTGCAGCTAGCCAGTACAGAGGCAGTGCACAGGCCCGCATGGGGAGAGTGGCATTGTCAAGCTTCTCCCCTGGACAGTACGCTAGCTAGCACCTCAGCTAGAAGTTGCCTTGGCATTGGTCTGTGAGCACTGGATGTTGGGCTTCATTTAGCTTTCTTATATTCTTTGGTTACATTTCAGTAGTTTATTTGCAGAGGTTTGATGAAACTAAACAAAAAAATACCAAGTAAATTAATCACACTTACTTTGTGGCCTACTCAAACAAATATACGCATTGCCACCAAGTTGATTGTGACTCATGATGACCCTATAAGACAGAGCAGAAATGCTGCCTTGGGTTTCCAGAGATTCTCTTTTCCACAGTAGAAAGCTCCATGGTTCTCCGGAGGAACAACTGATGGCTTTGAACTGCTGACTTTGCAGTTTACATCCAAATTTCAATTTAGTAAAGTTTTTGCAGAAATACTCTTCTTGTGGGTAGCAAGGGAACTTTGATAGATGAAGCACTGTGGTAGGTATTTGAGATGAAAAGTTTGGAATAAGGGATTTCTTTTAAATTGATTATGTGGGGGCCAGGGTGGGAGGTTGGGATTGAACTCAGTTCATGCTTGGAAATTTGTCTTTACTGAATATATTGGATGCTAGTTAAAAAGCTCAGAAATAAAGAATTTCTGCCATTGAGTCAATTCTAACTTATAGCGACACAGTAGAAATGCCCCAAAGGGTTTCTGAGATGACAACTTTTTATGGGAACACAAAGTTTCATCTTTCACCCTTGGAGCTGCAGGTGGGTCTGACTCGTTTACCTCATGGTTAGCAGTCTGACACACTATGCCACCAGGGATCTTAGAGTGCCATATATAGGACAACTCATTTGAAGGACATATTTGATAGCATTCACTTATTAATAGTATATTTTGACTTTCTTTTGTTCTCTCATCATCGAGATCAGCATTGTTCAGTAGAATATTTTGGTGACAATAGAAATATTCCACTTTTTCCATTTTGGTAGCCACTTGATAGAGGTATGTAGCTTTTGAATACTTGGAAAGTAACGAATATTCTTGAGGAACACAAAATTTTACTGTTGACTTAAAATATACTTAATTTACACTTAACTAACCTCTTGAGGCTTATGGCTACCATACGGAAGAGAGCAGCTCTAAATGATACACAGAAATAAAACAGCGATTAACATGCTTGTAGTTTTGTAGAAGGGCATTTAAAGTGTGATGCCTAATTAAGGAGAGAAACTCAAGGATGTGGAGTCAAAACACAAATTCTTCAATGGAAAATAGTAAGTTTGAATTTAGTTGTATTGCTTACTATATTTTTGCCCTTTAATATAGTATTTAAATTTTCTGTATCAGCTTATTTTTATTAAGATATAATGAAGATAATAAGACCTGCCGTAAAGAGCTATTATGATATTCAGCTTACCTAATATAGTTTAGCTGAAGAGATTAGCAAGTGTTTGGTACCTGATACACATCCAGTAAATATTATGTCTTAATATGATGGTGTAATTTCTTACTCAGTGGTATATTTGCTTTGATATGAAGTCTTAAAAGTCAAGATGGGCTGAGCCCTGGTGGCATAGTGGTTGTATGTGGGACTGCAGCCCATAGGATTGATGGTTCAAATCCAGCAGCAGCTCCCCAGGAGCAAGGCTGGGCTTCCTGCTCCCACCAGGGCAGTGATGACACCAAAAGAAAAAAAAAAGAAAGAAAGGGGAAAAAAGTACAGATGGTAGTGAATTTATGCCGATTTTTTTCAGACTCTACTTTTTTTAAAACATGATTTTAGAGCACATTATACCAACAGGTTTTCTCGTAAAAAATAAAAATCACTTGGAACAACATAATTTGATATTTTTTTCTCACATACTTTGGATAAATTATCAGGAAAGGCCAGTTGCTGGAGAAGAGGAACATGTTTGGTAAAGTAGAGGAGCAGCAAAAAAGAGGAAGACCCCCAGCGAGATAGCAATGGGTCCAACAGAAGAACTGTGAGGATAGTGCAGGTGTAAGTGGTGCTTCATTCTGCTGTACATCGGGTCACTATGAGTTGGATTTGACTCAATCGCCCCTACATAGATTCATCTACTTGGGAAGAGGTGTTTTAATCCATCAACTCTGCACTCTGTAGAAACCGACTGTATTAGAGGTACATGTGGACCTCCTTTCCAGTCACTTCATTTTGATAGACTAATCAATAGCAAGGAAGACAAGTAGTTGGATTTGTGCTGTGATTCATTAAACATTGTTGAATTTGTCTGTTTCAGTTACTGGTAGAAGAGTTGCCTCTGCGCCAGGGAATTCTAAAACAATTAAATGAAAGCAGAGGAACAGTGCTTGTAAGTGCTCCCATAAGCCCTGAAGAGCAAGATAAACTTGAAAATAAGCTCAAGCAGACAAATCTCCAGTGGATAAAGGTTAGACATTAACCATCTCTTCTTGTTGCATGTGTTCAATGTTGCACGTGTTTGTATTTACTTTGTTCCTTGAGTGCTTAATGAGAGAGTTCAGTGTGTGTGTATGTGTGTGTGTGTGTGTGTGTGTGTGAGCCTCCCCATTTGATTTGTTTGTGAGATTTGTTGAGCTGGAAAGAATGGTGATGGCAGAACATGGCACACTAATTACCAAATGCTAAAATGTACACTACAAGTCTTTGTGTGTATCATTTAAAATAATTAGACTAGGAAAAGTGATGAAGTGATTAATTGAGTGTGCAGGTGTACATTGACAGTATTTTTAGCAAGAATGCGGTAACCAGTTTCACCAAGTGTCACTCATCAAACTTACTTAGTCTTATTTAAAAATATACTGAGTTAATAAGGACTGCATGACTTCTCCCTCCTTCACCCATCCAAAGTATTGCTTACTTGGTTTATTCAGGTTTGTTCTTTAATTTACTCACTTAATTTGTGAATCTTGACATTTTTATTTTTGAATTCCATTACAGGCAATATTTATCCAAATATCCTATACATATATTATAAACTAAGTGTTATTATATACTTACATTTTACCTCGAGTGGTGGCTCATAACATGAAATTATCTGATCAATCACCATTTATGGGAAAAAAAATTCCCACCATCCTGCCAAGGCAATTTCATTATCAATCAAATGAACATTTTTTATGACTCTGTCTTTTCATTCTCTATTCTCCTCTATTTGATTATGGCTACCTTGGTACACTAGCCACACTAGCTAATTTATTATTATTTTGTTTGTGGGAAGAATCCTTTAGCAGTATAAACCCTCTAACATTATGCTTCTCAATGGAGAATGTCTTGCACATTTTAACATTACAAATAAATTCTACAACCAACTTATCAATTTCTACATAAAATCATTAGGATAGTCATTGGAATTTTGTGACTCTGTAGATCAGGTGATATCTTCACAGTATGCTGTTATCCAATATGCAAACATGCATCTGTATCTCTCTTTCAAAGTCCTCTGATCAATATTTTGAGGTTTTTCAGTTGCAAGGTAGTGAATATGTTTTCATGGATATAATCGTAAGCATTTCATGATTTTTGTCCTACGATAGTCTTTAAATTTTAGTTTCTTTTTGTTGGTTGTGTATACAAAATAAGTATTTTTATATACTGAGTGCATAATCAGTGACATGTCTACATTTATTTATTAATATTAATAGTGTATAGAACCATTCAGCTTTTAAAAATAATATTCTATTTTGTTTGCAGTGAAGAATTACATAGTACTTTACTTGCACATTGAACAGTTTCTACACAATTGATCTGTGACATTTGACTATATCCTTCAAAATATGTGAACATTATTATCACAATTCTCATTATTTTTATTCTGATTGTGCATTCAAATATTTGAGTTTTTAATGTGCACAATTACATCATCATCAAAAAAGTTTCTCTCTTTTCAATCCTGTTTTAAATTTTTGTTTGTTTGTTTGCTTGTTTGTTTTCCTCACAGACTCTAACACAGTGTTAAATAGAAGTGGTAAAATGGGAACTTTGACCCATTTCCTTTTTGTGGTGGAACACTTTTCATAATTTATTATTAAATATATTTAATTTGATTCCCAGTTTATAGAGTTTTCATTATGCATACTTATTAGAATATGTCCAATTATGTATACACATTTATCTAAATGATTATATTACTTTTCTCATTTTACATGAACATGGGGAAATCTATGGTTTTATTTTAATGTGAAACTATTCTTCAATTCCTGAGACAAAACATTCATTATGGTGTTTTGCACTTTTTACAGAGAGGTTGATTCAATTTTCTGTTTTCTTAAGATCTTTGTGTCTTGATTTGAAATAGATACTTATCTGTACTTTTTTGTCTAGCCTTCATGTCGAGTGTTGGTATTAATGTTAGGATGGCCTTATAAAACAAGTTGGAATTATGCTTTCTTTTTTTAAAAACTGCTGGAAGAAATAGGTAAAGATTAGTATTATTTATTCCTAAAGTATTTTTGAAGAAAACAATTACAAATTAAACTGAAGAGGAAATGCTTTTGCTGTGAAAAAAGTTTTAATTATGGAATAATTCCTTTAAGAGATATGTTTCATTTATTTTTTTATTTACTGGCACTTGAATGTAAACTTTTAAAGTTATGTATTACCAGTTGTTTGCCCCTTACCTTTTGTTTTCCTTTTGGAGGTTGTAAACTTTCTTCATATAACTACATTGATTGATATAGATAGATAGATGATCGATAGATAGATAGATAGATAGATAGATAGATAGATAGATAGATAGATAGATAGATAGATATAAATAATAGAAAACCAGACTGGGATCCCCAATACTTTGACAGATTTTCTATTGTCTGTATTATCAGAAAGGTTTCTCTCCTACTGAAGCATAAGTTGAAATGCTATAGTTCAGAGGAACTTTATTTTTAGGTACTACTGCTATTATTCTAAGTCCCCTTGTTCTTTCCGGTACCAAGGTCTTTTTGTTTAGGAATGCACCATACACTCTTTCTTTTTCGATTTTGGTTTCTTTATTGTTGCCTATTTGTAAATACTAAGAAAAGAATTCTACAGAATTTCAGCTTTCCAATCAACCTGCTTTTTTAAAAAAAAAATAAATCACACCTCATGTTCTGCCAGATCACATTCTCCCTGTACCTAACGCTACTTCTGCCTTATATTTCTTACCCCCAATTTCATCTTATTTTGGCCTTTTCAAGTATAATTTGAAATCCTCCACCTGCCATGGTTCTACTATCTTCCTGATCATTTTTAATATTGACTAGCTTTGTTCTATCCAAACTAAAAAACACGTTGTACTTTTCAACGGGAACAAGTCCATGACAAACAATTGTCATGTATTCTAAAATGGCTTATTCTCAAAAACGGCATAATTTTATGTAGAGAAATACTGGTTGTTCTTCATAAACTAATGAAATTGAGCATGGGGTGAAGGTACACTGAGAAAAGTTTCTGTAGGTAGAGTCCTTGAAAAGAAATTAGAGACTTCATTTTCATTCATGTCTCGTTATTATGTTTTAATCTATGATGCAGATGTTCTTATAACATATTGTTTGACTTTAAGCAAAAATGGGAAATGTAAGTGAAGCCTTTAGCTTAAATTTCTGAACACTCTCAACTAATGAAATGGTATCCTCATTTTTGTCTAATTGCATATACTTTGATCTTTGTAGCCTTTCACAATAATAATCACCTTATTTAAGACCCATAAAGCAGTATTAAAACCAGCCCATCTCTATTTCTTTCTCTTTCTGAGGCCCTCACTCTATTATCTTCATCTATGTTTCTGAATACATTACTTTAGATATGTATCACTCTTCTTAGTTTTCTTATGCCTCTGGCCTTCTGTGTGTGAACATCAAAATGTACTTCCTGATGTGCTTGCTGTGTGGGTTGGAGTGTGGTAAGAGATCATTCTTCCCCACCTTCCCTTAGTGGAGGCAATTCACCGTCATGATGAATAGTAAGAAATTTGGTTTACAAACTTTTTCCACTAACAACTATGTGACCTGTGATCTTATACCTATCCACACAGTGAGTATAAAATTCAGAAAATACACATTATAGTTGAACACACTTGCCAAGTTGTGGTGAAGATTCCAAGAGGTTATACATAAAAATATGTAACCCATTAGCTGAAAAAACATAATTGTTCAAAAATGTTCACATCTCCAAAAATAGGAATAATTACAAATATAGAAATAAGTGAAGACCAAGGATAGAATTTTTCTGAAACACCTATTTAGCCAAACATTTATAAACGGTCTGTGGCTAGAAAGTAACTATGTGTGTCATCATATTGAGTACAGAAGCTAGAAATGAGGACAGAAGAATCGAGACCAGACAGTGACCCATATAGAAATTAATGCTCACATATTCCACTGATGCCAATTTTCTAGGACCAACTCTCATTTCAGATAAACTATATAAGAAAATGGTGGGTTTTCTCCTGACATTGCTTAGGAATTCAGGCACTCCAGGATTGCTTTCAAATCCTGAACTTTTCCTTTTGTAAGCATGAGCATAATTTAAGGTGAGGAACATACTTAATGATGAGCATCTAATTTCCTGATTTTATCTAAGACATTCAGGCAGAGCATAGCCAACCCTCCACACTGCTACCTCTTCCTCGTCAGACGCCTCTATTGATGTTGGCTCCTTCCATTCTGGTAGAGAGGTGAGAAGCCATTTGTAGAGTGTTATAGTGGAGATGAACACAAGCTTTTCGTGAATAGCAAGGCAGTTGGACAACATACATAAAATCAATATAAAAACTTTATTTTTGCTATGCATGCATACCGGCAATGTGTATCCGGCAACTTTAATTTTGCTACTGCACACATACAATCAATGAGTATGAGGCTTGAAAGTAAGTCACTTACATCTGCTATAACCCAGACTTTATTCAAGAGTAGGCTAATTTCCAAGCACAAATAGACAGGATTAATTTTGGCAAATGTTCTTGCTTGATCTCAGCACATTGAAAATTGATAAAAGTATAATGTTGAAGAAAACACAAGGAGGAAATAATATCGATCACTCTTGACCTTCCATGTACATTTTGGAAGCACTAAGGTGTTTGCCTATTGCAATGAATTTTAGAAGAGACAAAAATCAAGAAATAAAAAAGGATTTTGTTGATATAAAATAGTGTGTCTTCCCTTTCATTTTTGTAGTATCTTTGATTTTGAGTGACTAAGTTATATTGTATCAACTCTTAGACTTGAGGAGTTTGCCTTTCTTATCATTTAATAGTTGTAAGATAGGAGTAAATAGATTTTTTATTATGCCACCTTCTAAACTGAGGTGGGAAAAGAAATGAAGATTAAGGGCCATATTGAAGAGCACAGACTATAAATTCTAACCCAGTTGCATTTATTATATCATCTGCAAAACCAATATGTTATGCAAAAAAATGAAATAGCACGGCTATTTTCGCAAAAGGTCAGAATCATGCCAAGATGAACTTTTCTGTCAATTCTTTATGCTCACACATCAAGATGTGTGAGTTTATGTACTTAAAAGAATTTAATTCTAAATCTTAACGACTATATCCATGTCAGCTGACCCCTGGTGCTTCAAAATCTAGAAAGGGGATGCTGAATGCTGGGTTGGTTGACGTATTCGGTTTTTGTTGTAGACCACCTGCCAGGGCACATAACAGATCTGTAATGGGTTTCTTACCTTTTATTGTGTAGAAAATGGATTGATAGATTAGGCCTGGGGCCAGCAAACCATAGAACCCTAGGCTTGTGGGAAAGAGTGTATCACTCTTTGATGTTATTTCTGTGTCATGTCAGCAGAGAAGGATGAGCTAGATTATCTGAGAGTAAGCTGGATGCCAAAATCAGCACTCCCCTCATTTATCCACCTTATACTTCAGAGTAAGGCCCCACAGTATCAGTTATGAAAGGGCTGATAGCCTAGTGGAAATTTGTTGTGCTGTCTTTTAATTTGTTTGCTGTTATTAGAACTAATGATGAGATATCCAGAGATGTCTATATTGCTTACAGATAGAAAAATAACAATAAGTTTTGCTTGAGAAGTAGAAAGAGTTGAGGTGAATGCCGTGGTTATTATTTGTGCAAATGTTCAGCGATTGTGGGGAAAAGTATAGTCCATCTTTGACATGGTTGGCCAATTGTGGAGGAAAAGAGATGGGCCAGAAACCAAAGTCATCACAAGGGCGTTTTAAGAAAACTCCCTTTGTCAGAATGGTTGAGATCGATAGGCAACCTGTGACTGATGATGGCACTCTAAGCACAGTCTAAAAAGAAATGTGTGGGCAATGTCAATGGTTGAAATAGGGTGAGAATGCTTGATCTCATTCAGAATTGGGGAAAAGAATACAAATTCAGTAACACAATACTTTGAATTATCTGCCTTGATAATGGCCACTATTACTGCAGCTTCCAATTTGAGACCAATGTGCTTAGCTTCTCAAAGCTGCTTTATTTAATTTTGTTTGTATCTACAACCAACACATTTTTTTCTGTTAAAAACATAGATTATACAGATAAAGGGAGAGAAGAAATGTATCCAAGTATGGGTTGGCCTTAATTCATAAGACAATAGGAGAAATGGAAACATTATTTGAACTGTAAGTTCGAGGTTTTATGCAGTTTGAGAGAACAAGAGGGAAGATGGTCAGATTTACATCAGCATATTACAGGGAAATCACTTCTATTTTGACTTCTCAGTTCAGATATAGGGAATTCTGAATATGATTTTAAATATTCTAATAGTTTGCAGCATCTCACCACACTGCACACTGCATCTTACATTGGGAAAGGTCAGTAAACTTGCAGTTAATAACTCAGTTCCAGGTCCAGGTCACCTATTGGACATTTCTTTAAATCACCTTGTCTCTTAGTGTTTCCTCTATACAATGATGATGCATGATGAGGCTCGTTGGTTCTTTTCTCAGGATCCACATAGGATCTCATGATACAGTATGTGTTAAAACTTTAGAAGAGGTCACACAGATCCTCTCCACCATCTGTGTTAGAATATCTGGCGCCTGTCTTGTATAGTATTATAGGCTACTATGATTCTGATTTTTTTTAAAGAAACACCATATTAGTTTCCATAGTGTTTGCATGATTTTAATTTCTCTTACTTTTTAAATCATTTTGGGGGTGCTCATATGACTCATATTGTAATCCAAACACCTGTCCAATGCATTTGTTGCCATGATTATCCTCAAAACATCTGCTTTCTATTGAGTCCTTGGAATCAGCTCCTCATTCCCCCCTCCCCTCCCTCACAAACTCTTGATAATTTATAAATTAATATCAATTTGTCATATCTTGCACTGTCCGACATCTCCCTTCACCCACTTTTCTATTGTATGTCCCTGAGGGAGGGGGGTTATATGTAGATCCTTGTAATCAGTTCTCTCTTTCTACCCCAACTTCCCTCCACCCTTCTGGTACCACCACTCTCACCTGTGTCCTGGATTCCTTGTTTCCTGTTCCAATCTGTACCAGTGTGCATCCTCTGGTCTAACCAGATTTATAAGGTAGAATTGGGATCATAATGGGGTGGGGCGGGGGGAGAAAGCATTTAAGAACTAGAAGAAAGTTGTGTGTTTCACCATTGCCACATTGCACCCTGTCTGGCTTGTCTCCTTCCTGAGACCCTTCTGTAAGGGGATGTTCAGATGCCTACAGGTGGGTTTTGGGTCACCACTCTGCGCTCGCCCACATTCACAATGATATGGATTTTGATCTTTGGTACCTTCTACCTGATCCCTTCGACACTTCATTATCTTGCAGACTAGTGTGCTTCTTCCATGTGGGCTATGTTGTTTCTCAACGAGATAGGTGCTTGTTTATCTTCAAGCCTGTAAGCCTCCATATGTTATATCTTTTAATAGCTGGGCACAATCAGCTTTCCTTACCACATTTGCTTATGCACCCACTTTGTCTTCAATGATTGTGTTAGGAAGGTGAGCATCATGGAATATCAGTTTAATAGAACAAAATGTTCTTGTATTAAGGAAGTACTTCAGCGGAGGCCCAGTGTCCATCTGCTGTGAAAATACGAAACCTATAAATATATGCACATAGATCTATTCCCCATCTTCATATATAAATATATGTACATGCCTGTATTTAGACCTCTATAAATTTTGTTTGTCTCCACCTTCTTTCCTCAATTTCCTTTTTTTTTGGGGGGGGGACTTCACTGCCCTCTGGTGGTGGGAGTAGGAGGCCCAGCCTTTGCTCCTGTGGAGTTGGAATTGAACCTCCATCCCAGTGGGCCGCAGTCCCGCGCACAACCACTACGCCACCAGGGCTCAGCCCTTCCTCAATTTTCTTTTACTTTCCTCTTGTCCCTCTATTATGCTCAGCCTTCACTTGGGTTTCAGTAATTCCTCTCGGTTACATTGCCCAAGATCAAAGCTTATCAGGCCTCTTTTTTGCCCAATGATTTTATTGGGGGCTCTTACAGCTCTTATACCATTCAATACATCATTTCTATCAAGCATATTTGTACACATACTGCCATATTCATTTCCAAATATTTTCTACTTGAGCTCTTGGTATAAGCTCCTCTTTTCCCCTCCTTATTTTTATGAATCATTTCATTGGGGACTCATACAACTCCCATCATGATCCATACATACATCAATTTTATGCAGGCCACATTTGCACACTTGCTGCCATCATCACTCTCAAAACATCCTCCCTCTTCAGTCCTCAGTACCTCTTATACCGTCCACACCACCAATTTTTGATCACTTTTTGTTCCCTTGTCCTTGAGTTTGTTAACACCACATACTTTCCCTCACCTCCCCCTCTTCCTTGTTCCCCCGGAAACATTGGTCCCATTGTTTTCTCCTCCAGATTGTTTATCCAGCCTATCTTATCTAGATAAACCTATAGAAGTCATAATGTGCACAAAAACAAGACAGAGCAAAACAACAAAAGAAAACACAAGAAAGCAACAAAAACAGCAAAAAAAAAAAAAAAAACAGTGACCACAAAAGGGGGTAAATAGTTTAAGGACTTTTTGTTGACATTTAGGAGTGTTTTCTGGTTGAGTCTAATGGAATACCAAGTTCTAACTCCAAAGTATTTTTGGCATTCCCTTGGGACTTCCTTGCTCAGTGCCCCTTGCAGTTATTTTGCATGCCCCTAGTGTTTTGCCATGGTAGTATTTGCACAGTTTTACAATCTCACCAGCAATGTACAAAACTTCTAGTCCTTCCATGCTCTCACCAGCATTTGTTCTGTTGTGTTAAATCTTTCTTTGTAAAAAGTCATTCCACAATAGTTATTTCCATATATATATGTATATGTATATATATGTGTATGTATATATATATATGAATTGAGTCTGGTTTCTTTATTCAAAATGAGTATTCCTTTGTTCATCTGTCTGTCTTTAAATTAGCATTCTGGTGTGAAAGAACATTTTGTTTTATTTTTTCTCTTCTTTTTAAAAAAATCTTTTTATTGGGACTCATACAACTCCCATCCTTCATACGTGCAAAGCACATTTGTACACTTGTGATCATCCTCAAAACACTGCTTTCCACTTAAGTCCCTGGTATCAGTTCCTCATAATTCCCCTCTGTCTCTGCTCCCTCTTCCACCATGAGCCCTTGATAATTTATGTTATTATTATTTTGTCATATCCTACACTTTCTAATGTCTCCCATATCCTACACTGTCTAATGTCTCCCTTCACCCACTTCTCCATTTTCTGTACCCCAGGGAGGAAACCATATGTAGATCCTTGTAATCAGTTCCTCCTCTCTCCCCCAACCTCCCTCCACCCTCCCAGGATTGCCACTCTCACCTCTGGTCCTGAAGGAATCATCTACCCTGGTTTCCCATGTTTCTGGTTCTTATCTGTGTCAGTGTACATCCTCTGGTCCAACCAGATTTCTAAGGTAGAATTGGGATTATGATATTGTGGGGCAGAAGCATTTAAGAACTAGAGAACATTTCATATTTGAACATTACTACACTACACCCTGACTGTCTCATATGTTCCCCACGACCCATTTGTAAGGGGATGTCATTTCACCTACAGGTGGACTTTGGTCACCAATCTGTACTCCTCATCATTTATAAAGATTTAATTTTTAGTTTTTTGATGCCTGATTCCTGGTCCCTTTTATACCTCATGATCACACAGATGGATATGCTTCTTTCATGTGGGCATTGTTGCTTCTGAGCTAGATGGCTACCTGTTTATGGTGAAAGAACATTTTATGATTCCTACCTTACACTACCCTCTAGCCAGTAAATATTTGTGACTGATTGCTCCACCCTAAAACCCATTGGTATAAATAATAACCACATGCAATCACATATAAATTATAACTCATCTGGGATGTTTTGCTGATATGGTCCACATTAATATGATCCTGCTAAAATTGAGTCATGCATTACCAATTAGTTAGTTGATTGACTGGGACTTGCTTTTTAAAATGAGATCACCTCCACCCTGTATTGTTTCTCATTCTCTAACAGGCTATATTTATCTGTTCTTATCGGAGAAAAGGGTTTTAAGAGAGAAAGCAGAACTCTACAGAGAATTGGATCACTGTCTTTACAACTTGTCCTATTGAACAAAACAATTCCCCAGGTCAGCTGAGATTTGGGGGTGAAGAAAAGAACCTGTACCCCTTAGTGAGAGAATCGATAAAATCACATTGTCCAGAGTGGTGCATAAAAAGAGGCCATCACTGCAACCCATCCATCCCATTCTGTAATCTATCAATCAGTATTCTTACTTGTCCCAAATGGAAGATATTCACTTCTCACAATCAAATCTGGTCTCCTATATAATGTCAACATTGTAGCCACTCTCTCAGAAGAAAGTAGCCTTACTAGATATGTGAATCTAATGAATTCTCAGACATAATACCTTACACAATTGATTCATTCGAAGTCTCTTCCTAGGGGACAATCTCCTTTAAAGATTTACTGGGATGTGTCCTTGATGCAGATCACTGTCTTGGGGGTTGCCTTCTCATAAGTCATGCTCTCACGATCTTGGGGAAGCCCCTGGTACGATACTGAATGTTACTTTGGCTTACACAATATTCATGGGCCAATCATGCCCCTTGACATCTCTTCAGAAGTTCCACCAGTTTTGTGACAATATTCTTTGACCTCACATGTCCTTTATAAAACCCTATCTCAGCAAACCATTGGGCTAACAGTTTTCCTCATCTGAGTGTTATTTCTCTCGTACCATTTAAGACTTAATCAAGCTTCCCTTTAAATAAATAGAAAATGAAATCATCTTGAGAGTCATCAAATGCTTTAAAAAAACTTAAGAGTGCATCAACAGTCTGCATTCATTTATGAACACACCTTATATTATAAAATAATATTTTGTGCGTTTGATGGAGATTTGCACAACAAATCAGGTTTCCATTTGATAGTTATGACACAAATAAAAAAAAGACATTGGTTACCTTTTTTCACATCGTGTTGGCATTCTCCTTAATCCTCTTTGGAAGTTAAGTTATCTATGTGGCATTATCAGGAGAATGATGAGATTGTCCCGTAAAGAGTCACAGGCTTGGTAACACATAGGGAAAGTTCTACTTTGTCCTACAGGGGCTGTGAGTTGGAACCAATTTGATGGTAATGAGTTTGAATTTTAAATCTAACTTCACTAGCCCCTTACCATTTCATCCTTTTATTTGAAATGTGTTCAGTATTTTGTGTTACACAGATGGTTTTTTAAAAGTTGTCAGTACTCACTACTAATTTAATAAATGAATCTGTTAGTTTGCTGAAAAATTGCCATATTTGTTTATTAAACCACAGCAGCGTGGTGTCATGCTAGGGAATGGAGATACAGTTCTGGGTAAAGTAGAAACAATCCGATTTTTTTTTTTTGGTGCTTACATTCAGTGGGGATGGCAATGAATATCGATTAACTAATTTTATTAGACTGCCTTTTCTGATGAAGGGGAGGAAATTAATTGTTTACACAGAAATACAGTTGCTCTCATTGCTAGCTTGTAGGCTGAACTACTACAATTAAGAGAGACTCAAATTCAATATCTCAAGAAATATAAATGTATGTGCTCATCACACATAAAGCTAACCCTCAGTCCTGTACTTCGTGGACTCAGCTCTAAAAATGTTTCCAGACTACATTAGCTTAAGTATTATGACTTCCTTTTAAGAATCTTCGCATTAGTTCATTCTTCTGGTTACCCAATTACCCAGGGACTTTCTTTCAACCGATAGAGCATACTGATCACTCCCCAAGAGGGAATACACAAATACTCATTTATTTACTGCATGCTGTTCCAAGTTGTTTATCTCAAAATGACAATGGAGTACAAGTTTCTTCATCAAGTGCAGACCCACTCCTCATGGTTCAATAATCTATAAAATAAGGTGTGCCCTCTGTTCCTGCCACAACCAATTTATAATGGGGAAACAAATACAGTTCCAAAGATGAGAATAAATGCTAGAACAGCTCTGTATGATATAGATTCTGACATTGGTGCTTCCCCCCATCCTCACCAATCTTGCTGAGATTTAAAATAAAATCACACAGAAATGACTTACAAGATAGGAATGAGAAATATTCACATGGCTTCTTTCCTGAACCATGTATCTAAATACAAATTGATTAAATCAAATTGTGGCAAGTGCCACAAACAGTAAAATGTCAGTTTGTGTAACTGAGGGAGGGACACTGAAAGTACCAAATGATGGTTTCAGGGAATAGAGATACACATAGTAGATACCATGACTTGATTTGAAGAGAAAATTCATTTGAATCCCCTACTTCTGGATATTCTTATCTTTAAATCCATATCCAAACTTAGAGTAAAGGGCAGTCTTTCTCTTAATCCACCTGAACTTCCTATTTTCTTTTTCAAAGTCTCCTTCTAATCTAGATGCTAAATTTGTCATTCACTTATTACCCACCAGGATCCAGAGTCATTATATTAATTCTGTAAGAGACAGAAATGTCACTACCTATACTAACAATTTACATAATTGTATTCCTGCAATTAGATGTTCATTAAAATGTGAAAGGCATCATGATGACATTCATAAATGTAATAAGAAAAGAGGAAGATGGATGGAATAAGGTGATACAGCCAATAATATATTACACAGTCTAACATAAATAATGAAGAATAATTAGTTCAAGAATAGAAAAATTTAAATGATGATTCCATTTTGGGGAATTTGTTTTTCAATTCTGGATAGTTATACACTTTTTTAGCCCTCTTGGTTCAAATTTTCATTTTGTTCTGTTCCAACTATCTATACTACATAATAACATATCCTAAAGACGCTTGTGTAAAATAACACGCTTGTGTTATCTTCTATTATTCTCCTAGTTGATCATCACATTATTATTATTTTTATGATGTCAACCAAGGCATTGGGAAAGCTGGAAGGTCCCAAAGCCTTCACTCACAGGCTCGACAGTCTGTGATGGCCAATAGCAGGGAGCTCGAGTGTTGGCCAGTAGCCGCAATTTGTTTCCGCTTGGTCTTCTCCATTTGGCTCCTTGGACTTCCTCACAGTTTGGGAACTTGAAGTCTAGGAGGAAACTTTTTCAAATTTTGATGCACATGTCAAGGTTCTGCTTGCATTATACAAGTTAATGTCATGTTGACCAAAGCTAGGTATATGACCAAGCTTAAAGTCAAAAAGAGAGAAAACTACACACACACAGTCCTTTTAAAAGGCAGGATGCATTGGGCATTAATGCATTCACTGCCCACCACACATTCCTTCTTCCTCTTTTGAAGCAAATATGACACTAAATATCCAAATGGACTAACTGAGAACAAACATTGGAAAACGGGTTGGCAGACTAAGACACCAACTAATAGTAGCTAATTAATAGAGAGTTACCATGCAAGGAGAGGTGAGGAGGCAATGTAGACAAACTCTCTCTGAACATGGAAAAGAGGAAATATTTAAGATAATTTAGGTGAAAACAACCTTACATATAGTTGTGAAGAAAATGGACAAGTGAAGAAATTGAGATGACATAGGTGGGATTATGATAATTGGTTGCTTGCATTGCAGGTGTCCAAAGGAGAACTGTGGCAAAGGATTCTGGGTGGGGATATCATCATTTATTTGGGATGGTGGGCAAGCACCTGGCAGCTGGTAACCTCAAGTTTGAGTCCTCCATCTTTGTTCTTGAATTCAACCTAAGGCCATGGGTGTCTGGTCTGCTGCAGTTTCTGTGACCAGTGTAGGCAGGTCAGTGCTGAACGCTGGAGAGCAGGAAGTGGAAGTGACTGGGGAAAACACAAACTTATTGCAGGGGAGAAAGGAAATTGGAGAGGACCACAAGTTAAAACATGAGTTTGATGTGGGTCCATTTTATTGCCCTGATGGAACTGCTCAAAGTCATCCAAACTTACTGGATGGGGGTTGCATCAGTCCAGGTAGACTAGAGAACAAATTCATAAACATGAGCAGTTTATATACAAGAGGAATGGGAACATTGAGAAAGCATCCCAAACCAAATCTTTCCAAGCCCACAAGTCTGATATTGGCCCATAGGTATGATACCAGTCTATAAAGTCTTCTTTGGGTTCATGAGGCACACATAATGATGCCAGGACAATCACTGGCCAGTGAGTGCAGAATCTTGTGTATCCATAATGGTAGAAGCATCTCAGTGCTGGCAGGGCACTCTCTGTTGCTTCCCAAGCATCTCAGCACTGGTAGGAGTCTCTATATGACTTTTCTGGCTTCAGTAATCTGGTCCCATCAGAGTAAGTCCATGTGGCTTCTCCTCTGGCTCCTCCAGTTTCCAGGATTCAAGGTCTAACAGCATGCTTCCATGTTTTCTTGTCAGTAGACCGTCTCCAAGAGACTGAGCCGTGAGTGTCTCATCTCAAAGGGGAAAATTCCATGGATTTCCCAAAATTCTCAGAAGAAAGTCATGCCCACACAGAGATCTCATTGGCTATCTCTAGATTGCCAAGCGAGACTCCACCCCTATACTCGCAATCATGAAATTGATCCAAGACTGCACGACTGCCACAGGGGTTGAAGAAGCCAGCCTCTTTCCTAACCTGTGCTTTTCAGCCCCTCTTGTTCCTGCGTCATCACTGAGAATGTCTACCGCCTTTCCTTCTCTTCTAGGTCAGCAATTTCCCAATAGGATCTCTCTCTTGTGTCCTCATAAGTTTGCCTTGATGCTTCCAAATAGAATGTTTCTTGTCCTCCTCTACTATCATAGGAGTATTTCTCTTAACACCCATGACTTTTACCTCACCTTATTAAAGGCATTTTCTTTCCCCACATCATTCTTCCTTTCCAGAATTCAACTGGCCAGAGATGAATGGAACTCATATGTTGGTGTCATACTTAAGAGTCATGGGGAGTGGTTGGCAATCAAAGATCACATTTAATGATAGCTCGCTTATTCTGTGCCAGACCCTAGCCTGCATACTTTGTGTCACTGGATGGGAAATAGCCTAAAACCACGAGGCAGCAGTGTGAAACAAATCTACATGTCTTGTTCGCCTGCCAAGTGAGACACTGGCACACGTTCAAGGATCGATAAATAGTCTCTATTAGGTCTCTGATTATGGTGATGATGGTTTGGATAGTGCGAGTAAAAACACAATTTTCCCAATAAATACACCTCCATGTATTTAGACTAAAGTGGAAATTCCATCCCAGTGTGTGTGCCTTTGAGAGGACACCTTTGGCACCAAACTCCCCAGCAAATGCCACCATCTGTGTACTATCCCTCCATTTGCCAACATAGGCACAGCAGGTACTATTAGGTTAACCTTTTCTTTCACCAGCTTCCTCTCAAAATAGTAAACACTTAGGCTGTTCTAGATCTCTAATCCAAAAACTGCAAATCTGAAAATCTCTCTCTTACAGAATATAGTGATCAAACTTGTATTGTATCACAGTTTTTCAAGTAGCAAGCTTATAGCATGTGACTTATACATATCAGAAAAATGAAAGTGAGGTATCATTTTTACCAGAAGTTTGAATTATTTACAAGGAAGGCAAATACCATGAATCGGTTTAGCACAGCATGTGGTTTCACCGTCTGTGATCCCGGATGAGACCCGAGTTCTAATTAAAGCCCCCCCCCATAGTTGGCTACTTTAATGGTGATGTTGATTAGTGCTCTGAATGGGGCCAGTGGCAGGAAACCTGCCACAAGCAGAATAAATCAGATCTCCTCCATCTGATGGGTTCTACTTTTCTATGTCAATTTATTCGTTCATCTGGCATGCTTCGTGATGGCAAAAATTGACAGCGTTAGTTGGAAGGCCTCCTTTTTGCACAGGACCTTTTTTTCTAGAATTCTTTCCCTGAAGCATCCAGCAAGATGCTTCCTGAAACACCTGGGTCTGAATTATCCCTCATGCTCATTTTGCAGCTAAACCAGGCCTCATTTCTAAAGTTAGACTTGAAGAAACCTAAAGAAGGAGAAAGCAATCAAAAACACTATGTAGCCATAAGGTGGGTAGGTGGCAAATTTCCCAGGGAAAATCAGAGGTTAGGTAGGCAAAAAGAATGATGATAGATATATAGATTGAGAGAGATGATGACGACGACGACGATAATGATGATGAGGATAGATAGATAGATAGATAGATAGATAGATAGATAGATAGATAGATGACAGATAGAATGTATGTAGGTCGAGAGGGAGAGGAGGAGACATAAAGGGGAGGAAAGGGAAGGAAAGAAGGAAAGATATTGGAGGAGAGGGCATCTGAGAGAAAGGAAGGAAAGAAAAGGAAGAAGGTAAGAAAGAAAATAAGTGAAACAGGTAAAGTTAGCCAACTAATACTCACGTAGTCTTCTTTAGACCTGATTTTTTAGCTAATTTCTGAGTAATGATATGACACATATGGAAGTTGTAAAAGTGAAGATTGTTTCTTGAGATATATTTTTTTAAATGTGTTGCATCCTGTAGCTGATTGTGTCCACTTCACACACATATCTCTGCATTCTTTACATTTCTACACCGGCATATCTCATTTTACTGCACTTCGCAGATTTTAGCACCTTTCAGAGATACTATTTGTTTGTTTAACAAACTGAAGTTTTGTGGCAACCTCGAGCCAAGGAAGTCAATTGACACCACTTATCCCCCAATGAGCACATGCTCATTTTTATGTGCTGTGTCACATTTCGGTAATTATCACAATAATTAAGCCTTTCTCATAAAGCTACTGCACAGCTACTAGATGATGTTATGACCTGAATCTAGCTTTGTTTTTCACTAGAATTCCAACCAGCTTTTGTGACTCCTTTTATTGTAATGGTTGCTTCCTCCTGATGACCAGGAACTGTACTCCCAGTATCTGCAAAGCCCGCCTGTGCATGTTGCCTGCTAGTCAAACCTGCATGTGGACTTGTTACTCTCTGACTGGGCCCTTCACTGCTCATCTTTGGAGCACGTCAGATATGCAGGGGGGTGTTTCTGGTGCTCTGAGGTGCCATGGAGTCAACCTGGACTCTTGGAGACTGAATGCACAAGAGAAGGTCATTTGCTGCATCTGGTACCATCTTCAGTATTGTGGGTAGGCTTAAGGCCATGGTTGTGCTTCTTGCCTAGTGTTTTACCCCAATGGGTTTATCTTCCAGTACCATGTTAAACCTGTTCTGTTATAAGCTGTGAGTTTTTCATTGGGTCTTTTATTCAGCAACAGATGCCTAAACTTGGTTCCCTTAGCATGTCTTAGCCTGAAGTTCCATGGAAGTCTGCTGATCATGAGTGACACTGCCGCATTTGAAATGGTGGTGACATGGGTCAAAGCATCATAATAACACGTGCTACCATGGTAGAATGGCAAATAGGTGATAGGTGGGGAGGTAGCACCCTTCAAAACAGGAGTGTTAGGATAAATAATCCATCACTCATTTCCCTCAGGGCCACAGACTGCATCCCAGTAAACTTCAATTGTCCACAGTGTAACTTGCTTGAAATCATGCTTTTATTGGTAAGTTTCTCTTCCCCAACACATGTTTTCAAATTCCATTGGTGTTCTGGTATCCAATTCCTAGAAACTCCTTGTGCTCAAAGTCTTGATACTGAGATAACTGTTTTCTATATGCAAGCCCTCAGGAGGGGGCTTGGGATATTAATTATGTCAGAGTTCTCTATTACTGCTTTTCAACTTCATGTTAAGATGTGGGAAAGATATTGATTCTACCTTGAAATGTTCTGTTTCTGTCTCTTACACTTTGAGTTTCCAAATAAAATATGACCACATCCAAAATTTGGAATAGAATTTAGAGTCACTTCCCTATATTAGAAGAATTGGGGTTAGATATGGACCTTAAATGGAGAGGATAAACAGTGGCATATGTGAGCTGAAGGTTGAATGGGAGAGAGAGTGGGTGGAGGGAGGATTGTTTGATTTTTCTGCTACTGATAGAAATGCTTATTCAAGAGATCCCAGTAAATTGTGTGTGAGTAAATACAAAATTGGCATTACTCAAGACACTTCTGGAGACAATCAGGATGAAGTTTGACTAAAGTTGGATGAGAGTATGTTTCCTTACTACTATAGAATGTCAAAATATAGACGACACAAATAGAGTCATAAGTCAATATTAAATTAAGTATCTCACACATCTCTACTCAGCAAAGGCTGTATCATCTGTGGCCATATAAGAATACACAACTCTTTTACTTGCAAAATCATCCAAGGAATTGAAGTCTTTTAGTGTCAGTCTTAGATGGAAGGACAATTGCACAATCTGAGTTGGAGGAAGTCATTTTTTTCAGAAAATACAACCTATACCACCTATATTACCTGGTGTTACTCTTACAGAATGGAATTTATTCAATAGGATTTAGATGAGGAAAAACATTGGATTTGCTTTTTGAAAGTTAAAGTGTCCTGGATCAATGTAAGATTAATTTGAAGATTTTCAAAATTTGAGCTCTATTCTTTATTTAGAAAGGGGATAGGACTGTAATGTTTCACTTCTAAATGATCAACTCCTACATTTTAAAAACAGCTTACTTTGGATGTATTATTTGCCCCATGTTGTATTATAGATTCAGTCTCAACGCTTGCTCATATTGCCATTTGTTCTTTTCTTTCTCTCCTTCCTCCATCTCATCCCTTCAAAATCTTTTACTCCCCCTTTGATGGGAATCTGCTTTCTTGTACTCGCCCCTTCTTTCCTTTTAATGTTTCTTCTGTTTGTTTTGACATCTCCTTTTTCTGTTTGTACTAGGAATTATGTTCTTGCTTGTCAAAGAAAAATACAGAGACCTCTTCACTCTCCTTCCTTTCTCCCACAGGCTAAGTTGCAGGATTTAATGCCAATTATTTAGGATTTCAAATTTGGATTCTCTCCAACAAAGAGTATTGGTCATTCTTGCCACTGTTAACTGTTCCCAGTTCAGAACCATGACCATTGAAGATACCATCCTTGCAAAAGAAAGCACGGGAATGTAGGCCTTTATTTATTGTATCCTTGATTTAACCTAAAATAGTGTGCTCACTCTCTTGGACAGTAGCATGCTTATTAGGAAGCTGTTACCCCGGTGTGTTCATAGGTTAAATAATGCCATATAAAAGCATCTGAATTCATCAACACCATTCTTTCATTAAATGGACTAGTCTAAAAGAATTAATAGTCTGATTTAACATTTTCATGAATGGTGGGGTATACATAAAGTGCCAACAGAGTTATTTGTCTCTGTTCTTAAGTTATCACAGTTAGTGTTAGGCATTATTCACTTGGTTCAGAGCCATCGAAACCTTATGCAATGGAATTTAGATGATGGACCTGAAGGAAAATGGACCTGATCCTGCACCGCCCTTAAAATGGTTAGCAAGCTTGGACCCCATGGTACAACCAGTATCAATAGATCGCCTTGGTTATCTTCCCTTTTTATTTATTTATTTATTTTTTGCTGTCCCGCTACTTTACTAAGCATTTCACCTTCAACAGGGACATATCTCTCCTGACAACATGTCCTAAGTATGTGCTTCAGAGGAAGGAAGCTTCCTTATCCCTGTCTGCAAGTCAGATATGTTTGTCCTTTCTGCACCACAGTTCTGCTCCAGCACCACAATCCAAACACATCAATTCTCCTTTGCTCTTCTTTACTCGTTGTCCAAGTGGCATTAAGTAGGAGGTCGTGATGTGTCACATCCATGTAATCAAAAAAATAATTTATTTTGTTTTATCGAAAATGTTTTTAATTACTGAAAACAGGGTCTCAGCATGAAATTCAAAGTAGAAAATAAATTTGTCTTGAAGGGGTAAAATTGATGACTGTATCCTCCCATGGCAGAAGAAAGAACCTCGCCCTATGTTTGACTTAAGTCTGCTCAATTGAGAACCGTCAACTTCATATTTTTGAGCTGATGACTTGTCAGTTTCATGCTCACACCCTTCTATTTTCCTAGATATTTTGAGACAAGGGATAGTCCAGGAATATGGTAGTTACTGCTGCTTCTTTTTATATAAAATAATTCATTGATTAAGAGTATATTATGCCTGCATGAAGAAAGACTAAAACCAGCATATAACATGGTTGTCATACTATATTCTAATCTATATGAATATACATATGATGTTTGCCACATACTCCACATCACCTTCAAGAAATTATTCTGAAAGAAATTTTTGAATATACTCCAATACCTGTTTGCATTCACTCCAGAAAATCCTTCAGAAAGGTAATTTAAATGAACACAAAATAAAAGCAACTGCAAATATCATATAACTGGTTATTTATTATTTATCCTTATATTTTTAAGATCTAGCACTTTCTAGGGCCCCTAGTTATGGAGTGGATTACATTTGGGGCTGCTAACTCTGAGGTCAGAAACTCAAACCCATCAGCTGCTTCAAGGGAGAGAGATGAGGCAGTCAGCTTTGGTAAAGATTTTCAGCCTTAAAAGCCCTAAAGAGCAGGGTTATTATGAGTCATAATTGACTCAATGGCAGTGATACTGATTTTTTGTAGCAACATCCTATACTCATGTTTTGATTAAGCTGAGCTAAACTTACAGATAGCATATGAAAAAGAACTTTTAAATTGCAACCTTATTTGATCACGAATTATACAATTAATGAAGTCCCAGAAGTTTGATAAGCATATTTTGCTCCAAAGATACAGCTATGTCTGACTCATGACGTGTGTATCTAAAAGCCTAGTGGCATAAAAGTTCGCAGCCATATGAATCGCTAAGAAGCAGAATTTTTTTCACGTGGGAAAATGACTGGCTCATAATGGGATATCATCAAAATATTGTCCTTAGTAGTGCCATGCTCAAATCAGCTAAAACAGCCAAGTTATATAGAGAGATAGATTGAAAGCTTATGTAATAATTGCACACATAATCACCACTTTCTGTAAGTGCTAAATGAGATGTGAATCACCATTTAAACAGAATCTTTAAAAGTATATTCTGTCCTAAGCATACAGAAAAATAGAGTTGTAATTGAGAAGCTGTGAAGTATTAGACCGTAATCCTTTGAATATCAAATAACTCTTCAGTAAAATGATCTATGATTGTCATCTAGAAACTTTCTCCTGATTGTGACAGTACTGAGTGAAGGTCAGTATTCTTTTATTAAAGAAAATAATGGTATATATTTATATAAAATAAAATAAGATAATTCATACAGACATTATTTAAGTATATATTTATATTATGAGTAGATTCTATTTTACATACACATATTTATATAAAATCAGTTTAAAATAAAATAACTCCACTTTATATAAAGTGAAACTCTCAAAACTAAACCCATTGTTATAGAGTGGATTTCAACTCCTAGCAATACTACAGGCCAGTGTAACTCTGCCCTATAAAATTTATAAAAGCAGAACATGATGGTGGGACAGCAGGAAAGTAAAAGGAAATAGAGAAAAGAAGTAGGAGGCAAAGAACATTTACAGAGCTCTGAAGGCAGGCATGTAGATATGTAAATGTATTTATAGATAATAATAAGGAACTAGATCTATGTACATATATTTATTTGTTAAGCATTAAGGCAACAGCTGGGCATTAGGCTTCTACTCAAGTACTCCCTGAATGTAAGAACACCTTGTTCTAATAACCAGTGGTGAGATCATGATGCTCACCCCAACTCAATCACTGAAGACAAAATGGTTGCCTAAACAAATGTGATGAAGAAAGCCAAAGGTGCCCGGCTATCAAAAGACATGGCATCTGAGGCCTTAAAGGCTTGAAGATAATCAGGTGATCATCTATCTGAGAAGAAACAAAGCCCACATGGAAGAAGAACACCAGTCTGTGTGATCGTGAGGTATTTATGGGCTCAGGTATCAGGCAACAAAGACCTGGAGCAAAAAAAATATCATATCAATGTGAATAAAGGGGAAAGCCGAGTAAAGACTCCAAGTCCATATGTAGATGATTGACCATGCCCTTACAGAAGGATCACAAGGAAAAGATGATCCGGTCAGGGTGGAATTTAGCACCAAGGAAACATACAACTTTCCTCTAGTTAATTAATGCCCCCCCCCACTGTCATGACCCTAATTCTACGTTACAAATCTGGCTAGAGCAGAAAATGTACATTGGTACAGATAAGAACTAGAAACACAGGGAACCCAGGACAGATAAACCCCTAAGGACCAATAATGAGATTAGCGATACCATGAGGGGAAGGGGAAAGTGTGGGAAGGAAGGGGGAACTGATCACAATGATCTGCATATATCTCTCCTCCCAGGAGGATGGGCAACGAAAATTGGGTGAAGGGAGACAGTGGTCAGTGTAAGACATGAAAAATAATAATTTATAAATGATCGAGGGATCATGAGGGAGAGAGTGTGGGGGAAGGAGGAATGAGCTGACGCCAAGGGCTCAAGTAGAAAAAAATGTTTTGAAAATGATGATGGCAACATATGTACAAATGTGCTTGACACAATGGATGCATGTATAGCTTGTGCAAAGAACTGTAAGAACCCCCTCAATAAATATTTTTTTAAAAAATAAAAGATTATCTTAAACAAACTTAAAAAATATACATATTTATATTCCATACTTTAAATTTCTCTTTAAAAAGAGTCCATCGATAATTTAGAATCAAGTACCATATATTCTAGAGATTGATTTTTCATTAACATTAAAGTAAAACCCTTTAAACCCTATTTCCATGCTGATTTAGATTAAGATTCTCATTAAAAAAAATTGGGGACTGTGTTAGTCCAAGTAGACTAGAGAAACAAATCCATAGGAAAAAAAGAAGTTTATATACAAAAGCAGTTGCATGTTAAGAAAACATCCCAGCCCAATCCAGATCAAGTCTATAAGTGTGATATTATCCCATAAGTCCAAAACCATACTATAAAGTCCTCTTCAGACTCGTGAAACACATGCAATGGCACCAAATATGGGAAGATCACAGGCCGGTGGGTTGGAAGTCTTGTAGATCCATTGGTGGTGTAAATATCTAAGCGCTAGCAGGGGTCACCATGTGGCTTCTCCAATTTCAGAAGTCTGTCTCCATCAGCCCCTCTCTATGTGTCTTCTCCACCACGATAGCTCTGAGGGAGTGAACCGAGAGAAGATGATGTCTTCCACCTCCGGGAGGCAAAAGATACCACAGTTCCCAGGTTCTCAGGAGAAGGCCATGCCTACACAGAGGTCTCCTTGTCTATCTCTGGGTTGACTGGCTAGGCTCCACCCCTACACCCCGATTTCTCAAATTGACATGATTATGTAACTACCATAGGGATATTTCTCTTACTTCTGACTAGGCTAACACATAGTTCCCATTCATAAGTAAGTATATATAACACAGGCATCATTTTTAAAATTATTATAAAAAATAACATAAGTTGGAGCAAATGAGAAAAATAAGGTACAAGTTTGCATCTCCCGACTCTTAATGTCCTTCATTATATGAGACCCCCCCCAGAAAAAATCTTTCAAGTCCATTCTTTAGCAGATTGACTCGTGGCTCTCTGCAGTGCTTCCCACAGCCAGTTGTTCTTAAACTTTTGGGGGGACACTGACTCATTAATAATGCTGAAGAAAATTGTCATCAGTTAATTGCTCACTCACTGAAAAGAATAACAAACCCACTACTTTAGAGTCAGTTCCCACTCATAAGACCCAATTGGGATTTCTAACGTTGTAAATTGTTAAAGTGGAAGACAGCCTCATTTTCACCTTCAGAGAGGCTTTGGAGCTCAAAGTTCATCAGGCAAAAACATAACTGGCTACACCACCAGGTCTCCTTAATCCCTGAAATCAAACCCCAAACTCAGTGACATATTCTGAGTCAGCAACCCTTTATAGCAAATATGGTCACTACTCTAGATCATGGTTCCTGTCAAATAAAGTCTTCACATAACGTGGCTGAATTTTGCTTGAATCTTTTAGCCATACATTTGGAATCTTGTCCTCAGTCAGTTGAATTTGCTGGCTCTTGAAAGGGTAGCTCATTAGTTTGCCAATATACCACCCAGAGACTTAAGCATGGAACTCGCTGAATTTCTAGAAATAATATATCTTCTCTATTTCTGTTTGACCAATATTCCTCAACCATGTTTACTTTAAATTTTGGAACACTATCAAATGCATCCTAACAGGGTTGTTAAATTTTTGTTTTGTTTTGTTTTTATTTTTATTTTTTGCATTATTGCCCTCTGGTGGTGAGAGTAGGAGGCCCAGCCTTGTTCCTGGAGAGCTGCTGCTGGATTAGAACCTCCAACTCAGTGGGCTGCAGTCCCGCGCACAACCACTACGCTACCAGGGCTCAGCCTAAAATTTTAACTTTTTGAGGAATGAATGAAAAACATTCAATGAAATATATGATGGAAAACATATTTTCCATGAGACATGTTTTTAATGCTTAATTTAGAAAATAGATAAGACATGTTTACTTTTTCACCATAAAGAAGCATGTGTTTAAAAGTTTAGTGATTCTGAGTCATCATTTTTACACAAAAGCTAACTGAACAGTTGTTGGCACAGGTCTCTATAAATTCATGGAGAAGTTTTCAAAGGACTATTTGCCATCACAACAGAAAGCTAACTTTTCCCTTTGAGATACAGCATAATGAAAAATAAACCATTAGAAGATGAACAATACTAATCATGGTCATCATTATATTTAGAATTAAAGAATCAATGTTACAAAATAGCAACAGGTGCAGGGCATTTTAATGCCTTTTTGTTAACTTTAGTTCATCAGAAACAATACAGTGGTCCTTCAGTGTCCATGGAGATTGGTTCGATGTCATCCATCGGATAAAGAAATTGTGGAGGCTCAAGTCCTTCTGTAAATTGGCTTAGTATTTGCATATAACCTAAGCAGATATCTCCAGATGATGTATAACCCCTAATACAAGCAGTTGGTATTAAATGCCATTTTGCACTTTACCTTAGCTTGTGAGAAATGACGAGCTTAACGTATCCATCGGGCCCTAGTAACCATGTACTTAAAACATAACGGAACAATTGTTAGGATGGTGCGGTACTCACTGGCCATTGTTTCATTCTGCTGTACACAGGATCTATCTGAGTTGGAACCAACTCAAGGACCCCTAACTACACCACTCTGATTTCTCCGGAACTCCTTAAAATACATTCCTCACCTCTCAACTCCCACTGCCAACTCCCCGTGACCCAATGGGATGGTGTCCTGTGGGAGTTCTATCCTGTACCCGTTTCTCCCGAGCAGCAGCTGGTCGTTTCAAACTGTGGATGCTTCATGTTTCAGACCAATCTATAAGCACTAGGCACCAGGACGCCTCAACCCTTACCTAGAGTTGCAAGATTTCTATATCAAAAATCTTGCACAATCACAGCTTTGTTTATATGTGTATCATCATCTATATCTCTACAGAAGCTTGGCATTTTTTTATATTTTGGATCTGGGGGCTTATTTATTTTATTATTGTTTTCTCTTTTGTATTCTTTTCTTTCTTTGGCATCACTGCCCTGGTGGGAGTAAGAAGGCCAGCCTTGCTCCTGGAGAGCTGCTGCTGGATTTGAACTGTCAACCCTCTGGGTTGCAGTCCCGCAGACAACACTGCGCCACCAGGGATCAGCTAAGCTTGTCATTTTTTGTCGCTAACAAACTACCACAAACGTCATGATTTAAAAGACACTATACATTTCTTTTTCTCTATATTTGTTTCTATGGGTCCGGTATCTGTCTGGGATGAATTTATCTTGGTCCTAAAGTGGTGACTACCCCTGGGGTCTCATTTGGTGAAGGCTTTATTTACAAGCTCACAGGGTCATGGCGATAGATGTCCACGTGTTATGATGAACTGAAAGACTCTGTGCCTTACTGATGACTCCTCTACATGACAGCAAGGAGAGACTTAGATAAAAGTCTTAATCATGTCACCTGGCCACAACAGTGCTCTCCCCTCTCCTTCGCCATGTACGGTTTGTGAGAAACACATGCCAACCAGTCTCCAGGGGAGGAGATTTTACAACTGCATACATGCTTTTAAATTTAGCTCTTTCTTTAAAATGCCCCCCCCCCAAAAAAATTCTTATAGGTTTATAGAAGCACTTTTTAGTAGTAGGGACATTTTTGAACCATGGTTTGTGTGAAATTACATACTATGTTTTTACACTTGAACCATGTGAAGCTTCAAGGAACAAGCCATGGAATTTTGACGGGATCGATGATGCTGTAGCTACCTAGCCTTCACAATACGTAGTTGCTCAGTGTTCTCATGTTCCTCTAATTAATAGTAACTCTGTGTTCAACATTACAGGACACTGCTTAATTCTGCACCATCACAATTGCCATGTTGGAGCCCATTGTTATAGTTACCATGCCAAGCCGGTTTTTTTTTTTTTTGAGTTCTATTTTTTTGCTGCCCTTTATGTCCTTTTCAATGATTGGTCCCTTCTGATACCCTGTCCAGCAGAGGTAAGGTGAAGTCTCCCCATCCTCACTGTTAAGGAGCATTCTGGTTATACTTCTTGCGACACAATTTTATTTGTTCTTCTAGCAGTTCCTGGTACTTTTAATAATCCAAATGCATCCATTGTTCTTTTATCTTCTTTATTCATTGTTCAACTTTCACATGTATATAGAGATATTGAAAATACAAGTTTAAAATATAGGTACTTCATGTGCATTTATCTTTTATACAAGCTCCCTCATGCAAATTTACATTTACAGATTTTAGCATATGGTGTTTTTCTTCTAATAAAATAAGAGTCCATGAAATGCGAGGGCATTTAAGAAAAGAATATTGTGGCAATTATTTTCTAGTGAAATCTAAACATAGCATAGAAATTGTTTTTATGCTCTCATTTATGTAGAGAATCCCATTCTGAAGTAATTATTTTTATTTTGTAGTTACTAAAATTTTAATCATGAGGAGCTTTGCCTCTTCTAATGAAATTTTATTGCAAAACTGTGACAAATTTGGAGCTGTAAGCTTTTATCTATAATGTCAGATTAAAAATACATTTATTTGTATAGCATAAGATTTATAGTCACATTTGCATTCAGTATTTACAGAAGAATTTTCGCATGGACTTTTTAAAAGTACTAAGTAACCTCTTTGTCGGGGAGTGGTATGGAACAGTGTTTATTGTCGTGATGTGAGAAAATGACTCGGAGGCCATATCTGACCTCTTGTGGCTAAACATGGGAGAAGGAGATTCTATGTCTATATCAGCCCCTATCCAGTTCACTCTGGACAGATGTCAGACTTGCCCCATCCTTCCTTTATTCTACTCTGACAGCAACTGTTCCATCTGGGACAGTCTACCTTTCTACTAGATTGGATTCATCTTGGTAAGGGCCGTACAGGACTCACATATAAAACTCAACAATAGGGAGGTTTAATAGGGAAGTTTACAGGTTTCCACAAATCAGAATCAGTGAACAGGAAGGATACAGCCATCAGTTCGCAGTGGTCCCTCTCCTAAATGAGCAGCCAAGGCAGTCTGGTTGCCAGCCTCTCAGCCACATGATTGGTTGGCTTCTGCTTCAATGGGCATGGAAACGCCCCTGTCATTCCATCTCCCTTTCAGGGTCTCAGGTCTCGGGAGCACAACCCCTGCTGCTCTCTCACAGCCTGACTCCTTTTCGCTGCCCCATTATCTCCACATCACTGCCTCTGGTGCCTCAGTCTCAGCCGCTCCACTTTAGGCAGGCTTCTGGAGCATCCTCCATCCAGGACTCTCCTTCTTGGATGATCCTGGAAGTTCTCTCTACAGGGGCAGTAAATGATTTCATGTGGCACATCTTGCCAAAGTCTCTCACTCCCGAGAAATGGTGGTTTCTGGAATAGGTCTGGTAAGGTGTGGGTAGATTTGGGTTCACCTGTGAGTAATTGCTTGCAGAATTCCCTGGAGTGCCTTCCTGCTGCATATAAAATAGCCCTCTCAAAGGAAGAAGAGGGGCTCTCCTTGCCAGCAAGATCTAAGAGTGGCTCATGTTCTGTGATGCCAGGATTCTTGCCAGTGAACCTCCTGGTCCCAGAAGACAGCTATACCATGAAACGAGCAACAGCAGAGCCAGGACCTAGAGCATTCGTCAGGCTGATGCACCCCCCAACTCACTAAGCAAGTAAAGTTGAGTGCTTTTGTGCAGGAAGGCTGGCTTCCAGAGCAGGGTGCCTCTGGGCTATTAACTGGGCAAGTTCAACTTGCTGACTCACGGAAGTGGAGCTGTGTAAGTGAGAGCTTAGGCTTCCTGAAGTAAGGTGCCTCAGGGAGGTGAGCTTGCTCACCTGTGGACTTGAGCTGAATGCTTTGGTGTTGATGTTTACAGTGGAGTTGTATGCCCTTTAGGCATTTATTAGCAGACTTGGCAGAACTTTATAACTTGTCCTGATAAACTACTCAACCATGAGCATTTTTCACCCACATTGCCTGTTAATTTCCTTAAAAAAACAAACCTATAATCATGAATTATGTCAGTGAGTTGTATGCAGTCATTGGATATTAGCTGGTAGAGAGTTAAAATAGAGAACATTCATTCAGACCATACACTCTCCTTTTTCCTTCTGGATGGTAGTGACACACACCCTATTTGCAGGGTCCCACCTAATCATTTGGTGGGTGTTGCAGAGACAAGGATAGGAGAGACATATTAAAACAACTCCCTTCACAACATGGTCATTCTCATCCTCGGTGTTTTTCTCATGGAAGCTTCGTTATGTTTCGCATAGCTATGTTATAATTTTTGAATGTGTTTAAGAAGAATCATTAATAGTTGTTCAAATAGCAAAATATTATTTGGATAGATTATTGATTTTAAAATTTTAAATAGGGCCTCTGCATGCAATAACACTGAAACGATTTGGATATATTAAGTTGAGGATGTATTAAATTAATTTTCACTCGTTTCTTTTTTAATGTGACCACTAGAACATTTTAAATTTCATTTATGACTCAGTTCACATTCTATTTCTATTGTACAGCCTCATTCTGCATAAATCATGCCATGAATAGTGTTGAGAGAAGTAATAACCTGGACAATAGTCTCTGTGGAGGAGAAATTAGATTAACCCTGCAGTGTACATCAGCCTCTAGGTTACTTAGAATTCAGTTATTCTGTTGTGTTGGGAATCACTTTGTATTTGAAAGATAGGTTTAAATGTAACTAAAAAGGAACCAGATGCCTCAAAAAGAAAAATCACATTTTGAATCTGTTTACATGGGCACCCAGTATGGGAAAGTAAGACAACATGGAACATGGATGGAGAGTAGGGTGACATACAAGGGAAATGCTGCTTGGATTTCCTTTTGAAATTCCTAAGGTGTTTAGCAACTGAAAGATGGTCTACACATTTATTATTGACTACTTCTGAAATGAAAGCTGGGTGTGTTTTCCAGAAGCAATGTTTACTAGCAGGAAGTATGAGTGTTAACTCATTTTCTTCCCCCAGTCAGCAAATCGAGTTATTTATGGGTCAGAATCAACTTAACCCCAGTGGATAGTGGTTCATCAGCAAAATAGTGCATCCCTTGTATCGTGAAACCTGCTCTCAACTCCCTGGTTGGATCAGCAGTGGCCTTAGCTGCATTTTCATTGCCCTGATTGTTCAGAACCTCACAGACAATAGACCACACTGAAGGCTTCTCAGCAGATCTTTACTTTCAAGTATCAAATGCTATATAGAAAGGAAGTATTGCCTCCTTTGCAGGGGGGGAAAGAAATAGAGGTTCAGCCAGGTTAACTAACCTTGATTAAGGTCAGCAAGTTGCTAAGTGACACACAGTGTTCACTTTCTCACTTTTTCATATCAAGAGGTTGAAAGGATTCACCTTGGAGAGCAGAATTTAAGGGTTGAATATTATATCAGGTTGCCAGTCTTAATAATCACCAATTTGATGTGAGAGTTGCTAGTCATTTCACATGAAGAGAGGTTAGTTGATGAAGTTGCTTGATGAATTCCTGATTTCCAGAGATGTTAGCTTTCTAAATGGAATAATTCATGAAAAAAAATAGAATATTGGATTTACTCATTTAATAAGTATATGAAAATTTATTGTGTACAATATACTAGCTAGATTCTTATTGAGAGTAGATGTTTCAGTGTAATCTTATAGTCCTTCATAAGCCCTCCACAATCCTACAGACTAGTTGAGAAGGTAACCATTAACAATGTTCAGATACAAACACAGGGTCAATCATTCAGGACATCAATAATGGCAGGGAAAAATAGCTTTGGATCACAGTAATGAAGGCATCCCTCTGACAGACAGTGTTGTACCTGAAAGCCCTAAGAAGTAAGATTATTATAGCTGGAGAAAATAATAAACAAAAGAGTACAGGTGGAATTGCAACTAAACAGAGACAAATGATAATGGTAAAAATGGAAAAGATACAGTTGGACAGGGCTTTGAGAATCCTCAACGGTCAGGTTTGTTGTTGGGCACCAACAAGTTGGTTTTCAGTTCACAGTGAGCCCATATGATAGCTCGCCAGGTCGTTTTCCCATGGAGATACTGGATGGGTTCCAGTCAACAACCTTATTGTTAGCAGTTAAGACCTTAAAAGGTTATGCCACCTAGACCCTTTTAACTCACTACCATCGAATCAAAGCTGAGAGCGGTTATGAACTGGACTGCTAACGGTACGGTCGGCGTTTCAAAAACACCAGCTGTGCCAAAACATCAGCTGTTCCTTGGGAGAAAGCTGTGGCTTTCTATTTCCAGAAAGAACCATCCTACTGCCGCCCGCCTTTCATCAGGCGATCTTGGCAGCCAACCCCACAGGTTCTGTGACGTCACATGACGCCACAGAGCCTCCCCCCCGCCCCAGGTCATCAGCCCACCCCTGTAAAAGCTCTCGCCGCACCTTGCCACGGCAGTGCCTGCCTATTCCAATGTTATTGGCAGCTACCAGATCTCTCCTGCCTTGAGTCCACAACCTTACACGGAGAGATCACCATGCCTTCAATTAAGTTTCAGAGCTCCGATGGAAAGATCTTTGAAGTCGATGTGGAAATCGCAAAGCAATCTGTGATCATCAAGACCATGTTGGAAGATCTAGGATTGGACGATGAAGATGATGATGAACCGGTTCCTTTACCAAATGTGAATGGCAAGATATTAGAAAAGGTGATTCAGTGGTGCACGCACCACGTGGACGACCCTCTTCCTCGTGCTCCTCCTTGGGACGATGAGGAAAAAGCGAGGAAAGTCATGGATATCCCAGTTTGGGACCAAGATTACCTGAAAGTTGACCAGACAACACTTTTTGAACTTATGCTGGCTGCAAACTATTTAGACATCAAAGGTTTGCTTGATGTTATAGCCAAGGCCGTGGCCAATATGATCAAGGGAAAATCTCCTGAGGAGATTCGCCAGACCTTCAATATCGAAAACGACTTTACTGAAGAGGAGGAAGCCGAGCTGCGCAAAGACAACCTGTGGCGTGAAGCAGAGTGAAGTATGGGTCCTGACACAGTCGCACTGTGAAACGCTCCCAAATACTAGTTTCACTGTTCTGTTTATAGTTATTACTAGACAACTAGACAAATGAAGCCGCAAATCAATTGGATTAGCAGAATGTTGTTCTCGTTGTGTGTGTAGTTGGAGTATGAATTCTAAAACGTATAGCTGTTTCAAGTGTGATCAATTACCTTCTCTCTGAATAAAACATTGTTGAGGTCTCTCCAGAAACTGGCACTTTGTGCATTCCTGTTTTTGTAAAATGATTTCGGCCTAGTTTACTGTCTACTTAGCAACCTTTTCAAAGAAGGAGGTGTAAAACAACTTTGCAGAAATAGACTTAGCAAAAATATTATCATTATGCATGAGCTGAGCACTGGAAAAATGGCTAAGGTAAGTGATTCGCAGGGGGATTGTTAGGTTTATTGTCAGCCAGCTCTCTAGAGTTGAGGAGCACCTCTAGTCTGGGTTAACCTGTGTGGAGCAAGAACCCTTTCTTTCAATCTGAGGGCTGTGTTTTCAATCCCCTTGGCTGTGAATATTTTAGACTGAGACACAGTTCTCACCCAGGTTGTGTTTTGGCAGTGTGAAATGTAACGAGGCAGTTTGCTAGCTTTTTAATGAAAACAGACAGAGAGTGAGGGAGAGGGAGAGGGAGGTTAGTCTTAGAAATCCGCAGATGAAGTTCTATTCTGTCCTGTATGGTTGCTATGAAGGCTCTTTAGGACCTAAAACCTTCAACTTCTGAGTAATGGAAATGATGGTTTTTCACGATCATTGGACAGAAGTTGACCCATAACGGAGGACCATAGATTCAACTGCTTCGACTTCAGGGAACCTCAAGGAACCAAGGGATACATCTATATTTCCCCTCAAAGAGCAGATGGCTTTGCTTTGACTGGTACATGCTATGGTCTCCTGGGAAAGTCCACTGAACTCTCGTGGTGCCAAGGTAGTGTGACCTTCCTCATCTTATGCCTATAAGCAATTCTAGTCTAGAAGAGAAGTACTCCCTGTGGAGAACTACATTTTATTTTAGAAAGTTCAACCTGGTGACAGTAGAGGGGTTGAATTATAACATATATGCCAGAGGATCATCTCTCACATATCATTACAGGTCTGGTAGGCACAATTATAAAGTGATAATAATGAAAGATTATACTAAAATCATAGAAAATATGAGAGTTAAAAATAATGGAGACAGACACATTTCAAGCTTGGGCAGGAGGAGAGCGCTTGGGGAGAGGGAACAGGGAGAGAGGGAGAGGAGTTGGCAGAGGAGAGGTGGCTGAGATCTTTTGGGGACCTGTAAGCTCCCTTATTACAGGTAAACACATACATCACAGGAAAGGTTGTGATATTATTACCACAGTAAAGAGGGGCATGATCTAGGGGCATACATGCAATAGAAAAGGTAGGTAATGGGGTCCCCAAGTGACAAGGAAGGCAAACTTTAGATTCATGATGGTGGGCTAACCTTAATTGTCCTTGGGCTGGAGACTTGATTTAGCCAAAGCTTTCAGAGGAAGTTACCCATTTTTTTTGACCCATTGTTTTAGCAGCAGGGAGTCAGTCCCCTCTTTTGTGAGAGAAACAATGGGGTCTGGATAGCTGGAGCCTTTAGGGAGAATATCTCTAAGTATCTGACCTCCCACCAGAGGCTGGCAAATAGCTTCTAATATTTGCTTAATATTTGGAGGGAGATATAATTGTGGAGATATAAAAGTCTTATATTCATCCTACACATATAAACATAGTAAGCCCATGAGCTAATTTGAGATTTTTGTAGTAGCATGGGCATACGGGTGTTAACTAGTCTGCTTCAGTGACACATTATGATTTGACATAAAAGGAAACTTGAGAATGAATTAAAGATGATATAACAGGAAGCAGAGTGATTGAAAAGTATTAGGTTTCAGACATCAAAGAACGAAAAATCAAATTATTGTGAATGAGGGGGAGTGCAGTTTGGGGACACAAGACCTATTGGTAGGCAAATGGACAGTCCCTTAAAAAACTCACAGAGAAGATAAGCTAATCAGGGTGCAGTGTAGCAATGATGAAACATACAGCTTTCCTCTAGTTCCTAAATGTTTCCTCCCCCACCCCCCACCCCCCACCTCCTATCAAGATCCCAATTCTACCTTATAAATCTGGCTAGACCAGAAGATGTACACTGGTGCATATAGGAACTGGAAACAGAGAATCCAGTGCTGAGTGCGGTATAACTGGAGGGTGGAGGGAAGGTGAAGGGAAAGTGTGGTAGAAAGGTGAGTAGATTACAAAGATCTGTTACATAACCTCCTCCCTGGGGCATGGACAACAGCAAAGTGGGTAAGCAAAGATACCCTACAGTGTAAGATGTGGCAAAATAACAATAAATTATCAAGGGTTCATGAGGGAGAGGAGAGTGGGGAGAGGAGGGGAAAATGAGGTGGTGATATCAAGGGCTCAAATAGAAAGCAAATCTTTTGAGAATGATGATGGCTACAAAAGTGCTTGATATGGATGGATTGTGATATGTGTTGTACAACCCACCCTAAAAAGATTTAAATAATACTGACACAATGTATGTGTGTAAAGTGATTGGAGCTGCATGAGCCACCAGTAAAATGATTTCAAAAAGAAAAGTGTAAGGTTCAGTTACTTCAAGAATATGAGCACAGTTCTACTAAAGAAGACATGGGTTTAGAGAGGTTACCTGGCTCAATGGAGATAGGAAAGCTGAAAAGTCAAACGCAGACCATTATGTTGAGGCCTCCCAAGTCTCACATGATTTGTTTGACTACGTTACACTTGACCTCAATTTTAAACATAGAACATCTGAGGTGGTAGGTAATTGACACTGGGAACACACACACAGTTTAATTTTGTTTCTACTAATGGACATTACCAAGTGGGTCGACTGTGACAGGAATGTTTGTACGATTGGAATCTAGGCCTAGGCTTCCAAATGATAAATAGAAAAATGTGGTGTGTGTATAGCCTCCAGCACTGATTGACTGCATTAGTTTCTCTGGTAGGAGACTTGGATATACATATTTTAAAAAGAAAAGCAAAACCAAAAGACGCCGACCCAATTGATTTTTCTGCAGGCTCTGGTTAAGAAAATTATAGTTAAGAAAATAAAGCTCATTACTCTATGGAAGATGTTGATTATGACACTACATTGTAATTTTTCAAAAAAAACCCCGTAATTTTGTAACTCTTTCCAACTTTACGTCTCAGAGAGAAGAAAATCCAGATTTTTAACATCACTTGTATTTTAGAAGTGTGCTTTTATTTACCCTTGGTTTTTATGTTACTGGTTCAGTTTTCATCACATATTTGTTCATCCATTGGTTTTGATGAACTTCATTTTCTTTCAGTCCTACTGATGAGGTTTCTCCCTCCCCAAATCAATAGGAGCCTGCTGATTTTATTTATTCTAATATGAAGACACATACAATGAATATGGCCAAAAAAGGTTAAAAAGTAATCCTGTTTTTCAAAAGCCTAGATTGCCAATTGAAGCAGAAAATTATATTCAGTGCATTGGATTTATGCATTGTTTTAGCCTTCTCCAACCAATTTAGAAATGCGCTTTCTTATAAAATTGAGATTATTACAAATCCTGTGCTAAGCAGCTGAAATAATGTGCCTATGCCAAGGTCATATCTTGAAAGTTTGTAGCCACATACTGCAATGGAAAGTAAGTTCATGAGTGCAGACCAACAAGTTCTCAGACATCTTTCGACAACCCAAATTTTAGGTTTTTTCTCAATATTTACTTAAATTTTACTTTACCTTTGACAATTGTTCATACATATTCATTGCTCAAAAGAAATTAAGCAGCCATTATTCTAAAGTCAATATTGAGTCGGCTAATGAAAATGGTTAAGTTAATTAACTAAATAGCAACCCTGACTGAACTTATTCAAAGCTATTTCCCCTCATGATGTGTTTTCCTGAAGAAATGATGCATAAAAATGAAAGTTTTACTCTCTCTTGTTTTACATAAGGCTCTAAACTGTTACTTTATATGTCCAGCCTGTTGCACAGTGAGTCATTAGACTGTCATCTAACTTGATGGCAGCAGGCAGAGGAAACCCTAAGGCATTATAAGATCCATCATTCCTTATGAAAAGAGTTTCAAAAATACTGTCCTATCAGCTATCTGATGTATTATTTCGAAGAGGGAGAGCAAAACCAAAATGAACTTGATGCTTTCCACATGCCAAGTCGGTTTCAATTATAAATAGATTGTAGTTTCCTTTTGCCAGCACTTTTGTTTATACATGCATAGAAAGCATATCAAATGTAAAAAGTCCCATTTCAGAGATGCTGATATAAAATTAGTTTGTACAGGATACTAATTTAACTGCTGTTATATACTACACAAAGTGTTGTTAGTTTTTTCCAAATGGGGCAAAAATATAAGTGGCAAATAGATGGAGGTTTTGTACAGTTTGAAGGATAATCATTGTTAACAGGCTTCTTGAAATCAAAGAATGTCATTGTTATGTGTCATCAAATAAATTTGGACTCACAACAGAGTAGAAGAGCCCTGCAGTGTTGCTGAGCTTGTTACCTTGCCGGGACCTGATCATCAGGCCTTTCGTCCTAAGAAGTCTCTTGGTTGTTTGCCAGCCAACTGTTCAGTTAACAGCAGAGTGCTTGGCCACTGCAGCACCCCAGTTCCTTCAACTCAGGGACTCAGAATGACAATTTTGCCGAATTAAACATGATTTTTTACAGAAAAGCAAAGAAATGGTAACCATAAGTATAATGTAAATACCTGGCAACTTCAACACATATCACAAAATTGAGGGGAAAATGGTGTTTTATTCATTAACTACTTGTGTCATGCTATGAAACAGAGGACTCAACAAACAGTTGGTTTGTATTTTGTATGATAATGCCACATGCATATATTTATATTATATATTATAATATACTATTATATTGTATTATATATTATATGCATCATATGTACCTGGTGTCCAAGGGTATATATCTTTACACACAAGGACTCCCATGCCTTTAACATAGGGCGTGACTACTGGGTTCTGGCAGTCGACCTTTCGTTTGTCAGTCAGAAGCGTAAGCCCATCACGCCAGGCCGCCTCCTTGGAGTATAGAATGTTCTTTGACACTTTTAGCCTTCTTTCTGGCTGCAACCCCTTGTTTCACTCTTCTTGGGAAAGAATCAAGAGATATTTTAGTCTTTCCTCTAGTGTGATTAGTGAAAATGTGATGTTTATTATTAGCAGTTTAGAACGATTGATTTGGCATTCATAACTCAATATTGGTGATGCCAGGAATTGGGTTAGAATTACTGTGAAATTCAAGGAAATTTGTGTCTATCACGATACAATATAATCAGAAAGTCACTGAATGTTCTAGTCATAATCAACTGTATTTCACATCTAGGCTGTAATATGTGGTTTTATTTTCCAGCCTACTGACAGATACAAAAATCCAGACATGCTGATTTCTGCTACTCGTTTGCATCCACAAAAGAAAAATGGTTGGCTTGCAATAATTCAAGAGAGAGTCAGCTTTCCTTTCTGGGAGCAGTTGACAGTAATGACATCTTAATTTAAGTGTCCACAAGACCAGAAACTAAGAACTAGAAAGCAGGGATTGTGGTCCTTAGAAGTAGACTGAAGGGGTTAGGGAGTGGGTTAAAGTCCAGAAAAGGATGCCCCACAGTTGAGAAGAACTTGAGGCAGACAGAGTAAGGAGAAAGATGCTGGCAGAGTCTCATGAAACGGCCTGTCCTCACCGCTGCCACGTCAGAAGTGATGCCAGCGATCAAATGCCCAATACAAATGAGACGCTATACTTGTAAAGCAGAATAAGCTCTATTCTTGCTGTTCTGATCCCTCCTGAACTCAAAAGTCCTGAAGTCATCCTGGTCTGTTGCCATGGAGCCCTTTCTGACTCACAGAGACCCTGTCAGCTAGTGGAAGGATCCCCCTAGTGTTTCCAGGGCCCACACCCTCTGCAGGAGCTCCGGCCACAGCTCTCTCCCTCGGGGTGACTGGGGGTTGGAACCAGTGCTTTCCGGTAGCAGCCGAGCAGTTAAGTGAAGTTGCCCAGAACTCATTTGAGTTGTGTGTGTGACTCTTCAAAGTGAGAAGTTGTTTCTGACAGCCCACAAGAAGGTAAAACTATGGCTTCAGTTGGACAGTGTGTGGGGAATAGAGAACAGAGACTTACCTCTAGTCTATCAATAATGTGCGGTACTATCTGGGACATATTTAAAGTAAAATTATTTGCTTCCTATATTTGCTAATTAGGGTTACCATACTTATGTTTAATATAGCTTCATATCTTTCCGCTGCTACTTGAGAGGTCGGTAGGTAGCACCTACCAGTAGCAGCAAAGGAGAAGGTCTTTGTCCTATAAGTCTTTAACATCCAATTGGGGGAAATTCTACCATGTACATTAGGGTCACTGCAAGTCAAAATCAACTTGGCAGCAATGAGTTTTGCTTAATTTTTTAATCCCTACAGAATAAATTTCAAACTCAATATGATGGTACACAATATCAACTAGGGTAATCATTCAAAACAAGTATAGCGAGGGAAGATTTTTCATTTAGATATATCCAGAGAGTACCAGCAAATTTTCCTAAAAATGTATTCGCCGCTCTTCTGAAGTTCAACTTTAAGTGGACATCCTGTATTTTATCCGACAACCCTGAACATAAGCTAGTATTTTGTAGTACCCACACACTGTCAAACTGGAGACACACTTAACGAGAAGGAAGCAGTCCTTCTCTTCTGCGGTCCATCTCTCTGTTGTTGCAGGAGACTTTCCACCCAGCACTGCTTTTGGATGCATTCCAACGGCTAGTGACCCTGTAGCAATGGGGTGTCAGGAAAAGCAGAACTGCTACCGGGGGGTTCTGCGGCTGTAAGGCCCCTACAAGAAGTAGACTGCCTGCCTTTCTCCTGAGGAGAAGCTGGGCGTTGCTCATTTCCAACTTGAGGGCTGGCTACCCAGTGCTTAATCCTGAATGCCACTAGGCCTCCTCCAAGAGACAAAGGCCTTCCACACTTCTTGCCCCAGGGCGCTTTTTATTGTCTTTACCCGCATACACGTCACTGAAATTTAATTCTGGTTTTATATGCTTTCTATATGCCTGTTTTGGAGAAAGGAATGATTTGCCTAGCACACTGTTAGACATACCTCTGTAAGTTTTATATTAACCATCATCCAATTAAATGGTGTTTTCAAACAACTGACACCGGTTTCAGTACCGTAGGAAAAAAAAATTGCTCGTCAACTAAAATAATTATGTACGGAAATGCAATCCAGAAGTCTGAGACATTTGCAAGGGCTCTTCAGCAAACTGGTGAATGAAAAATGCCATTGTCTTTTCATCCCACTTATTAATATATTTTTAAGTCCCGTCACATAGAAATGACTTTAGACATGTTTTTCTAATTCTCATTTCTGTCCTTATCATCATTACAAACAGAGAATTTATTGTGCAACGGCATCGTGATGAGAATGCAAGGTTTGCCCCACATGTGCTTGGAATGTATGCTTTGAGTGAGTGTAACAGAGAAATCCTCTCTTCACACAGAGCCTCGGATGGGACAATTAAGCATCAAAAAGATAAGAGCAAGTTCTGCCCTTCATACTCAAAGAGATGCTCTAGAGAGTTTGTGAAATCCCCCTCAGGACTTGAAATACTGCAGATTTCCCCAAACATCTCCTCGAAGTAGTGACTCCAATGCTTGAGGATAGGTGTGTTCCCGCTCTCTCTTTGAAAGCAACGTTGTCACATCTCCAGAAATATAGTTGTGACCCTACTCGGAGCCAGTTGTCAGGAGTTGAGCTGCCCCACCAAACACCTTACATTGAACAAAATAATTGGCCATGTGGTTTCCTTTATTGTGTTAGGTACATTATGCAGGTTCGCTGGCAAGGACCTTGGCTTTGCAGGAAAGAGGTTGACATCTTGTAAATATATGACAGAAACACCATGGCAGTTGATTGTGTTAAGCCTGTGTTCAAAATTGGTTTGCTAGGCACTCTTACAGTGCTCATTATCTAATAGTGAGGAAAATTGTTTATATCTGCTTAGGATAGCAAGGTATCCCATTGTCATGGGATTTTCCACATTTTAGGTCCATGGCAAAGAATCTCAATGAACCCACTGAGAACCTGTTTTATGTTTGCGGCACCCGGGTGCCAGGTGGCCACAGTCTTTGTCTCCTTTAAACTCAATGACATGCTCAGGGCTGTGTGCATTGCTATGTTCTCTGCCAGAGACAAATGTATTCACAGAACACTCAATTGAGAAGGAACCTCGGAGCTAGTCTAATCAGATCTCTGCCTTTTTCGTGTAGAAGATGGAGTTCCAAAGTTGTTCAGTGAAGGATCACCCCCTCCACCCGCCCTGCCCTCAGATTAAACAAATAGTGGCAGAAGCTGTGTTAGCAAGGTAGCAGCTATTCCTTTGGGGAATACCTTCCACGTCACACAGGAAGCGAATATGAAATAGGGTTGCATAACACCCAGTAGGAAGCGGGGATGCATACGAGTGGAGCAAGGAATCATCTGCCAACGAAGTTGTGCAGCTCTGGTGTCCATTCACAGGATACAGAGGCCCTAGTCTTTATGCTCAATTCACACTGACGGGCACAGAATGAGAAGACTTCATATGCATGAGGGTGTTCCATGCAGACCAAGGGGGTGGGAAAACACCTTGGAGCCAGCTGGACCAGTTTGAGAAAAGTTAATAATTTGAGCCCACTTGATACTGCTTGTTTAAAAATTATTTGGTCAGGATTTATAGGTAGGGTTCTCCCTGTGGCCTCCCAAGTATCTCACTGCTTACTCGAGTCTCCCCGTCATCGGAGATTGATTTTTCTAGTAATATAAAAGGAACACTGGTGATGCAGTAAATGAGGCACTTGACCACTACGTGGGAGGTCAGCAATTCAAACCTAGCATCCACTCTGCAGGAGAACAATGTGACATTTTGCTTCTGTACATGCCAACCTTACAAACCCTACTGGGCAATTCTGCTTTGTCCTGTACTGTCATGATAATCCATAATCTACTCAGTGATATCGAGGAGTAATTTAAATCGATAGTTTATTTTTGATTGTAACAGAAATTATCTATCACAATGTATCACATGTGCTAGAACAACCTAAAAAACATAGATAGATGGTCTTTCATTTAGCTGTTTTCTGCTGTTCCTAAAGGCATAGCATTATTCTCTGTCAGTACTGTCCAAGATGGAGTGACACAGTGGCTACAGTGATGGACTCAAACATGGTGAGGATCTGGCAGTCATGTACTCCGGTGCCAATTTAACTAATAGTGTGTGTGTGGCGGGGGTGGGGGGGAGTCTAGCCTGTCAATCTAGAGATAGCCAATGAGACCTCTGTGTGGCCATGGCTTTCTCTGAGATTTCTCGGAAATCTCACCGTATTTCCCATTGGAAGTGAGAGACTATAGATTCAGTTCCTTGGAGACGAACTACTGACAAGATGAGATAACAGCATGCTAATAGTTCCTGATTCCTGGAACCTGGAGGAGTCAGAGGAGAAGCCACATGGCCTTACCCTAATGGAATCAAACCTCTGGGTTTGGAGAAGCCACATGAAGTTTCTTGCCAGTGCTGAGATACCTGGGAAGCCACAAAGAGACCCCTGCCAGCACTGAGATGTTTCTACCAACAATGGATACTGCTGATAGACCCTGAGCCCAGGAAACAAGGAGCCATGGGGAGAGCCCTGCAAGCACTGGGATGTTTCTACTGCGCTGGATACATAAGACTCTGGACCCAGCTCTCTGTGATTGTCCTGGTGTCATTGTACATACTACATGAGTTAGATGGAGACTTTATAGACTGGTATCAGACATATGGGTTAATATCAGACTTATGACCTTGAACTGGACTGGGTTGGAATGCTTTCTCACAGTTCTATTCCTCTTGTATATAAATCCTCCCCTTATATCCATACGTATGCTTATGAATTTGTTTCTCTAATCTACCTGGACTAACAGTGTTGTACAGAGGGCTTCTCTGCATTGAATCCAAGTCAACACCACCCAACGACAAGAGCTGTCAAAGAAAAAAATCGTTACTATATTAAGGGAGAAAACAGAAAGGAGTTGTATTGAAGAATAGAATGACTATAACTGGGCAATACTAATGAAAGCTACAAAGTTCTCTAAAGCTATGGGTGGGGCGGGGGGAGGATAAAAGGTTTTTATACAGAAATGTCAGGAACTTTTAAGGAAATTTGCTGATTGTTTGACATTTACCACACAGTCGCAAAACAATCATGAGACTTTTATTCTTAACATCTCTCCAGCATTTTTCTTTTCTAACACATTTTTTCATGATCATTGACTTCACAAGTTTCCTTGAACATCCTTTCTTCTTGTTTAAGCTTTCAACAGTTTGCACAGTACCATCTTAATTTTTTTTTATTACAGTGTATAAAGGTTATGCAGTCAGCACACAGCAGAAGCAGAATTATAGTGGAGTAAGATCCAGATCTGGGCAACCTTTTTAGTTATGTCTGGTGCTTCAGCTTTAGACAGAAATCTCTAACACATGTCCAACAAAAATGTGCAAGCCACTATTGTAAAGTTAAATACTCTATAAGCAACCTGAAAATAGGAAAGAGAAGGAGGTAAAGTTACTTTTTTATAGTATATTTTATTTTACATTAATGTTCTAAAATATTATCAGTTTTAATTTGTTATTGTGTTCATTTGTATGGTTTTTTAAAGCCACACAACTTCTTGAAAAGTGTATGAAAGGAGTGTCAATTTAATAAGATAAAGGAACTTTATTAATTCTAAATATTACCTCAAATATTCTAGTTCTAAATATCAGCTGATTGCAAGTGTTGACTCCAAGTTGCTGGTACTTGGTGAATGGCTATTTGAATCTAATATGTGCATACAACAGGTCAAAACTTTAATACCAGACTACACAGGTTGATGAATTTTGTTGTTCTTTCTGTTTCTAATTCCATTAGAGAAGACAGTCATACTTTTTTGCTTTTATTTATTTATTTTTATTAAATGATCAATTTATTGCAAACTCTTACAACTCTTTTTATAACCCATGCATCAATTGCATCAGGAATGTTTGTACATGTGATATCTTCATTCTTTTCTAAACATTTCCTTTATATTGAGCCCTTGGTATCAACTTCTCTTCCTCTTCATATGCCTTTGATAGACTGTACATTATTACTATTTTCTTATCTCACATTGAATGCTGGCTCCCTTTCCCCATATTTTCTATTGTTCTTCTTTAAGGAGAGAGGTGTATTGTCATGTGCCAATCATTGCAATGGGTTCCCCCTTTATCCTTTCCCTTCCCTCCTCTCCCCTATCCTTATATCGCCATTCCGACTCCTTTTCCTGGATTCCGTATGTCGTGAGCCCCCAACCTTTATCTATGCCTATGTACATGCTCTGGTCTCATCTGAATTGAGAAGCAGCATTTGGGTTCATGATAGTTGGGGGTGAGGAAGCCTCAAGAAACCAGAGGAATATTATGTGTTTCATCGATGCTTTCATGCACCCTGGCTGACTCATTCCTTGCCTGTGGCCCCTCTATGGTGGGGGTGGGGGGTGTTGTCCCATTGTCTACGGATGGGCTTTGGGTTTCTTCTCCAACCTCCCTCATTCTCAACAATATGTTTTTGTTTGTTTATCATGTGTCTTCTGATGCCCGTTACCCTCTCCTGATGACTCCTCATAATTGCACTGATGGTGTGATTCTCCCATGTGAATGTGTTGCTTCTCTGCTGGATGGCTGCTTGTTTAGCTTCAAGCCTTTAAGAACCAAGATGCTATATCTTTTAACAGTCAGACACCATGTTCCTTCTTCATCACATTGACTTATCTACCTATTTTGTCTTCAGTGATTGTGTCAGGAAGGTGTCTAGGTCTGTCTATTTGTTAGAACAAAATGTTCTTGTATTGAGGGAGGGTATGGGCAGAGGCCTGAAGTCCATGCACTACCTCAGTGTATTGCCATATAAATAGGTGTACATAGGCCAATACCTCTGTTTTTGTGGATTAATGTATTTACATATGTACACATCTATGTTTATACCTCAATGCAGTGCTTTGCTTCCTAGATCCTTCCTCTGTTTCCTTTTACACTCTTGCTGTCCCACCTAAATTTCCCCCTCTTGCTACTGTCTCTTAGCTAGTTTGCTCGTGCTCTGACACCCCGGGATCCCTATCCCCTCCTTAATGGTGACTCTAATTCCCTAGCATAGTGGGTCCCAAAATGTGGGTCGTGACCCCTTAGCGAATCGAATGACCCTTTCATATGGGTCACTTAAGATCATCAGAAAACACATAAATATTTCACAATATATAATTACATATCATTTTGTGATTAATCACTATGTTTTAATTATGTCTAATTATGTTCAATTTATAACAATGAAAATGCATCCTTCCCATTAGATATTTACATTGTGAACCTTAACAGTAGCAAAATTATAGTTATGAAGTAGCAACAAAAATAATTTTATGCTTGGGGGTCACCACAACATGAGGAACTGTATTAAAGTGTCATGGCATTAGAAAGATGGAGAACCACTGCCCTAGTTTTTCCCCTGCCTATGATGCTGCCTGCACACCATACCCTGCCCACGCCGCCTTCACCCCCCCCCAAGCCCCTCTAGGACAATTGGTCCCACTGCTTTCTCCTCAGGCTTGTTCCCATGCCTTTCTTATATACCATAAGTAGACAACCCAGACATTCATATTTTTAAGTTAGATGAGATATTGCTGGTGAAGCATTTATTAATGGATAACACATTTGGCATGTTTTTGTTTGGTTAGGTTCTGCAGCTCATATTTTAAAGCCCTGGTACCTCTCCCTCTGACTCAATCCTTAAAGCAGATTTGATAGCCAGCCAGGGAAAGGCCTTAAAAGAACCAGAAGATGAGCCATAGCTCTTTCATTTTCTGGAACAGAAGTCCGCTAACACGTTTTTGAGAGGAACCAGCCAGAGAGCAAGCAATTGAGCTGGTGTACCCCGTAGGTGTCTATCATAACTGCTCAAGCCAGTATAACATGAAAACAGTCAGAGACTTTATGTAAACAAACAGCCTTGGTTGAGTCCCAGTAACACCTAATTGACCAACCATAAAATTTTCACTTTAGATAATTTCATATAAATTTCTCATGTCATGTATCTTTTGATGGTTATAGTCAATATTTAAAAGTGTTGAAAATGGCATCCATAGCTTTGTAACTCCAACCCAAACTGGCTGCTGTCAAGTTGAATTCAAGTCCTAGACACCCTATAGGGTAGCGTAGGAGCTGCCCACTTCGTGTTTCTATGTCTGCAAACGTTCACCACAGTAGAAAACCTCCTCTTACTGTCTCGGGGTAACTGGTGATATGAACTGCTGGTCTCGTGCTTGTCAGCCTAGTTGGACAAAAAGAGGTGACAGACCAGTTATGACATTGGGGTGTAGTTTGCTGCCCCTTGTTCAAATGGGATTATGGCAAAGATCTTTTCAGAAAATGAAATCATTTTGTTACCATACTTCTGTCTTGGATTTTCTTTTCTTCTTTCTAAAGAAATAAAATAGTTTTCTCTTCAAAATTATTTCTCTCTCTCTCTTTCTCTCTCTCTCTCTCTCTCTCTCTCTCTCTCTCTCTCACCTGGGCTTTTTCATGTGCTAGCAAGAGAAGAGTCATCTATGCTATACTGTTTTCCTTTACATCACAGTACCTGCACACTTTGTAAGGCTTCGAATTATATCAATGTCAACTCTTTCCATTTTGGTGTGCAGAACCCACAAACACCCTCTGTAAGCCCTGCCATCATCAGGAGTAGCTGTTCTATGTCATATCATTATTTTGTTTGTTAGCGAGATTAAAAATCTCTAGGGCATTGATTTTCTTTTCCGTTAGGTGTGTTTCATTCAGTGGCAATGCAACACATATTTGCTTCACGGTATAAATAACAATAATATATCAATTTGCAACACTATGGAAGACTACACGAGAAAATATAAATGTGAGCTCTGCCGATCATGCCATTTGTTACCAAGATACTTTTCAATCTTGAGCTTTTGAAAAACATCACCATAAAATTATTCCATTCAGAGAAGGGGAAGCAAAGAAGACACCACTTCCCTGTGGTCATTTTGTTCTACTAGGGAATGAGTTTGGGAAACAGCAAACTTTCTGATGAGAAAAAGGTTGAGATAAAGAGCAGGAATTCGTGGCCATGGGATCACCATTGTCAAGTTGGCATATACATTTGTACAACTTTGGATTAAGTGATTCCAACAAGACTTTGCTATGTTAAAAAAATAACAACAGGCTTAGCAAGCATTTAGGTTCTTCACTGCTAGAATGAACAATCACTGTAGTTCTGGCGTAATCGAAATGAGCTTCCTACAATGATCGGTAGGTTCTAACGGAGCTGCCCACACATTGTGGACTTTTGAGAATTTGAAATATGGCAGGAGGAGGGGATAAACTGATTTTTAAAGTGCAGTTGATTTCCATACCTTAAAATTTAAAAAGGGATGTAATTTTGATGGTAAGATTTAGAAAAGTCCAGCACAGATTTTCCCTTCAGGACCCATGGTGAGAATGGTGATACCTGGAGGGTGGAGGGAAGGTGGGGTAGAGAGGGGGGACCAATGATAAGGTTCTACATATAACCTCCTCTCTGGCAGGTGGACAACAGAAAAGTGGGTAAAGGGAGACACCAGATACTGTAATATATATGACAAAATAATAATAATTTATCAATTACCAAGGGTACCTGAGGGAGAGGGGAATGGGGAGGGAAGGGAAAATGAGAAACTGATACCAAGGGATCAAGTAGAAAGCAAATGTTTTGAGAATGAGGAGAGCAACAAATATACAAATGTGCTTGATATACAATGGATATATGTATGGGTTGTGAAAAGAGTTGTATGAGCCCCCAACAAAATGATTTTTTAAAAGATTTCCAAAAGTGGAACTTCTATAAATTGAAGACATCTGATCATACGTTGTATTTTTTTCCTTTTTTCCTGTGGTCATTCATGCAGAATATCATATTATTTAGATAATTACAAAGGAGGAGACTTGGGTTTTTAAATTCTGCTCTTAAAATAGCTTAACTGAGAGGACTCCTCAAGGACCAAATCAATATCAATGCACTGTGATCTACCTAGGACCTCTGGTGACTTCGTAGGTTGCATATGGGACTGGTAACTGCAAGGTTGGCAGTTCAAAGCATCCAGACAGGCTATTGTGAAAAATGAGGTTTTTTATTCTTTGATAGATTTTCTGTCGCTGAAACCCTAAGGGTCGCTTCTACTTGGTCCTCAATTCAAATCAATGTCGCGTTATAACAATCCGAAAGGACAGGGTGGAACTGGCCCTGAACACTTTGGAAATTAATTCTTTGCGGGAGTAGAAAGACTTTGTCCTGAGAGTGGTTTCAAAGTGGATCGCAGCTCTGTATGCACCACTCTACCACCACGGCAGCCACAAGGTCACAGGGAGTCAGGATTAATTCGATGGCAATTGGTTTATTTGTTTGGGTTCACAAACCAATATGATTCCTGTGGCTGGGGTAAAATTATTCAGAACATGTCTCAGTTTTTCTTTAGTTATCATCAAACATTTAAAAAAATAACCAATGAGCAAAAAGCAAGACTCCATATGAATCCAGGGGTCTGTTTCAATCTCATCCAGGCTGGGGCTAAGCAAAGAAAAGGAAAATACAGCTTTTCATGTTTTAGAGTTAATGTGGCTGGGAGGGTAGAGGAGAGAGAAAAAATATATGGGGTTAATTTGTAACAGACATATTTTGTGATATGTGCATGTGTCACATAAAATTACATCTTAACTTCTTTGTGAGTTTTACTGTCCGCAGGGTTTAAAGAGCATGCGATCAAAAATTACATTATGTAGTAAAGAGTATGTGGGTAGGTGAAGAGTTAGGTGGGTGTAAATCTCTATAAAATCCATTTTAGAAGATAAATGTTAGCTATTGAAGTTTGGGCAAATCAATTTCACCAATTCACTTTACTTGTCTAATACCTCCTGGAACAGTTAGAGGGCTTGTTAGCTAACTTTATGATGGGTTTGCATCAAGGTGAATGCATCCAAGTTTTTTTTTCATGCACTTTGTATTCTTTTTCAAAAAATAATTTTATTGGGGACTCATGCAAGTCATTACAATCCGTACATCCATCCATTGTATGTCAAGCACATTTGTACATTTGTTGCCCTCATCATTCTCAAAACAATCGCTTTCTACTTGAGCCCTTGGTATCAGCTCCTTATCTTTACCCCTCCTGTCCCACTCCACCTTGTCTCATGAACCCTTGATAACTGATAAATTATTATTATTATTATTATTGTCATATTGCATACTACCCAATGTCTCCCTTCACCCACTCCCCTGTTGTCAATACCCCAGGGAGGGTTATATGTAGATCCTTATAATTGGTTCTTCCTCTCTACCCCACCATGCCTCCATCTGCCCTGTATTGCTACTCTCATCACTGGTCCTGAAGGGATCATCTGTCCTGGCTTCCCTATGTTCTGGTTCTTATCTGTACAGTGTCCATACTCTGGTCTACCTGAATTTGTAAGGTAGAATTGGGATCATGATAGTGGGGAGGAGGAAGCATTGAGGAACTAGAGGAAAGTTGCATGCTTCATCATTGCTACACTGCACCCCAACTATTTTGTCTCTTCCCTGCAACCCTTCTGTAAGGGGATGCCCTGTTACCTACACATGGGCTTTGGGTCCCATGATGTACTCCCCCTCATTTACAGTGATATAGTTTTTAGTAATTTGATACCTGATACCTGTTCCCTTTGACACTTTGTCATCATACAGGCTCATATGCTTCTTTCATGTTGGCTTTGTTGCTTCTGAGCTAGATGGTGGCTTGTTTACTGTGGCAGTCGCCTAATCTGGTGTCAATTTGAGGATGAAGAGTATCAGAGTGGAGTCTAGCCTATCAATCTGGAGATAGCCAATGAGGCCTCTGTGTAAGCATGGTTTTCTCCTGTGAATTCTGAGAAATCCCCCTTGGACGTGAGAGAGCCACTACTTAGTTCCTTGGAGATGCTCTACTGGTAAAACACAAGGCTGACTCCCTGTGAAACATCCCAGAGGAGAAGTCACATGAACTATCCCTGTTGTAATCAGACCTCAGAAGCCAGAAAAACCACATAGAGATTCTTCCCAGTCCTGAGATGCTTGAGACGTCACAAGCCACATAGAGATTTCTTCCAGTACTGAGATGCTTATAATGCCACTAGATAAGCAAAACTCTGCTCTTACTGGCCTGTGATTGTCCTGCATTTGACATCATTGCATGTTTTTCTTGCATCTGAAGAGGACTTTATACATAGTATCAGATATATGAGTTAATATCAGATTAATGACCATGGACTGGACGGCATTGGGAGGTTTTCTTAATGCACAATTGCTCTTGTATATAAAACTCATATACATATGCATGCTAGTGAATTTGTTCCTCTAGTCTGCTCGGACTAACACATTTGGCTTCAAGCCTTTAAAACCCCCAGATGCTATACCTTTTGATAGCTGGGCACCATCAGTTTTATTCACCACATTTGTCTATGTATACATTTGTCTTCAGTGATCATATCTGGAAGGTGGGCACACAATGATATGAATTTATGTTCTTTGATGCCCGAAACCTGATCCCTTTGACACCTCAATGGTAGCAGCAGCTTCTGTGCTTCTTCCATGCGGGTTTTGTTGCTTCTGAACTAGATGGCTGCTTTTTTATCTTAAGACCACAGATGCTATCTATTTTGATAGCTGGCACCATCAGTTTTCTTCAACACATTTTCTTATGCTCACATTTGTGTTCAGCGATAGTGAGAATCATGGAAAGCCAATTTAATAGAACAAAGTGTTCTTGCATTGAGGGAGTACTTGAGTGGAGACTCAATGTCCATCTGCTGTTTCAATACTAAACATATAAATATATTCACATAGATCTATTTCCCCATCATCATATATAAATATATTTATGTATGTACGGGCCTGTATTTAGACCTCTATAAATGCCCTTTGCCTCTTATTTCTTTCCTCTATTTCCTTTTACTTTCCTCTTGTCCCATTATCATGTTCAGCTTTCATTTGGGTTTCAATGATTTCTCTCATTTCAGTGATTTCTCTTGTTCAGTGATTTCTCTCTCTTGATCAATCCCTATCATGCATCTTACACCCTCCTTGCCACTGAATTTGGGTGAGTTGTTGTTTCCTTATCCTTGTGGTGGTTAACACCACCTCCTTTCCCCCACATTCCCCTCTCCCATATCACCCCCCCAGAACCATCAATCCCAGTTTTTCTCCTCCAGACTGATAATCCAGTTTATTTCATCTAGATAGACCTGCAGAGATAACAATACACACACACAAAAAAAAACAAGACATAGCTAGAGAAGTGACAAAAGAAGACAAAATGACAACAACAACCAAAAAACCAATGTCCAGAAAAATAGATATATAAATAAATTTTAAAAGAAAAATAATGAAAAAGACAAACCTGTAAATAGTTAAAGATCTGTTGGTTGACTGTCCTCCAGTTGAGTCCACCGACACTGACCCTAACGTCTATGCTTGACACTCTTGGGGCCTCCATGCTCTGCCCTCCCAATTCTCTGATGCATGCCCTTACTGTTTTGTCTTGGTGTGGTGGGGTCACACCCGGTTCAGTATCAACACTCTGTCTCCAGTGTTGTCCCCCCCCATAGGGACATGAGTCAACGAAGGTCATCGTGTCTCATTCGGGATCTTTCAACCATGGAATTTATTGCTTCTACTGGAAACCAAATAATTAATGAAAAGGGATGCTGAGTGTGAATACCAAGATTTATTTAAAAGCTGTTATAGATTAGGGTGATATTAAAGATGTAAAACATAAAACCTATTTATTAAATATCAGATTTTATTGACACAGATCTCTCTAGAAATGTTCACTTATTTCATAATAAATGATGCCTATCAGATCTTTAGAAATAATAAAATCCAGGTGTGGTAAGGAAATTGTGATACAATGCAATGAACAGACAGTAAAATTGGATGTGAGACACCTGACTATTAATAATTCTATAGAACTGAAAGCAAAGTTGGAAACATATAAATATTTCAAATAAAATACATGGACTCAGCACCGGTGGCATAAGTGGTTGAGTGTGGGACTATGGCCCACTGGCTTGGTGGCTGAGCTGGGTAGCTCTCACAACCACAGAGGGCAGTGATGCCCCTCCCCCAAAAAAAGAAAAAAAGAAAATGCACATAAATTTACAATAAAATCCACTCCATTTAAAGGTAAAATATTAGTAGTAATGCTAATGTGGCACATGAGTGCATGCATGTGTGTTGGGAGGTACTGTCCTAAAATGAATTAACACTTAAAAGTATATACAAGTGCATAATTCTTAACCATAAAGTATATTTCAGTTTTATCATTTTATTATTATTTTTTAATTTCCTGAGGGAAAGAAAGTAAATGGATTTCCAGTGAGGGGTGTTTTACTGTAAGAACACTTGTAAAAAGAAAATAATTGAACAGTGAGCCTAGAAATACAGCTTTCCTAATTTCTGATTTGTTATTGGTTTTAATTTATTGACCATTGAAAAAGGTAGGGAGTCAAAATAAGATCTTCATATAGCTGTTCCAAGTCAATGAAGCTGGGCTCTATATAGGATTTCAAATAGTATGAATCTTTACTAGAGCAGATATTTTGTTTGAACACTGTTCTTGTGATTAGGAGTCCCATATTTACATTGTAATCCTTTTCCCAAAGGAAAATAATTATTTTAAGGAATTATTTAATTTACTAAATTTTGAAAGTTGTTGTTGATGTCAAAGGGACATTCACTTACAAACCAGTAAGAGTGAGAGTGTATTATTACTTAGCCTCTTTCAGGGTGTTGGCAGTGAAAGCATTGTTGTAAAAACATAGTAGGCAACTTAAATCATTGAAAGAAACAACAGATTTATAGACCGTGTTCAGGACAATGACTGGAACATAAGTTGTTGCAAGGTAAATAATCATTACATTAATTGAATGGGCAATGTTGCTGTCAATGGTGTAATTAATATATCTCTAGTCCTTTCTCCAGCCCTAGAATTCATGGCATCAACATATTTGATAGAAAGCATGTCAAGTGTTTTTCCTTAGTTCCCCCAGACAGACTATATCTTGCCCTGTCATACCCCTTGACTCCTCAAATCAAGCGTCCTCATTTCAACAGCCAGACAAGACGTGTTCCAACTCTTCCAGTAAGCTTGCACATTCTTGAGTAGACTAAAGCAAGCAGTGTTAGAAAATGTGGCATTTGTAGGAACATAAATGATTGCATAAAATTTAGAGTTTTAATCCTCAACTCTATTATTCTATTAGCAAAACATTACCACTTAATAGTTTTAAATCTCTCATTGTTATTATTTTTTTCCTTGCTAGAAGACATCTACCTACTGACAAAATTATAAAAAACATTCCCTTATATCTTCATTATTTTATAATGTTCTTTTATGTGTAAAATTTGATTCACCTGGTATTTAGTTTATAATTATATGAGATAGGAATTTCGAAATCAGGTTAAAACTTAATTAGGAAAAGTTCATAATTTTATCAGTAAATTTCTTTGGAAGTTAAATTATGCTAAAAGTTATTGGCTATCTAAATGAACAATTGAAGGTCTGAGAGAAAAAGGCCAATAAGTATTCTCTCTCTCTCTCTCTCTCTCTCTCTCTCTCTGTCTCTTTCCAATATGGGGAGCTCTTCAGATATCATAACATTCCATAGCTCCATCACATGAAGCAGTATTGTAAAATTGCTAAGACACACAGATTTAAAATGTTTGTTTTCCTCCTGAACTCCTGATATCAGGTCCATTTAGTCTTCCCTTTTACCTTCCACCTACCCCCACTCCCACCAGCTCGCCTTCTCTTTCTCAACTCTGCTGAATTCTGATGAACAAAACTGATTAATTTTATTGAAGTGCAATGTGTCAAACTTATGCTTTATGGTTAGTGCTTTGTTACATTTTGCTAAACAAATAATCACCTCCCTGAAACTCATTAAGATATTTTCTACGTTCTTTTGGAAACATTAGTGTTTTATCTTCTGCATTGAGGTCTGCAAACAACGTGGAATTAATGTGTGGGTGCAAGTGTATGGTGGGAAGTAAGACTTAAGAACCTTTTTTCCCCTCTATGAATATGCAATTAACCTGACACCATTTACTGAAAAGACATCCTCTCTCCTCTTAACTACAGTAGTGCCATTGTCATAAATCAGGTGGTTGTTCGTAGTCTATTTGTCCTTGTATCAATGCTGCAAAGACTTAATTATAATACTGATATCTGGTGGCATATGGTTTCATCTTTCTTCTTAAAATTGTGTTGTACATTCCTGGCTCTGCATTTTCATATAAATTTTAGAAATAGCTTGTTGATTTTCATTAAATAGTAGCTGTTGTGATTCTTATTGCAATTGCGTGAAATCTAGCAATTATTCAAGAAGAATTAGTCTTTTTCCACTGGTGACCTTTTCATTCCATGAACAAGGTATATCCCTCTGTTTTTTATATCTCCTTTAATTTCTCCCAGGAGTTCAAACCTCCGCAATAAAAAGAAAAACTTACAGTCTCAGAACCCACAGTAACAGTGTCTCTAAATTCAGAAACAATTTGATGGCAGTGACTTTGAATGTTTGTAGCTTTCTGAATTGAAGTCGTTTTTCATTTCATATGAATAAATAAAATAACCAAAAATACAGTAAATTATCACAAACATTGTGAATGTTTATTTTCCAGAATTTTGACAAATACTTTTCAGAGACAATACAAGCATAATGACCGACGAATGGTATTACATTGCTGCTTAAGTTGCATATCATTGACTGCTCTCAAAAATACTTCAAAATGAACTACTGCATTGTAAACATTTTTTTAATTGGTTCTTTTTTGTCAAACTCATGTTTTTGTCCTTTATGCATTATATATAATATGGATATTACCCTTTCAACTGATAGATGGTATAAATCCTCCCAGCTCCCATTTGCTCTTAATTGTGCTTATTGGGTTTAAGTTCTAAATGCGCCATACAAATGTTGTATTGTGTAATTTTTCATATCACTTTCTCTTCTAACACCCCAAGTATTTCATTCCAGTTCTGTAATTATTAATATTTTACATGTAACTTTATTTCTCTCTATTTTTGTATATAAGGTATGAAATCAGACGCCAACATCTGTTTATTTCTAAAACAGGCACCTCGTGTTTTGCTAATGTTAAAGCATCTACATTTCAGAAATTGAAAGACTAAGCAAGCTAATCTTGTGTGAAATTAGGTCAAGATTTGGTAATATGCTAAATTAACACATAAGGGAATTGGTTCCTCTTAATTGTTTTCTTTCACCACAGGGAACATACTGTATGAAGCATATGGCTTTATAATACTTAAAAAGATGATTAGGTAAAATGATGTGTTTTATTATTCGATTTTTTATATCTATAATTTTATATCAATGTAAAATAGTAGATATATGTGTAGATTATTTTTAAAAGGTAGAACTGCTATAAAATCTGCACTCCTCTTTCCTACAAAGTATTGAACAAGACATCAATCCATATGATTTTTTAAAAAGAAAAGATGAGGCACAAAAATATATAAGAAAATCTCAATTCATACTTTAACTCCATAAAATTCTCATCGTAAATCATTAAGAAACATATGGCAATCTAGATTTCACCCAATGGCCAGCATTTACTGACCCCTGCTATATCCCCACATAACAGTCTTATGGATTTTTTGTTACAAAAATTAATTTCCTGGCTGTTGCTAGAGTCATCAATGTAAACCTGCCCCTAAGAGTACTGGCCAATAAGAGCTCTTTTTATAATTTCATAGTATAATTTGTCCTTTACAGTATCCATAACTATTAGAATTAGAGGAAAATTTAACAACAATATGCAGATGACATAACCTTGCTTGCTGAAAATGAGAAGCACCTAAAGTACTAGGTGAAGAAGATCGAGGATTGCAATCTTTCTAAGCAAATATGGTGAAGAAAGCTGATGGTACCCAGCAGTCAAAATATATAGCGTCTGGGGTTTTAAAGTATGAAGATAAACAAGTGGCCATATAGCTGAGAAGCAACAACACCCACATGAAAGAAATGCACCAGCCTGTGTGATCACAAGGTGTTGCTAGGATCAAGTAGCAGGCATCAAAGAAGAACAAAAAATAGCATATCATTATGAGTGAGGGGAAGTGCAGAGTGGAGATGACTGGAAATCCCCTTACTGAAGGGTCTTGGGGAGAAGATGCTCTAGCCAGGGTACAGTATTGCACCCATGAACCATTACAACTTTCCTCTAGTTATTTAATGTTTCCTCCTCCCCAGCTCCCATTATCACAATCCCACTTCTGTCTTACAAATCCTGCTAGACCATAGGATGTACCCTGGTACACATCAGAGTTGGAAACGCAGGGAATCCAGGACAGAAAAACCCCTCAAGATCAATAATGAAATGAGATGTGGAGAGAGTAACCGGAACATAGGGTAGAAAGGTGAAAATGATCACAATGATCTACATAGAACCCTCTCCCTGAGGGATAGACAACAGAAAAGTGGCTTAAGGGAGATATTAGACAGGGTAAGACATGAAAATTAATAGTTATTCCTAAATTATCCATGGTGCGGGAGGGAAGGAGGAAGGGTGAGTGAGAGGGGAGGGGGGATGAGGAACTATTAACAAGGGATCAAGTAGAAAGAAAAGGGTTTCAGAATGATGATGGCAACAAATGTACAAATGTGCTTGACACAATGGATGCATGTGTGAATTGTAATAAGAGTTGTATAAGCCATGAATCAAATGAATTTTAAAAAAGAATAGTCTTAAAGGTTACTTTAGATCTGTTCTCTCCTATTAATAATGGTTTAAAGTATGCATAATGAAATTTTTCACCAGTATTTTTTAGTAAGAAGAAAGCTAGTACTTTTCCATTCAAACATTCACATGTCCTTTTATGTTGTAAAGGTAAAGCCTTTCTTTCAAAAACTTAAAGATATAATGAGAATGATTCACCTTACCTGTGATCTGTGAGTCTTTTATGTGGCATAAACTAAGCACTGTGTTCTAAACTGGGAGGCCGCTCATTAAAGCCCACACAGAGGTACATTGGAAGAAAGTCTTGGCCATCTGTTGACCGTCTTAATTAATATTCTCTATTTTGGCCGCTCTTGATTCTAATATCCTTTGCAATGACAATCCAGAACCCACAGACAAAATCCATGATTCAAGGTCTTATGAAGTTAGTTAAATTGGAATGCCATTGAGGTCAGCTCAAGGCATTGTTAGAAAGTTACCAGGACATGTTATAAAGTTCTTTTGTGCCTGTAAATAAATGCCTATAGGGGATACCACTCTGCTATAAGCCTCAACCTGAAGACATTCAGCTGGAGTAAGGAAAAGCCCAACTCCCTGAATTAAGTGCCCCGAGATACCCTATAATGCAAACCAGCCCACACTCCCATCTGCACTCACTCCGATGGAATCTTTGCTGACTCATAGAGACCAGGTCTTGTGAGTTTCTCAAAATATACTTGTTTATAGTCTTTCTCCCATGGCTGGTGACTTTGAACTGCTGGCCACGGAGATCAAAGCTCAATTCATAACCACTATGCCACCAGGGCTCATTCAACTCCTGCACCCAAAGACGCAATGGTACTTGTTCCGTGGGTTGGAAACTTCATCACTGTGTTCCCCGCTCTGGCTCCTCATTGTGCTGTGGCTCCTTTCATAGTGTATCTGTCTTCGGGACCTAGGAAGTTCACGGCTCTCAGATCTTGGATCCAGAAGATGTGCACCACTCTTGGCAATTGTGGATAATGAGATTCCCTCGTATGCTTCTCAAGTTCATTGCATACTCAGCAGATGACATTCCAGGGAACCCTGATCAGGATTACTCACAGGTTGATCCTAACTATAGCTTCTTTGACTTTCATAGCTTGGTGAGAATGTGCGACTTTGACTAGAAGAGCCACATTAAATGATTCATGACCTGTGCAATCTGTTTCCAATAATCACAGCCTTCAAAATTCTATGGTTGATAGTTCTACTCTACAATACATGACTTTGTCAGAGTCAAAATAGACTGGTTTAATTTTTGCTTTTTTGTTATTTCTTATACACCATATGCTCCAACTGTCACCAAGCATCTATTTACTTCCATAAATAAACAAACCCTTTTTGTTCTTTCTTCTTTTACAAAAATGTCAAAATACTAGGTGTACTCTTAGAGGTGAACTTTTAACAAACTTAATATATTTATGAACCATAATGTATATGTAATCAGTTTTCTCTTCATGGATAGTTAAGTTGCTTTTCTAAGAGTTTGTCATCATAAACAATAAATAGCCATCCACATGTGCCATTTCATGTGTCCGCCAATCATTTTACAAGTAAAACCTATAGATATTCTGAGTCATAAATGCACTCCCAAATGGGTGCACCAATATATACAGCCAAGCAATCATGTAGAAGAGCCCACGTTTTCCACAGCTTTGACAGCAGGGTAAGTTTCCACAGTTACATTACATTGTTGTCAATGTGATTGCTGAAGTTCTCCTTTTCATTCCGTTCATTATGACCACAGCTGAGCTGCATTTGCTGTGCTTTCTAAGCATCAGGACAATTGTGAGGAGGACGCAGGGAAGGGCAGTGTGTGGTTCCATTGCACGCAGGGTTGCTGTGAGTCGGAATTGATTCAATGACACCGGACAACAATGTCTTTACCTTGAGTCCAATTCTGTTTTGTGGTTGTTTCTCTTTTTTATTCATTTGCCCAGAGCTCTTTATATGCCTGAAGACAACTAGGCCCTCGATGAAGTATGAATTGCTAATATATTTGCCAAGTTTATCATTGATTCCTTCACTTTTGTTTGGTCTTCATTGGCACATCAGAGTGCCTGGTTTTTCTAAAGCCTAATTTAGTATTATTATTTGTTAATTAAACTAAAGCTGCTTCCTTGTAGGAGAAAGTTAACATGTTTATGGGAATGATTGATTAGAACCGGCATTGATCTGGACTTTGAATGTAGCTTTGTATTTGATATTTATTGAAGGTTTATAGCATGTAGGAACTGGGTTTGTTTATTAACCAAAGTTCTGTGGGAGAACGTGAAGTAAATATCAAATTAAAATAGAATGCGATAATTTATTTGGAGGGACTTTTTAAGTGTGTTATGCAATAATCTCTGCAATAGTAAGCAGTGTATGGACTATGTGGTTATAGCTAATGTAGACTTTGTCACTAGCTGAAAACTATCGCGTGGCCCAAATCTTATTATAAACTAACATTTAATTACTCTTCCTATTGGTCAAATCTTCTCACCATTTGCATTGTGTTCTGTTAGACATGATGCTTCCACTGTAACCAGGGAAGGATGAATAGGGAAGATGGGAAAGAAACCAAAAAGCTTACTTCAATGCTCTGTAGTTTGCACTGCTTACATCTAGAGGCCTAAATGAAAAGGAAACAAGTTCTTGATCAGACCAAGAAGAGGTCATAGCCCAACTTTACAGATTTTAGGGAAATAGGATAGCTATTATGTCTAATAGTTTCAGATTATAGAGACTCTTAGTTGTTCTTAGCTGAGCTGAGAAATGATTTTCACACACACACTTCTGATTAGCAAAGGATCCGATGAAATACATTAAAAGTCTAGTTTTATTCTTTTATATGAAGAAAGCATGATGAGTGTACTGTCAGATTATATAAATTACATATATAAAGTTTGATTTGTGATACTACCTCTGGTATATCAGTATACATATATACCCATAGTGTAGTACCACTTGTGGTTATAGCATTTGAATTCACAGAAGATGAATATGCTTTGTTTTATACCATATTTACATGACTTCATGCTGTTGCTAGTGGCCATGACACTGAATGAGTGCTCTCCTTGTGGAGACCCCTTGCTAGGTGACATGTGTAATGCCGTGGTTGGAAATGGAATGTGAGTCTTGTACAGGGAAGGTCAGAATTCTACCACTGAAGCTGTACGTCCCGTTCATTGCCTTTATGCCGTTGCTTGATGTTATTGAATTAGTTCCTATGCACAGTAAGTGATCCTGGGCCAACAGCAAGCATATTGTAAGAAAGTGGCTTCGAACAGAACAAAAGAATTATAGTTTGGCTGGGTTGATATTTTATGGTGCTCTTTAAATATAACTATCAATCATTTGAGAGTTAGATCTGTTGTATATCTGGTAGTAGTGCAGAAAAAACTTGGCTTATTCATTTTTATAAGCTCAAAGCAGAATGTCTTACATTGCGTGCAGAGCACACCATTATTTTTAATAAGTGAGTAGATAAATGCAGAAGGCATTCCTTTCCTAAAATTCTTTGGGTGAGCAGTTATGTGGATGTGTTCTATGATTGAAATTTCAAAAGTGATATAAGGTTCTATACCACTTCAAGTTCTTAGAAAGTGGGACTCAATGAACTATTTTGGGTACATTTATGGCATGATCATGTAAAACTCTGCATAATGAATATCATCATGTTAAAATATTGAAATTGGTATATTTCAATGCTATTTTATATGCATTCATAAAGGATAATTTTGAGCATGTTTCTTTTCCTGTTTTGCATTGCTCTGTGAGACACTTTTACCATATGTATAGTTATTACTTATTTTTAAATTTTCTTTCAGGTTTCTAGAGATTTGCCTGAGAAACAAAAAGAAATTGAGGTTCACTTAAAAGACCTCAGGCCGTTTGAAGAACAGTTAAATCATTTGCTTCTGTGGCTGTCTCCTATTCGACATCAGTTGAAAATTTACAGTCAACCAAATCAAACAGGACCATTTGACATTAAGGTACCAAGTTGTTATTTCAACAGTATTTTCTAAAATAATGGAAGCATTGTAGACTAAAGGTACTCCTAATTCTTGTGGTGTAGCCTGCTGTGAACTGAGCTGCTCACCACATGTCACTGGTTCAAACCCATGGTTGCTTTCCTTGAAAAAAATGAGGCTATCTATTCCTGTTAAAATTCAATTTCAGACCCCAAAGGACAGTTCTGCTGTCTTAACAGGTCGCTGTGAGTTGAGCAGGAAGTGAAGGTCCTCCTGCATTGCTCTTGTTATGATTCTCATCATGGTTTTCTTGTTTGTATTCTGCCTTGTACTACCACTAAAGTTTTCATTAAGCTCCTATCCCGAGAATGCTGTTTTTGTATATTTGGCACTCAGATCCATTGTTTTCTTTCTTACTCTAATTGCACTTAATATATATTTGCATACTCTTTATGTAAATTTGAAGTCCTCTAGGAGATTAGATTGCCTCCAAAAGAAAGTCTCCATTCTTCAAACAAACAATAGAATATACTTCTTGCACTGGGTCCCATTTACCTTTCCGTCCTTTAACTCTGTCTTCATTTGGACATTCCCTTACTTACAAACAACTGTGGCTTTAATTCTAGCTGCACTAAATTATGTGACTAAGTGAATGAGACTTTAAGTCTATTCATATTTGGAGTGTGGAAGAAAGCATTGAAGAGGCCTCATATAAACCTCCTTCCATTCTCCAAATATAGATGCAACCTCTCTTAGTATTTCTTATCAGCCCTTGTATCCATATTTTCTATGCTTTTTCCATGTTAAATGACACTTTTATTTCATAAACTTGAGAGTGCTTATTGCACTGGTCTTTGACATCATAGTAGTGACTTTTGCTTGATTCCCACTCCCCAACCACCTCACTCTAGGCTTCATTATATAGGAGTTAGCTGTCAAGCACATTTGAATGAATGAATACAAAGTGTAACAAGGCATTCAGAAGGGTGAGGAGCCTGCTGCAGTTAAAGTTAGGGCTTTGGGCCAACTTGCCAATGGGGCACATCTCTACCATATAGTGTCCCTATGCACCCAGGTTCTTCCCATTTTTTTCTGCATTCTTAATAACTTGTCCCAAACATTGACCCAGTTTTGTATTTCCTTGGGGTCTAAGATATTAAGTTGTCAACCAATTAAAGCAACTCAATTGAAAGTTCAGCATATCAATTGGTATATTTTCAGTTGCCTTCAAACTGGATAAAACTTTTAGTGCCCCTATATACACCACAATGCTGAATCACCCAGTTTTACATCATCGGCCCAGTCCTCCCTAAGTCCAAGTCCATTGCAAATCAAGTGGCATCCAGTGTGTATTTTGTGTGCTAGTCCTAGTTATGCAGTGGTTGAGTGTTCAGCTGTTACTGGAAGTGTGGTGGTTTGAACCCCCATGAGAGAAAGATATGGCAGTCTGCTTCCTTAAATAATGACAAGCTGCAATACCCCACAGCACTGATTTGCTCTGCCTTGTAGGAGTGTTATGAGTCAGAGTTGATTCATGGCAAGGGGTTTGTTTGGTTTTGTTTGTTTTATCCAACCTAAGGGAATCATCTTCCTGCACTACAAACACAATATTCTGTATTATAAACTTTACGGTTCTAATTGCCTAATGTTTTTAATGACAATTTTATTGGTGGCTCTTTCAGCTCTTATAAAACCCATACATCAATTGTATCACATATATCTGTACATATTTTGCCATTATTGTTTTCTAAATCTTTACATTCTATTTGAGACCTTGGTATCAGCTGCCCTTTTTACCTTCCCTCCCTTGACTTCTGTAAGTGACCCCTTGGTAAATTATAGAATATTAGTAATTTCATATCTTACACTGATATGAAAGATTTCCTAAGTTATGTAAGAGAGGAAGACTGGTGATATAGTGGGTTAGAGTCTGGGCTGTTAACTGTCAGGTCAGCAGTTTGAAATCACTACTCGATCCACAAGAGAAAGATTAGGCTTTATACTCCCGGCAAGAGTTAGCATCTCAGAAACTGGCCAAGTTCATTCTACCCTGTCCTACCGAGTCACTAAGAATCACACTAATAAAAAAAAGAATCAGAATCAACTCTATGGCAGTGCATTTGTGTTATAAGATGAAAGTGGGAGGGCAGTAGAAGTTCAGTGATCGAATTCTTATGTTCCACGACGGAGTCATGGGTTGGATTTCCAACCAAGGCATTTGCAACCACCATCCATCGACCAGTGGAAAATCGCATGCTGTTATCAAGTTGAGGGAGCAGGATAGCTTCCAGATTTCCAGGTGTGTTAGTCTGGGTAAACTAGAGAAACAAATTTCATAGGCACGCACATGGATATAAGGGTAAGATTTATATACAAGAGAGATGAGACACTAAGAAAGCATCCCAACCCAGGCCAGTTCAAAGTCATAAGTCCAATATTAGGCCATATGTCTGGTACCAGTCTATAATGTATCCTTCTGACTCTCCTTGCAACTCACCAAGTCACAGGCCAGTGTATGCAGAATCCCAGGGCTGGCAGGGGTCCCCTCATGGCTCCTCATTTCCAGAGCTCAGGGTCCATCAACAGCATGCAGTGGTGGTAGAAACAACTCTGCACTGGCAGGGGTTTCCACATGGCATCTCCAGCTTCAGAGGTCTGGTTCCATTAGGGCAAGACTGTGTGGCTTCTCCTCCAGCTCCTGCAGCTCCTTGGACACTGGCATCTTGTCTACCCGTAATTCATCGACTCTGAGACTAATTCCCAACAAATGGGGAGATAGTTTCTCATCTCCATAAGGGAAATACCGCGATATATTCCAGAAGTCTCAGGAGAAAGCCATGCCCACACAGAGGCCTCATTGACTAGTCAATGGCTATCTCCAGATTAACAGGCTAGACTCCACCCCTACATCTCAATCATGAAATTAACATAAGCACATGACTGCCACACCAGTTTAGGACAGACAAGAAATAAATGTGTGCTAATTTATTCTTCCACCTACCACCACCACCACAGGGAAAATAATTAGTCAACGAGAACATTATAGAGCACAATGTTCCAATCCTATTATGCGTAAGATTGCTGAATGTCTAGGAATGACTTGAAGGCAGCTAACAACATTACATTAATATCTCTTCAGAGGTATGTGTCTAGTTCCTAAGATTTGGGCCATGGGCTGAGCCCCGGTGGCGTAGTGGTTATGTGCAGGACTGTGACCCACTGGGATGGAGGTTCAATTCCAGCTCAACGGAGCAAAGGCTGGGCCTCCTACTCCCACCGCTTGAGTGCAGTGATGCCCCCCCCAAAAAAAAAAAGATTTGGGGCATATGTAACATCATCGGTACTGATTTTCAGTACTCAATACTCAATCTCAACAATGAAGTGAAGTTTCCTGGTTCAGAACACAATGGCTTCATCGAAATTCTCATTTATCTTAGTTCTCACTGTCATCCAGGCAATGCCAAATCTGATTCCGTAACTGTTAGGGGGCGTGGAAAGCCCCATGTTTCTCCTTTGGAGCAGCTAATGGTTTTGAATTACTCAACTTTCAGTTTGTAACTCAGTATATAGCCACTTAAAAAAGTGTGTGCAGATGTGTTGAAAAGAATTTACCACTAAAAGCAACATTATTCCCTAAGTACATTCACTGGCAAAAATATGCCTTCTCGTTATTATAATAAAACAGAGACAATGCTAGCTATTATTTCTACATGGGCTGCATTTACAGGAAAGATACCAAATTATCCTGACACAAGTGGATGGTGTTGACACAAGCAAAGTGGTCTTAGCTTCAGGATCTGTCTCCCAAATCATTCCTAACTATTGAAATCCAGCAATGGCTCTGAGTTTTTCGACGGTCCCATAGTGTGCCCAAAGTTTGGGGAGCAAGTTACCCTTAGTGGTGTTTATGACATTCCTTAACCAAAGCTAGAAGTCCCGACTCTAAGAGATGTGTGTGTTCCAAGAATTGAATTATTTATCTTCTACAACTTAGTCTAAATCACCGACATGAAAAGCAATTGCTTTTCTGCTGGGCAATAATATTCATTGATTTGAAACCACTCCATAGATCCTAAGTTTATCCATTTTGGAGTGTAGATTTAAAAACTACTCCTGTAACTGTTCCTCACCATTTTATAGTTTCCTCTGCTTATGGTTAGATCCAGGAGCCCTGGCTGGCACAAGGTTTAAAAAGCTCCGCTGCTAATTTAAAGATCAGTGGTTCAACTCCACCAGCCAGCCACTCCATAGGAGACAGATGTTGGAGTCAGCTTGCGTGAAGATTTATAGCTTGGGGAACTCTGTGGAAAAATTGTAATCAGTTCTCCAGGGTAGCAATGAGTCAGAATCTACTCTCTCCCATGGCACTTGGTTTTGGTTTTCTCTGAAAGCAAGGAGTCTTGGTGGTGTAGTAATTAAAGTGCTTGGCTGCTAATTGGTTCAAACCCACCACCTGCTCCATGGGAAATAAAAAAGATGTGATAGTTTGCATACATAGAGATTAGAGCCCTGACAACAAATGTACCCATGCGCTTGACACAATGGATGGATAGATTGTGATAGGAGTTGTGTTCGTTCCCCCATAAAATTATTTTTTATAAAAGGATTATGGTCTTGAAAACCCAATGGGGGCAGCTCAACCTTCTCCAACTTGGTAACTGTGAGTTGGAATCAACACCATGAACATGTCTTTAAGGCTGTTTCTAAGGGGAAAAAAAAAGAAAGAAATCTGTATATCTCTGCCCACCATGCTCAGGTGGTGTTGACCTATGGGACTAATTTGCAGATGGACCTGATTCCTTCTCCTCCTTTGTCACACTTTCATCCCTGTTCACTGATTGATGAAAGACTGTGACTTCCTGCACTATATGGTACAAGCTCTAGCTTTCCCAGATTGTCTTTGCTTCCACTTAAAGAGGTTTCATTTTTGTCATAGTTACAATAAGATGGGATAATGGTCTTGGCAGAAGTCAATGTTTTGGTTAAGTAGTGTTCGCCCAGGTAGACTAGAGAAACAAATTCACAAACACACATAAAGATATAAGGGAAAGGTTTATATACAAGAGGAATGGAACATTGAGAAAGCACCCCAAACCAGTGCATTCCAAGGTTATAAATCCAATATTAGCCCATATGCCTGATACTAATCAATAAAGTCTCCTTCTGATTCACGAAGTATGTGCAATGGCACCAGGACAATCACAGGCCAGTGGATGCAGAATCTTGTTAATGCAGTCGGGATAGAAGCATCTCAGCGCTGGTAGGGGTTTCCCCGTGGCTTTTCTGGCCCCAGACATTTGGTTCCATCAGGGTAAGCTCATGTGGATTCTCCTCTGGCTTCTCCAATCTCCAGAAATCAGGATTGATCAGCATGCTGTCATTTCATCTTGTCAGTAGTTTGTCTCCAAAGAAGTGAATCTAGTCTCTCACTTCCAATGGGAAATCCCACAAGATTTCCCAGAATTCTTAGAGGAAGCCATGCCCTCAGAGGTCTCAATGGCTATCTCCAGATTTGACAGGCTAGACGTCACCCCTACACTCCCAATCATGAAATTGACATCAAGCATATGACCACCACAGGTACCAATGAGTGACTTCTGACTTACCACAAATGTACCTACCCGACGGAAGAGCAGAAAGAAGGTTTTTGGATGGTTTTGAGACCAGGTTCCAACTCCCCTGCTATGTAACACAGTGTGAGAATTTCCCTGCAGAAATTTGAGGCGAGACATAAGCAAATAAATAAAATAGATGATTGTAAATTAAATTCATGCAAAGTAAGCAATGTCAAACATGTGTAAATGTGTGCTGGCACGTGCACACACAGACTTAGGAGTGACTTAATACAAAGAAAGTAATTGTGCAGCCAGCCAGACCCCAAGTTTAATTTCAAAGAAGAATTTATTTTATTTATTTTACTCTTTGGGGTCTAGCAGGAGTGACCATGGCTACCTCTGCAACAAAGGGCCTATGGCCTTACCTCCTGGAGCATTTGTTATCCCTAGTCAATTGCTGAATACCTGTTCAAAAATATGTAATACCCTCCGTGCGCCTCAGTTTTGCCTGCTTGGCACTTCATGCTTATTGATGTAATGCAGCTAGCTGTGTAATGAAACCCAAATAAAAAAAGCCTTCAGGGCTCTGTGCTAATACATTGTTTATGCTGGAGTGAAAATTGACTGCACATCGCTTGGTTTGTGCAATTTACTCCAGAAATATTCCTATTCAGGAAATCCTGTAAATAGCAATATTCATCTTGAAAATCACCTCACAGAACCCTTAGCAAGCTGAGAAACATAATCAATGAGATTGTGATGTAGAGGGTAGAAATTAGGCATAATCACAACCTTTTCCTGTCCGTCAGCAGCCTAGAAGGCATGACTCTGAATTCTGATTGTCAAATACATTCTCAATTCAGACAGAAAGAATGGCATTTTCCAGATTCCAGAGAAGATCATTGAATGCTATGATTCAGGGACCCATTAGATTTCCATAAAAAGGCCTTAAGACCTTAGTAATCTTTAATGAATATTTTCGATAATGAACTAATGGTATATTATTTATTTGGTACTAAACGGCTCTCTAAACATTTCTCTTTTTTTCCATATCACTGCCCTGGTAGGAGTAGGAAGCCCAGCCTTGCTCCTAGAGAGCTGCTGCTGGATTTGAACCACCAACCCTGTGGGCCATAATCCCGCACTCAACCACTGCATCACCAGGGCTTAGCTTCTAAACATTTCTTAATAAAATGACTGGGAAGGGGGGACAAATAGTATTAAGTTAAGTCTTATTACTGAAATAATTTCATATTGAGGACAGAGGGGAATGTTTTCCCAAACCCATACAAATGCTATCCCTTCTATGGTTTTTACATACATCGGACATTGTACTCAGTGGGCTCTTCCTTCGTAACACTCCCTCCCTGCCATGCGGTTGATTCTGACTCCCAGCTACCCTAGAGGACAGGGGGAAATTGCCCCAACGGTTTTCTCAGACTGTAATTCTTTGTGGGATCAGAAAGCTTCATCTTTCTTCCGTGGTTTGATCTGTGGACCTTGATGTTAGTTAGCAGCCCAATTCATAAACCACTCTGCTACAGGGCCCCCGGTTCCTTTCATCGAAAATCCCATAATCGGAACTAACATGGAAGGAATATAATTGCTCATAATGATAAATCCACATTAAGAACCACCAAACCGTGTGACTGCAGTAACTGAAACTTCAAGAAACTGACCATCCAACACAGAAAAAGGTGTGTGCTTGTAGTAATGTGGAGTGGTTACAAATGTAGCTTTTCTGATGTGAATGTCATCTATTTCACTGTCTGCAGTGGGATATTTCATGTTCAAACAAGCCTTGCCTTAAATAGATGAACTGTCACACAGTTAAACTGGGTGTGATATCTGATTTGGTTTAGTTTGCACTTTGGAAGGTTGCTTTAAAGAGGATGGCAGTGGGAAGAAGATGTGGCATTAATGTTCACTAGAGTTACAGACAAAACAGAAAACATTGTTATCGAATCGATTCCAACTGAGATTGACTCTATTGGATAGAGTAGAATTGCTCCAGAGAGTTTTTAAAGTTGGAAATCTTTAATCATCTCAGTAGAAACATCTCACTTTTCTCCCCAATAGTGACTGTTGGAATTGAACTGCTGACCTAGCAGTTAGCCAAACACGTAATGCCACCAGGGCTCCAGTTAGAGCCTAAAGATAGAGATAACCTAGGATGAATGAGAAAGCAAAAATGTGATATATTCGTGCAATTTAATATCATTGGCCAGAAAGACTAGCATGGTCCTGGTGCTGTTAGGTACCCTTGACCTTCTGTGCAATGGCAACAGAACACTGCCCTGTCCTGTGCCATGCTCACCAGTGCCCTTCTTATGATGGAGCCGATTGATGCAGCCACAGTGTCAATCCATGTTGTGGAGGGACTTTCTCTTTTCCCTGCCCCTCTACTTTGCCTAGCATGTCGTCCTTCTCCAGGGACTGGTCTCTCCTAACAACATGTCTTCATTCTACGGGTACCTGTCCTGATATGTGCTACAATATGGCATAACCATGGAAACATTGTTTTTCCAATAAGTCACTTACAGTAGGACACACTTTATATGGTTCCACATACATGAATTTTAATTTTTAGATTAGGCAAATTTATAGAGAACAAAGTTCATTAGGAGTTACCATACATGAGAGGGAGAGTAAATTGGGAGTCGATGTTTAGAAGGCATCAGGTTTCCATTTATGGGGGTGGAAATGTAGCCAGGATTTTGGAAGGAATCGCACAACGTAATTAATGTCATTGATGTCACTAAATAGTACACCTGGAAAATGTCACATTTGGAAGGCCATATTTTTGCTACTAGTTAAAAAATTAGCCAGCAATGGGGATATGAGAATCTGGAGAAAAGCATTAGTCTCCTAAACCTAATTCTCTTTCCATGCGAGGTATGTCAGCATTTGTTTCCTCTTGGACATAAGTGTATAGCTATGGAACATGCCTGAAAAATTGAAAATTCAAAGTATTGGACAAAAGGAACAATACATTTTCCACTTGGAGCTAGGCAAAGATTCCTGGAATGTTAATCTACTCCTAAATATAGGAGAGTTTGGGCTAAGCGTATCCTATTTTTGATAAACTTTTGAGGTTAGGCAAGCTTATAGATTATTTCATATTTAAATGCAATTTAACATCTGATTGTTTCCCCCTACAAACACTAGAAATCATTGAGTTAGGCACTCCTTTTCATTTCCTCTTCTCAATCCAAAACTGATTGTTAAGAAGACATAGAATGATCTTGAGGAGAGAAATCAAATAACCAAGTTGAATCCCAACTCTGACACACACTGACTTTATAAGATCGCTGATCTCAACTTTTCTTAATCTGTCTTTTTTCTTCATTAAAAGCAAAATTGAAAAAAGGTTATCTGTTTACCTGGGACTCTATTGAATTAAGGCAAAACTAAGATGGGGTACATTTCCTAAAGTAAGAGAAAAATGATGGTGAAAAGACCCTTCCTATGGCAGGAAGAATTTTTGTAGAAGGAAAACAAGGCCTGCAAAATCCACCTTTTCTCTTGTCGCTTCATTTTGCAGCATCTTGGTTTTTTGTACATATCATTTTCTCTACAAGTCTGTCTAGATAAGATAGGCTGTTTGAAGAGTCTGGAAGAGAAAACAATGGAACTGGTGGTTCACCGGGGACATGGGAGATGGGGAGGTGGGGAAAAGGAGGTGGTATTCCCACAAGGGAACAACAAGTGATCCAAAATCAGTGGCAAGGTGGGTGTAGGAGGCCTGATAGGGATAGATCAAGAGTAATGTAACAGAGAGAAATTACTGAAACACAAATGAAGGGTCAGAATTATGGTGATACAAGAGGACATTAAAAGGAAATAGAGGAAAGAACTGGGAGACAAAGAACATTTTCAGAGGTCTAAATGCAGGCATCAACATAGATGAATATATTTTATATGATGATGGGGGAAATAGATCTACATGTATATACTTATAGGGTTAGTATTAAGGCAGAAGATGGACATTGGACCTCCACTCAAGTGCTTCCTCACTGCAAGAACAGTTTTTTCTATTAAATTGTCATTCCTTGATGCTCACCTTTCCGACACAATCACTGAATACAAATATGTGCATAAGCAAAAGGGGTGAAGAAAACTAATGCTGTCCATTTATCAAAGATATAGCATCTGAGGTTTTAAAGACTTGAAAGTAAACAGGCAGCCATATAGCTCAGAAGCAACAAAGTCCACATGGAAGAAGAAAATCAGCCTGTGTTTCCACGAGGTGTCAATGGAAGCAGTTATCAGACCTCAAAGAACAAAAATCAGAATCATTGCATGCCCACCTTTCTGATATGATCGCTGAAGACAAATGTGTGCATAAGCAATTGTGGTCAGGAAAGCTGATGGTGCCTGTCTATAAAAAGACTTGAAGGTAAACAAGCAGCCATCTAGCTGAGAAGCAACAAAGCCCACATGGAAGATGCACACCAGCCTGTATGACCACGAGGCATTGAAGGGATCAGGTACCAGACATCTAAGGACTGAAAAGAATATCATTATGAATGAGAGGGAGTGCAGATTGGAGACCCAAGGTCCATCTGTAGGGGAAGCCACGTCCCCTTACAGAAGGGTTGTGGGGAGGAAGCGCCAGTCAGAGTACAGTGTAGTTCTTAAATGCTTCCTCCCTCCCTCAATCATGATCTGAATCCTACCTTACAGATCCAGTTAGACCAGAAATTGTACCTTGGTACAGATAAGAACTGGAAACATGGGGAATCCAAGATAGATGATGCCTTTAGGACCAGTGGGGAGAGTGGAGACACCAGGAGGATGGAGGGAAGATGGAGTAGAAAGGGAGGACTGATTATAAGAATCTACATATAACCTCCTCTGTGGAGTACAGAAAACAGGGAAGTAGGTGAAGGGAGACATTGGACAGTGTTCCATATGACAAAATAATGCTAATTTATAAATTATCAAGGGTTCATGAGGGAGGGAAAAGCTGGAAAGGGGTGGGAAGAGGAGGAGCCAATACTAGGAGCTTAAGTGGAAAGAAAATGTTCTGAGAATGATGATGACATCAATGGTACAAATGTGCTTTGTATATAATAGACATATGTGTGGATTGTGCTAATAGTTGCATGAACCCCAATAAACTGATTTTTTAAAAATCCACCTTTTCCTAAATAGCGTATCAAGTCATTATCAGACTCAGTTCTGTAGAATATGCTTAATGGTCACAAAGTTTGCTTGCTTACTCACCCGACTTGCCTTCTTATAGAAAAAATGAAGAATCTTGAGAAGAGTTCCTTCCATTGTGAATTTCTGGAAAAGAGAATTCAAATGGAAAGACCAACTTGTTAGTCCAGGAGAAACTTCTGTGGCTTCGGGGGCTCCCTTGTTAGTGGGGAAAGGAACTAGCTGGTGCATTGGGATACGCATGGGGTTGCTAACAGAAAGGTCAGTGACTGGAACCTCAACGCTGCTCCCAAGGAGAATGATAAAGAAGTCTGCTTTCTTAAAGATTTACAACCTTGAACATATTAGAGAGCAGTCCTACTCTGCCCTAGACACTTGCTATGAGTCCGAATTCCTCTGGTTGGCAGCAAGGGCTAGGTGGAAGGAACTGGGGAGAGTGCTTTCCTTTTCTGCCACGTCAAGGGGTATAACTCCAAAAGAAGCTCTATTGCAATGGTCCCCAAACGAGTCTGCCTATAAAAACATAGCATATTTCTGGCAAGCAAAGTATCTCCTTGTACCTTTTGCAGTTGACATCTACTACCTCTCATATCCCCCGCCCCCCGGCAGATTGTAAACACTGACATTTAAAAAGTGTTGCATTACTCATTTGAATGTATCCAGTGGAATCCAAATACCATAGCAAAATGACAGCTACCGTTCTACATTGAAGTAAAAAAAAACACATCTAATAATAGAATAATAAGCATAGACAGAAGCTTTATTCAATTTCTTTTTCTTCTTTACATCATTTCCATGCCATTTCCCTCCAAATTTGTATCTTAATGTAATATGCATGCTGTAAAATTTTTATTAAACACTCTATCATACTTCTTCATGATAAGTATAGTAATTGAGGTTTAAGTTCCATTAAAATATTCCCTGTGACTCTAAGGCTTTAAGTATTTTTAAAATCCTATAAATTGAGCCATACCTGCAATTATTAATAACAAACATGTGGAAAAGAGCAAATAATGTAAACGCATGCAGTGTTTAAAATATAATTATTCAACAAACCCAGTGATTTGAATTGGAAATAGAGCTATTCACGAGACAAGTGCATGGGTGACTGATGGTGCCTTGATCAAACAAAGATTTACAGGAACCCACATTATGATGTGACTTTTGCTTTAGAGTTTTCATAACAATATACTACTGATATGGGTCGGAGAAGTTGGCCTTTATTTTGTAAAAGTGGCAAAGGATTGTTGTTAAAATAGAAAGTGGGAAAGATCATTGAGTTGCTGTGTCTAACCCAGGAACAATGACAAATCACCATCAGAGCTGACAGCCTAGCAAGAGATTCCTTGAAGACTAGCTACTTACATGTGTCTGTTGGAAGTTTTCCACATAGGAGGGTAAGTCAGAAACTATGACTCCCAGCGTTCTAGTTCATAGCTGCACAGGTGTATACTAAACAAAGCAGGATTAGATAGGATTCTATGAGTAGTGGGTGACCGCTTATAAGTTCTCTCATTAATATACTTTTATTACTTCCATTATTCTGCCTTTGAAAAGATAAACCAAACTAGAAAGAATAGCTTTTGAGGTAAACTGCTGGACCAGCTCAATTCAAGGCTGAGGGGGTGTGGCTTCAAGGCTCAGCAGGCTATGCTGTTTTGTCTTATTTTTATGCATCTTAGTAGATTTTTCTTGAGTGACACAGATGAGTTATTAAAAATTTGTAACTAGGGCTTCAAGTAGAAAGAAATGTTTTGAAAAAGATGATAATGACATATGTACAGACGTGTTTGACAAAATGGATATATGTATGGATTATGACAAGAGCCATAAGAGGTCCAAATAAATAAATTTTAAATAAAAAAGAAGTAAGTAAACTGAAAACTGTGTTGGTGAGAAAAATACTAGGAATGTGGTGTCAAGGAAGCTTTTCTACCATGAAAAAACACCTTCTTATCAATCAAGGCTAGCAAAGGCTGTCCTACCATAATTTCCTTAAGAATGGTGACTCTATCCACCCCTACAGCCCTGAACTTCCTTCATTGTCTTTTTTGTTCCCCCAAATGTAAAGAACACTGAAAAGAAATGCAATTTGACTCCCTTGAGGATGTGAAGTGAAGAGTGTTTGAACCCCATCCTCTCTAGCTTTACCATCAACTAAAATGAAGGGTGAACACATGTAATACAACTTCTGACAAGTCCAGTAGGAATCAGAATGGAGGCAGGATAGACCTGCATCAAATTTCACAAATGTACAATACAAGATTGATAAAAAATTGCCTTGAAATAGCACACTGCTAGGTCTGGCCAAGGCTGAGAAGACACAATAAACCCACTTCCTCTGGGAGGCAGTATCAGCAAGCAGCTTGATTAAATAAAGGTTTTTTCAGGCACCAATTTTATGAAGTGACTTTTGTTTCACTGCCATCAATGCTGACTCATAGGGACTCCTGTGGGTTTCTGAGATGGTTTTTATGAGAGTAGAAAGCCTCTTTTTTCCCCCAGAGGACCAGCTGGTGGTCTCAAACTGCCAACCCTGAAAATCGCAGCCCAATGGGTAACCTTTCTTCCACCAGGGGTCCTATACTTAGGTTAAGAACCTACTATTTCCACTGCAGAGTCCTTTGCTAGAAGTCAGTCATCACTGCAAACCTCTATTTGTTTGACATCGAATAAAACTTCATTTCCCTTTGGCTGCAATTGTTCAGTTCGTTATTAGTTGTTTTCTTTCCTAACCAGTTCAAGTTGTGATATTCTGTCCAAAAGCATGCACTTGGGAACTTTATCAAATGTATTTCTGAAATCCACAAGAACTTCATTTGCATGTATTCCCAAGTAACTTCTCTAAGCAAATAAAGACATTGATGGTAAATTAATGAAATTCCTCTGCAGCTAACACAACACTTATTGATTACCTACATTGCCATAATCTTCCAGGGTAACTTTCATTCTCAAGGTTCTTAAAGTTGAGTTAATGTGTAAATAAACATACCAAAATTCACTAAGAACAAGCAGTGCAGAAACAATGCAAGCTCAATTGTCGCACAATCTAGGCAAGTTTGTGGGAAGTTTCTATGGCATTTGAAGGAACTTACTGTCATTAAAGGAGCTTTGATGATCCTTTGGGGTAGAAGTTAGGCTGCTGTCAGAAGGGTCCCAGTGAAAATCCACCAACTGCTCAGCCAGACAAAGATAGGGCTGCTTGCTCCCACAAAGATTTACACTTGCTGAAGGCCTAGTATAGGGTCACACTATGTCACAATTGACTTTATGACCATGGATTTGATTTGGGGTTTTGTTGTTATTAGACTTAGTTTGAACCCAAAGTGACCCCAGGGAAAGCAGAATGAAGCCTTGCCATGTTCAGCGCTATAATCTTTGCTTCGCTCAAGTCCATGGTGAAAGTCCTTGTGTAACAATGAGCCCAGGTGGTTTCGTGAGTCGTATATGTTTGGCAAAGTCAGTAGTTCTAACCCATCAAGCATGAGTAAGAAGAGTAAAGCTATCTGTAACTGAAAAAAATACAACCTTGGAGCCCTTAGAGAGCGTTTTGACTTTGATCTAGAGCAGTGCTTCTCAACCTTCATGTTGTGGTGACTCCCAACCTGAAAATTGTGTTCATTGCTACTTCATAACTGTAATTTTGCTACTGTTGTGAATAATAATGCAAATATCTGATATACAGGATATATTTTAATTGTTAAAAATGAACATAAAACATAGTGATGAATCACAAAAACAATATATAATTATGCATTGTGAAATAATTATTTATAATAACAAATCAATGAAATTTTGTCTTGAAGAATGGTATAGGGTAACAATGTTTATGCCGGTTACTCATATATGGGCATATCTGCATTTGGGCGGACCTGCCTGGAGCCACATAGAAGAGTGGTGTCTGTGTTCCTAAGTCCATCAAAATGTGTGTTTTCCTGTGGTCTTATGCAACTCCTTTGACTCCCAAAAGGATCAGGACCGACATGTGGAGAACCACTGTTCTAGACGGTTGCTATGAATCAGAATTAATGGCCTTGGCTTCATTTTTTTGGTTGGGTTTATCTAGAGAGCTTCTTTCAGCACTATTTATGAAATATTCTTTTGTGACCCGTAGGGTTTTCATAGACAATTTTTTTTTAGAATTAGGTCACTAGGCCTTTCTTCCTAATCTGTTTTAATCTGGAAGATCTGCTGAATCCTATCCACCATGCGTAATTCTACTAGGAGAGCTCCTGGCAGCACACAACCCACCATATTTAGACAAACTAGCAGTCTAAAAGAGCTTAGTCATCATCTTGAAAGACGTAAGAACTATTAAAAAGAGGTAACTAGGAATCTCACAGATGATGGATTGAGGAGTCTAGGATCCAATGGTATAGAATTCCTAGGAAATTTAAATCATGTTTTTAATTTATTGACTACATGATTACTTTCTTATGATACAAAATCAAAAATCAAAAAACAGTATCTTTCAGCTCCTTAGTTTCTCTGTTCATAAGCTGCTAAGGCTAACCTTTTCCTACTACTCCTAGGTAGTCTCTCCAAGGTTCGATATGTTGTGTGCACACACACACATTCCTAGCTGCAGTAAATGATTAAGTGCTGGGTTACTCACCAGAAAGATTGGTTGTTTGAATCTACTCAGAAGTGCCTCAGGAGAAAGACCTGGATCTCTGCTTCCAAAAGATCATAGCCATAGAAAACCCTGTGGACCACAGTTCACCTCTGAAGTGCTTGTGGTCAACCAGAAGTCAGAATGAACTGGATGGCAATTTTGTGGGTCTATCCTTTTTATCCCTTTCCCTTTTGTCTTTTAAGAGCAACAATAACTTTTATCATCTCTACACACCTTTTCTACTTCATGATATATACTGGAAATTATTTATCATATTAGTTATTAAAGAGATTGAACATTTCTATAAAAGTTGCATATTATTCTACTTTTGCATATTATTCTACTGCCATTGAGTTGTTTCCAACTCATTGTGACCCTGCAGTAAGGTGATCAGACATCTCACTTTTTAACACTTTAGCAACGTCCCGTGGGGTTTTAAAATTAAAATAAATGTATTATAATAATATTTTTGTGTTCTATGAACATTTTTGTTGCTCCATATAGACCAAATTTTTAATCAAGAGAACCCTGCCCCCGCTCTCCCCCACCCCATCAATGTTGTCCCACTTCAAATCTGGTCACTTTACTATAGGACAGAATCGAACTGCCCCTGTGGGTTTCCAAGGCTGCAACTTTTTACAGGAGTAAATAGCCATCTCTTTTCTCCCAGGCACTGGTTTCAAACTGCTGACTTTAAGGTTAGTGATGGAAAGCATAAGCTCTATGCCACCAGGTTTCCTCAAAGAGTAGCATATTGCATGTAGCCCTCCTGCCAATTAACAAACTGGTGGTATGTGGTTCATCTCTGTGCCATAGAGTAATGGCCATGTTTATGCTGGTGCCATTCTACAAGCATATTCACAGGAAACAGTACTGAAAATTACCTGACTGGGCCTAAAGGCCAGTAATTTGTATATTAGGGATTATAGCCCCACCATTCTTCCTACACATTTCCCATCAACAATAGGAATGAGTTTTCTTTCTCCATCTTTTGACCAACTCGGTAAGTCACCAAGCTTTTTGGTCCAGGCTAAGCAAGTCAAAGACAGTGTTTTCTTTTCCTTTTGATTTGCAGTCCTTTTCTGGGTGAGGTTGCAAGTTTGGGTGGTGTTTCTTACTCATTTCTAGTTTGTTCTCTACTGTCTGCTAAATTGGGGAGTCATTGAACCACAGTGATTACATACTCAGCTAACAACTGAAAGGTCAGCAGTTCAAACCCCCAGTCACTCCACAAGAGAAAACGAAATGTGTCTGATTCCATAAAGATTTGGAGCCTCAGCAAGCCCAGGGGACAGTTCAACTCTGTCCCAATGAGCCCTACAGGTCAACATTGACTTGTTGGCTATGGGATTGGTTCTGTTCGGGTTTGAAACAAACTTCACCTCCCTCTCCTCTATTAGACATTGTCTCTATTTTATTGGAACAGATAGGACTTACTATAGGGAGTAGTAATTTTCATTTCTACACCAAATGGTTTCACAAATGTTTCTCATGAGAAAAATATAGAAGGCAAGCACATGGAAATGTGAAAATAAACATGTGAATTGCATAAGCATGGTCTTTGCTCTTCTTAGCAAACAATCTTGAATCGAAAGGCAAATGTGATTATAGCATGCTATAGAATAAGTACATATTTAATTTTTTAAAAAAAGCTTTGAAACTGGTCTGTACATATTTGCTTTCTTCACATTATCTGACAATATGTAATGACTAAGACAGGGTTTATCTTAGCAAAGCAGCTGTGTCAACTGACGTCTAGTCTGCAAACTTCTTCATTAACTGGATAAATTACATTTTCTCTTTTCCATTTTCTAGCTACATCCAAACTAACAATTGGAGAGCTAATTCTTCCTGTTTTAAACCTGAACTGGACTTTTCCTGATTGTCAGGATCACCCATAGTGGTTTTGATTTGCCCTCCACCTTGTATTACTCTCCTGGAATGTAATTGATCTAGATCAGCAAGACGAATTTTTTGCATCTGTGGACCTTCTAATCCCCTCACTCATCTTGAGCCCGATTCCCCTTTTGCTGCTGTTTATTTTATTTGTATGAAGAAAATTATTCCTATTGACGTATAGGAAACGAAAACAGTAGTAATTAAAGCTTACCCATTTTTATTTTTCCTTTAGCCTTTTATCCTCTTCTCCAAAGGCAGATTTTTTTGCTCCCCATGATGATTCACTCGCTCCATATATGCATTAAAAAGCCACTTTACCCCTTTCCCCAACCCATCCTTTTTCATGTTTTCTTGAAATCATGCTTTTACTGCATCCTCACACTGTAATTTTCAATCCGCAGTCTTTCACTATGCAGGTAAAAGCAAGTTTAGATAATGAGACTTTGGGGAATGTCATGCAAAAACATCAGAAGCAGCATTATAATTTTTCCAGGCACTTCAAAAGCAAGCTCAGCTCAGTGTTGGGATATGGCACCTTTTCTTGCTTTGCAAGGAGAAGGAATGAGAATGTGTCCAACAGTTTTCAAACAACTTTTATTGATACAGATGAATGGACCACCTGGTTGAGTGACTATGTCTGGTCCTGACTGGCAGATATAATGTAGTGTAGAAACAATTGAGGTTAAATGAGGTATGCCTTGAACTTGTGGTGCTATAAACCTTGGTGGCAGTGGCTTTTCAAAAGAAGGAAAAAAAGCCAGTTATGATTTCAGATTCATTCAGAAATGTGCACTTGGCATTTGAAATCCTCAAAGCAAGGCCAATTTTCTACTCAAAGCTAGAAATAAGAAGAGACCAAACTAGTCTTTTGTCTTGCCTATTTGGAATCATTTTAAAAATCAGAAAACAACAGCAGAACCACAATATAATCTTTGAAAACTTGTTGAAAAGTATTCAGGATCATAGACACCTCATTGCTTTGAAAATTTTAACTACAAGGAATATTGTTAGTCTCACCAATTCTTACTGTTTGCAGTATTGATTAGCAATCTAAGCCCATTAAAACTTCTAAACATTTCACTGGATAAAAGAATAGCAACTCGCTGAGAAGTTAAGGAATTTTTAATGTTTGTTCATAAAGCTGTATTCACAAAGATGTTTATTCAGAAGACTGTAGCACTGAAATAGGTGTCATATCCATAAAGTAATTATTAAAAATAAGCTAATAACAGTTTCTGGGGTTGATGCTAAGCCATTCCTATTTCTAGGAGACATTTATTTAGAGAAGAGATTCTCAAAGTCCCAAATGCATGGAATCACCAGGGAATCCTGTGGAAATGCAGATTCAAAGTAGAACGGGATGAGGTGGGGGGGACTAACAAGTCAACAAGTTCAAGATGGTGCTGATGCAGAAATATTTTTGGCGAACTCAAAGAATTCCTTGAATTAACTGGACAGAAAATATTTTTTAATTTAATGTGTACATTTCAATAAAACAAACAAATAATAGTGCAACCTCACTGGCATCAAGTTGATCCTGAATCAAAGTAACACTATGGAACTGGAGAGAACTGCCCCTTGTGGGTTGCCACCACTGTAGTTCCTTTTTCACCCCTTCATTTTAATAAATCATCTATTGGGGGCTCTTATAACTCTTATACTAATCTGTGCATCAATTATATCAAGCACATGTGTACGTATGTTGCCATCATCATTTCCAAAACATTTTCATTCTACTTGAGCCCTTGGTATCAGCTCCTCTTTTTTTCTTCTCCCTCCCCACCCCTCGTGAATGTTTGATAATTGAGAAATTATTTTTATTTTCATAATTTACACCTTGCATGGTATCCCTTCACCCATGTTCCTGGTGTCTATCCCTCTGGATAGGATGGGGTGGGGTGAACATTGATCAGAGCGATCTGTTCACTCTTCCCCCTTTTCTCCCCCATCTTCCCCATACCCTCACGGTACCTCTACTCTCATTGTTAATCTCGAGGTATTTATCTGTCCTGGATTCTGTGTGGAGAGAGCTCACATCTGTATCAGTGTACATCCTCTGGTCTAGCCAGATTTGTAAGATAGAACTGGGGTCATGTTTGTGAGGGGGGGCATTAAAGAACTAGAGGAACGTTGTGTGTTTTGTCTGTGCTATGCTGCAGGTTGCCTAGCTTGACCCTTCCTTGTAACTCTTCTGTGAGGAGGTGTCAAACTGTCTATAGATGGGCCTTGGGTTTCCATTTTGATCTCCCTCGTTCACATAAAAATGGTCGTTTGGGGATTTTCTAATTTCTGACAACTAATTCCATGAACACCTCATGATCTCAAGTGTTGATGTATTCCTTCCATGTGGGCTTTGCTGCTCCTCTGCTAGATGGCCACTTATTAAGTTTGTAACTCATACATAATGTTACCTTTGCAGGTCTATCTAGATAAGCTAGCCTGGATGAACAGTCTGGAGGCGAAAACAATGGGACTGAGGGGTTCAGGTTGCAAGCCATGGGAGAAGGGAAGGAGGGGGAAAGGAGGTGGTGTTGATCAGCCTGGGGATAAGGGTATATGAATTGATCCAATATCAGAGACAAGGTGGATGAGAAAAGTCCAGTAGGGATTGACCAAGGGTAATGTAACAGAGAGAAAGTAGTGAAACCCCATGGAGCCTGAGTATGATAATGGGACAAGAGGGAAGTAAAAGGAAATAGAGGAAAGAACTGGGAGTAAAGAGCATTTATAGAGGTTTAAATACAGGCAGGTACATAAGTGGATATATCTATATGTGACAATGGGGGAAATAGATCAATGAACTTATGCATATAGGCTTAGTAGTAGAACAGCAGATGGGCATTGGACCTCCACTCAAGCACTTCCTAAATGCAAGAACACTTTGTTCTATTAAATTGGCATTCCATGATGCTCACCTTCCCTACCCGATCACTGAAGACAAAAGTGTGCATAAGCAACGGTGGTGAAGAAAGCTGATGGTGCCCGGCTATCAAAAGATGTAGCATCTGGGGTCTTAAAGGCTTGAGTAAACAAGCAGCCATCCAACTCAGAAGTAACAAAGCCCACATGGATGAAGCACACCAGCTTGTGGACCATGAGTTGTCAAAGGGCTCAGTTATCAAGGTTTAACAACTGAAAACCATAACATTGCGTGCTCGCTTTCCTGATATGATCACTGATGGCAAATGTTTGCATAAGCAAATGTAGTGAAGAAAGCTAATGGTGCCCGGCTATGAAGAGATAGTGCATCTGGGGTCTTAAAGGCTTGAGTGAACAAGCGGCCATCCAGCTCAGAAGCAACATAACCCACATGGAAGAAGCACACCAGCCTGTGTGACCACAAGGTATTGAAGGGATCCGGTGTTAGGCATCAAAGAACTAAAATTATATCATTAGAAATAATGGGGGAATACAGACTGGTGACCCAAAGCCCATCAATAGATGAAGCGACATTCTCTTACAGAGGGGTTACAGGGAGGAGATGAGCCAGTTAAAGTTCAGTGAAGTAACAAAAAAATATGCATCTTTCCTCTAGTTCTCAAATGCTTCCTCACACCCACTATCATGCTTTCAGTTCTACCAGACAAGCCTAACTAGAACTGGGGGTGTACACTGGAGGCGGAAACATGGGGAACTTAGGATAGATATTCCCTCAGGATGAGTGATGGGAGTGGTGAGACTGGGATGGTGGAGGGATGATGGAGTAGAAACGAGAAACTAATTTCAGGGATCTACATATAATCTCCTCTCTGGGACACGGCCAACAGGGAAGTGAGTGAAGGGCCACATTGGACAGTATACGATATGAAATAGCAATTTGTAAATTATTAAAGGTTCATGGAGGGTGGGAAGGAAGGGAAATATGGGGAGCTGGAACTGGGGGTCTAAGTGGAGGGAGGATATCTTGAGAGTGATGATGGTAACAAGTGTGCAAATGAGATCTGCATACAATTGATGTATGGATGGATCATGAGGGGAGGTGTGTGAGTACCAATAAAATGATTCATTAAAAAAGGGGGGAGGAGATAGCTTTCTTTTTTAAGAGGAGTTTATAGCAAGGGCTCAAGTGGAACATGTTTGGAAATGTATGTGGCAACATGTGTGCAAATGTGCTTGAGACAGATGATGTATTGAATGTTATAATAGCTGTAAAAGCCCCCCAAAATTATTTTTTAAAAAGTCAAGGAGTCTACATAGAAAAGAATGGCTGCAAACAGATTGTGGCCACAATTGTACAAGCCTACTCGATGTGGTTGAAATATTATGTGTATTACGTGCTATATACATGAAGTCTCAACTAATAAAAAACTCTTTCAAGCCTTTTAAAAAAAGACTGTAACTCTTTATGGGAGTAGAAAGTCTGATTTCTCTCCAGTGGAGCAGCTGGTGACTTCAAACAGCTGACCTTCGGTTTGGCAGCCCAATGCATAACCACTACACTACCAGAGAATTTTAAAGTCATCCACAGTCACAAATGTAAGAAGTATGCAGGAGTCACACAGGTTGATTCCTTGAGAGATGCAAACAAATGAAATCTGAACTACTAACAAAAAAGTTGAAGGTTTTAATCGACCCAAAGGAAGGCTTGATTTCTTTCCAAAAGATCACAGCACTGAAAACCCTATTCATCTCAGTTCTTCTACTGTGAGCCTCATGGAGTCTCTAGGAGCTGGAACTCACTTGACTGCCACTCAGTTTTGCTGGTTTGTTTTGATTTATATGGGTTTATCTTGAGTAAAATCCAGCTGTTTATTTAACACCATTAATCTTTATAATCCTCCCCCACATAGGTAGTAGGGGAAAATGAACTCATTCTGAAACAATGATTTAACCAGTTGCCTTATAAGTGTTTCTCTTACAAAATAACCAGCATTTAAAATTCCAATGCCCTGTCCTTGCTGCTCTGGATGCCTGTTGAGACAATAGCTGAGGTCGTTGCTATTGGTTACTAATCTGAAGCAAGTTGTCCAGAGTACTCACAATCCCATGTGTGTGAAAGGAAAATGATAAGCCATAGAGTTTTCTATGACTCACTTTTGAGAATGAGAGCAACATGCCATTTGTCCCAGGGGCCTCTTGGCACGGACTCACCACCACCACCCCCCCACCCCACCTCCCCGCTGCCCAAACTTCAAGGTATCGTATTTTTCAGACCATAAGAAACACCTGACCATAAGACACAGCCAGTTTTTGGAGCAGGGAAACAAGAAAAAATATTCTGAACCAAACTGTATCCGTATACTAAAGTATTTATTAAAGTTAACCAAAATTCGGTAATATTTAACAGCGTAAACTCAACAGTGGTATTAAGAACCATCATCGCGTTCATTAACAAACTAGGAAAGACTTAGTGGCTCAATCACTTTTCTAGTTTTCTGAAAACCCTAAAAATCCATCATCACCAGTGTCAGAATTTATGAAGTGCTGTTGCTTACAATCACTAATTTAATTCATCTTTTGGTGGCATTTTTTATGCAATCAAGTTTTGGTGCGCATAGCAAGATCTCTTCTTATGCATCTGTAGCACCATGATGGTGAGCCAGGAAAATCCTTTATGCCTTTTTCTACAGCAATGTGTTTGGCTTCATAGATGATCATTTTTGTATAAACTGAGAAACTCATTCTGGTGACATGTGATCCATTCTTTCATGCCCACTTCTAACTGTGGCCATTTTTCAGCATGTCCAGAAAAAGTGTGCTTAATTTTATCAAGGTTTTGAACTGATCCTCCTGTGTTTTCCACTCTCTTATCATTTTTTTCAGTTGGAGATGGCCCAAAATCTCTCTTTGCTCTTTTTTTCCTTGTTATTTTACATGTTTTACTACCTCCAGTTTAAACAAAATTTTATATGCTTATCTTTTCATCTTTGACGTATTGTACCATTAGAGAAATGGTGTATTTATGAGGAAAATAGAGTAGTGAATGTGTTAGTCCAGGCAGACTAGAGGAACAAATTTCAAAGACACACATATGGATATATGGAAAGGGTTTATATACAAAAGGAATATGACACTAAGAAGGCATCCCAATCCAGTCCAGTACAAAGTCTTAAGTTCGTTATTTAACCCATATGCCCGAAATCAGTCTACAAAGTCTCCCTCTGACTCACGAAGTCACAGATCAGTGGGTGCAGAATTCTGGCGCTGGCAGGAGTCTCCCATGGCTCCTCGATTCCAGGGCTCAGGGTCCATCCATAGCATGCAGCTCCAGCTTCAGAGGTCTGGGTCCATCAGGGCAAAGCCGTGTGGTCACTCTGCCCCCTCCTCCGGCTCCTCGGATGCTGCCAACTTGTCTTCTCCGTGACTAATTGCCTTTAAGACTAACTCCCAACAAATGGGGAAGATAGCTTCTCATCTTCACGAGGGAAATATCGCGAGATTTCCCAGAACCCTCAGGAGAAAGCCATGTCCACATAGAGGCCTCCTTGGCTACTCAATGGCTATCTCCAGATTAACAGGCTAGACTCCACCCCTACATCTCAATCATAAAACTAACATAAGCACATGACTGCCACAGTGAAAGAGCTGTCAGTTGTTCTGAGAGACATGCTGTATTACCACATACAGCAGTATTGGAATTTAACTCAAATCACTTGGTATGACTATGAAAGCACACCAACCAACCTGACAGGCAGGGCTTTGCATGGCAGGAGAGATTCTGAATCTCTGATTCTGAACTGCATCACATAGTCCCCACATGAATGTTACCTGGTACTGTACCTAGCTGCCTCCTGTCTCACTGTTCTCATCCTGTCAGTCTGTCAGTGTCATACACATGCAGGGGTGGCGTGTACTGTGCTGATCATGGGACCTGACTGACCTTGAGACTCCAGAAGGTGGGAATTCGCCTGAAAAAAAAAAACAGTAATCTGCAGCATGCAAATGGCAGTGGACAGTGAGTGGGCCCATGGGATCATAAACAAATGTTATGGGGGACCACATCTTCGAACCATAAAATGCACCCTCGTTTTTCTCCCACTTTGGAGGGGGCCGGGAGCGCGTCTTATGATCCAACAAATATGGTCGCTATTGAGTAAATTAACCAATTGCACATTGACCATAGCAAAGCCAAACATTCAGCATCACAGTGACCCTAGAGGACAGGGGAACACCGCTCCTTAGAGTTGTTGATGCGATAAATCTTTATAGGAGGAGATAGCTTTGTCTTTCTCCCTTGGTGTTACTGGTGAGTTTGAGCCACTCACCTTGAAGTCAGTCGTAGCCTAGTATTTAACCCAATGACCCAAAAGGGCTTTTTGGACACCCCCAGGTATTCTTTACTCTGTGAAGTGTCCTAAAAAAATGGAAGCAAACTTAAAAATTCATAACTATGATATCTCCAAAAGAAAATAAGACTCTCAAGAAGTTAATGTAACAAAGTCAGTCATTACACTTGTGTGTGTTTGTATATGTTTATATTTGGTGCTGTGGGGAATTACAAAAGAAGCAATGACCAAAATCTTTGATATTTTATTTTTCATATGGGACTAAAGACAAATATATAGCAATTGAGCACTAAACACTTTCAAAAATAATTTTTAGCACAGATGTTTCAATCTTCAATTGTCATCTAATAAACTTATGCCAATTAAATTTTCTACTTGGTCTTGAGTGTTAAAAAATACTTTTTCCCTAAATTATGGGTGAAAAATCACTTAAAGCTAAATATCTTCCAGAGCAAATCTACAGTATCCAGGTGGTGGAATTTCAAGCACTATTTAGATATTCAAATTCATAATAAAATTAGATTTTATTCATGTGAAATACATCAAAAAGTCACATGAGTCTTTCTAATGAGACCATAATCAAATTTTATGAATAGATTTGCCACTTAGACATGTCATGGGATATTTCTCCCGAATTTACTGTCTCGGGTCCTGAGAGTTCACTGATAACACTGATTTCTGTTATTGAACATAATTATATATCATTTATTTGTCAAGTATATTTGATTTAGAAATAACCTCTGTTTTTCCAAATTACCACATGTGGCTCTATTCCTTTTCCCATCTTTACTTAGTTACTTCTGGGTCCCTTTCAGACAATAGTATTACCATGACTCAAATAATTAATTCATATCTAGGAGATATGAATGAATATTTTAATATATTAGATATGTGTGTATCTAGCTCATCTACCAAATGAAACAATATGCTGTACTCTTAACTGAAAGGTAGGCAGCTTGCATCCCCCTAGCTGTCCAAGGGAGAATGCGGAGGCAAGTCATCTTTCAGAGAGAGCTACGATCTTGAAAACTCTGTAGACTAGTTTTCTGTTCTATAAGATCTCAACAACTTGTGGGAATAGACTGATAGGAGTGTGTGTGTGTGGGGGGAGGGTGGATTTTGAGCTTCTATTCAAAGTCTCCCTTAACACAGGAGTGCTTTGTTCTAATAACGTGTCACTCTTTGATACTCGCCTTCCATACATGATTGCTGAAGACAAAATAGGTGTAAAAGCAGATGTGCTGAAGAAAACTGGTGGTGCCTGACTATCAAAAGATGTAGTGTCTGGGGTCTTTAAGGTTTGAAGTTAAGCAAGCAAACATCTAGCAGGGAATCCAATAAGTCCACATGGAAGAAGCACACCAGCCTGTGTAATCATGAGGTATTGATGACAGTAGTATCACGTATCAAAAGATCCCAAATGAACAATTATATTGATATGAAAGAGGCAGGTTGTAATGGAGACCCAAATCCCACTTGTAGATAATTGGACATACCCCCAGAGCTGAGTTACAAGGAAGGCATGGTTCAACCACGCTGCATTGTAGTACTGAGGAAACTCACAACATTCTTCTAGTTCCTGAATGCTTCTTCCCCCTACCACTAAGATGACTCAGTTCTACCTTACAAGGAGTACAGGCATTCGTACAGATAAGAACTCGGGACACATGGAATTCAGGACAGAAATATCCCTAGGAACAATAGTGGGAATAGTCAAATCATGAGCATAGGGGGGGGGGTGGAGAGAGGGGAAACCATCACAAGGTTAGATATATAGTACCCCTCCACACACACTATGGTGATAAGTAACAGAAAGATGGATGAAGGGGGAGAACAGAGAGTGTAAGGCATGAAATAAAACTGGTGATATATCATTGATCAAGGGTTCAATCCTTGATGGATGGGAGGGTGGGGAATGGAGGGGAATAAAAGAGAAATGGATACCAAGGGCTCAAGTAGAAAGAAATTGTTTTGCAAAATGTTGATGGCAATATATGTTCAAGTGTGCTTAATAGTATTGAATGATGGATTGTTTTAAGATTTATGAGCCCCCAATAAATTGATTAATTAAAAATGGAGTATGTGGAATATATACATGTTTGTTTTAAAATGTTCTTAAATAATTTCACCCTCTTAGTTTTATTTTCTATTTTTGAAATAGATACATTTATATAAGAAAAATGGCTAGTAATAATAGCAAATTAATTGCTTAAATTATTATCGAGTATAAATGCATTTAATCCCATGTACAATTTCAAAGAAATAAATATATACTTATAAGAAAGGTAAGCTTTGCACATTCAATAACACTGAAGCTATAGCTTCCAACTTCTGAACACTCAGTGTCTCCTTAAGACATGATGAATATTCAGCAATTACTGACCATAGAAGGCACAAAGGATATAGCTCATAAAAACAGCACTGAATAATTAACTTAACCATTTTAATAAATAGTTTAACTTGAAAATTAAAAAACTCAAAATGCCTTGACAATAATAATTGATTATGTAATGTGCTAGTCATTGAAATGAGTTTGACATTATTGAAATTAATAACATATGAAGCATTTGGAAATATTCACAGGAAGGTGTACGAGACAACTCAAATTCTACTTACTGACCCATGAAATTACAAAGCTATGTGTGCATACTTATAGTTTTCAAGATTTCCTTTAGGGAACTTTTGTGAACCACTCACAGAGAAAATGTGAGTAGACCGACAGCACCGCCCCTTAAATTATTTGATGAGATAAACCCAAAGCAAACTCACTGCCACCGAGTTTATCCTGGTTCATAGCAACTCCAGAGGAGAGGTAGAATTAACTAACTATCCCGCAGGGTTCTGAGACAAAGTGTTCTTTTGCTCCGGGAGCAGCTGGGCTGGTGGTTTTGAAATGCTTCTTTTGTTGATCAGCACGATGCATCATCATACACCCCCGAGCTCTGTTTGATGAGATAAGTGACGTTGTTAGTCATCCTCCAGTTGATTCGGAGTCACGACAACCCGTCTGTGCAGAGTAGAACTACTGAGCATCAGACCCTTCTGAGATGTCTGCGGGGGCCTTGGAAGCACGACATTTCTGACTAGTCATACTCTTAACCATGTGGACCAGACAACTATTCCTAGGTAGTTAGTACAAATCCTAAAATTAAGAATTCATGGTGACATATATTAGAGTATATTTTCTAATATTAGCATAGTAATAGGTACTGATTGATTACATAATTGGAATGATAATGAAAATACAAAATTATGCATGCACACACACAAAATCTCATATTTTACTAAAACCAAACAGTTTGAGACCTCATGCCAAGTGTCCCATTATAACTGAAGTCAAATTTGTTAGACATAGAATTTTTATTTTATTATCTTTAATATTTTAAATGATTTCTCTATGAATAGGAGAATTAACTGTGTTCATTACAAGTAGAATTTTTAAACCATATGAAATAAGGACACATTTTAAATGACTCTAGCTTAAAGACAGAACCTTGAAAAATGAATTCCTATTTTAACAGGGGCACAGCAATCAATATGATTATTAAATTAAGGATGGATATTCATTAAAGTTATTTCAATTTTGTACTATGTAAATAATGCAGAAAGAATATTCTTTGCAAGTCTTATTGCAAACCCATGTGAGAATAGAAGTCAGGAGAATATGTGCCTCTTTAGTGTGTTTGCATCTTTAATTTTATTATATATGGAGAATTGCTTTCCACCAGAAGCTGGAAATAGTATGGATTTATTATTTTTTTTAATTTCCATGTTCCTGGTTTCTTGTATGCCTTGTCTATTCAAATGCATAGAACACTTTTCTCTTGGATTGTTTGCTTTACCTTGCTGAGTGGCCAGGAGGAGTAATAGGGAATTTAGTGTATAATTTAGAGTCTAGAATGTAACCTATTGAAACACTTAAAATACAGACTCACAATTTATTTCATTTTGCTTTAAATAAGAGCAGTGAAAGAAATCATAGACAGTTGCAAGTGTACAAAAATTAAATCTAACAGCCCAGACTTGGGCTCCAAGACTAAGAAAAGCATCTTCTATGCACCAAGAAGGGGCTGTACTTGAATCAGATGGTCTTTTCCTTGATTTCAGAAACCTATGTGTGTGTGTTTCCTAAAGTGTTTAGAAATATTTGTTCATGAAAGTTTAAAAAAGTCTAAGAAATTGTGTTGCTATATTATTTCAAACAAGAATTTAATTCAATTATCTGTTTGATTGCTTGAGTTTACAAGTTATGGAAGAATTTTAAAAGGGATGTTTTAGATAATAACTATAATTTTGCGGCAGTACTTAATAAAGGAAAATCTTGCATTTTCTTTGAAATGTGTGTCAATCATGAAGTCAAAATCAAGTTGCTTTTTTCATTGTTATTAGTGGTTATTACCCTACCTGCTGTTTTGTATTTTCAAAGTAACCCTCAGTGGTTGATAATGTGTATATTTGTAAAAATAAATATTCACTGTCAAGACTTTAAGAACTTTGTATAATAGCTACATAGACAATATCTTTCAGATATGCTGTATCATTGAAGATAATGTAGCTATAACCGATCATGGTTAATGTGCAAAGTCAGAAGACAAATGATTCAGAAACATAACACAATGACCAGCTGCCATATGCATGTGCCTTTCCATTCCATGGAAGACCTTCAGTGGTGCAGTGGTTAAAGTACTCATCTACACACCAGAAGATTAGCAGTGGTTCAGATCTACTCATCACTTTGTGGGAGAAAGACTTGGTATTCTGCTCCCTTAAAGAGTTCCAGCCTTAAAAATGCCATGAAATATTTCTATGCTATTCTATAGGGTCCCCATGAATGGGAAGCAACACAATGGTAATAGAGTTGCTTTTTGTTTGTTTATTTCATGGACTCCTATATTTCGTTAATCCCTTTGGGATACTAAAGAGCAGTGTTTTATAAAACCACTCTGCCAGAAACTGAAATATGCAATTATTGGTAGAGTTCATCAAAAATCATATTCAAATGCATTTTAAGAGTCATAGATTGCTTAATAGTGCATCCAGAAGAATATATAAACAGATGAAATAACACACAATGTTCCATATAAGATAAGGGAGGAAAAGATACGTATATTGAATTATACATTTTCATGCATGCTCAAAATGTAGACCATAACCATTTGTTCACTCATTTATTCAGCAGAATAGTGGTTCTCAACCAAAGGTGATTTTCTCCATTAGGGGGCATTCCACAATATCTGGAGACTGTTTGTGTTTGTCTGTCACAAATGACAGAATAGAGAGTGGTGCTACTGGCATCTTGTAAGGAGTGGCTCTAGATGTTGCTCAGTATCCCACACTGTCTAGGACATTTCCTCAAAACAACTCACTGTCAAGTTGATTCCAAGACATAGCAATTCTGCATGAGAGTAGAGAGCTGGCCCTATGCGTTCTGCAGTCTGGCACTCTTTACCGGAGCAGAAAGTCTCCTTGTTCTCGTGAGGAATGCTTGGTATATTCAAGCTTATGCTGAGCAGCCATAAGCTCACAACTCACTAAGTCTGCAAGGCTTCTCCCCAAACAAAGCAGTGCTGAAACCCAGACATTGATTATGCCAAGTTGGAAAAGCCTGGATCTAAACTGAAACCCTCTAATGAAAATGACACTGATTGATTTATAAGTGCTGCAATCCATCGAACAACGCCTAATTTTATATTTGCACCACACTTAAGCCAACTCATCAAACCCATAGTCTGGTCATCAAGCATGTAGGACTTGCATCGGAGAGACCAGGATTCACATCTTAGGCACATCATTTATCATGTTGTGCCTTAGGCAAGTATCCTGACATCTCATGACACTCGTCTTTTAATATGAGAAAAATGATAATAATGTGTAAGGAAAAGGTTGATATTGGGGGAAATTAATTAAGATGATTTATATTAAGTGCATAGAAGGGTGTCTGCATGTAATAAATTCCTATAAGTAATAGCTGCTAGCTACCTTTGCATATATTAAATCATTTGATCTTGGCCTCCTATAAATAGTCTGGCCACCTCCCATATTCCTTTGTTTTGAGAGCACCATTGATTAGAATATGCATCATTCTCTGATTTGTCACAAAGAAAAAAGTGCTGCCAATTAAACTATGACATACCATCATTTATACAGTGGATCCCAATTTTGGAACAGTTAACCTACAAAAATAAGATGTGAATATTACAAGTGATTATTATCACCCTCATCAGGGATGCTTTTTTCTTGGGAGCAATGTGAACAAGACTACAATTGATCACATTTAACACCAAATTTACTTGGAAGGATAAGGACCAGAAGCACAGTGTACCTACTGTAAATAGCATGAGGTGTTTCCCATCAGTGAGAGTAGAATGCAGTAAAAAGCATAGCGGTTTCTGCAGCCTCTACAGAATCATCAGGAAGTAAGAATTATCTTTGATGGCACCATCCTGCTCCCAGAAGACAGTGTAGATTCACGAGAAGAAGATTCACATATAGGACAACCCTAATCTAGAAATTTCATGTTCCCCAGGAGATAATGTCTTACAATAACTCCATAAATTTTCTCAGTCTCATGGAAGGGAGAGTGCCACTCAGAGTATCCCCAAAGCTATAGCTTTTCATTACACATATATAGTTCTTAGACCAGATGTTAAATTAACAACTGAGACCTTTGGACTGCTAACATCAAGGTCAGCAGTTCGGAACCACCAACTGCACAGAAAGGCGAGACTTTCAAGTTCCATAAAGATTCACCATCTTGAAAACTCACAGGGCAAGTTCTACCCTGTCCTATAGGGTTGATATGAGGCATGATCAACACTATGGCAATGAGTTTGGGTTTGATTTGATTTGATTTTATCTGTTCTCTCTCTCTCTTTCTCATATATCAATCTAACTTAAACAATAGTAGTAATAGTGACTAGAAAGGCATTGGGCATTCCAATATGTTCAGGTTTCCAAGAGAACTAGAGCTTTCAATTTAATAGTATCAGATGTTTTCATTTACCAATAAAAATAATGAAATACTGGAAGGTGAGGATCTTGCTTTGACTCAAAGATAACTAAATCTAGTTCCCAGAGTTTCTACATTTTTAGTCTTATTACCTTCTACAACACTGTACTAGCCAATGCAGAGTGGAGCAAAATATAGTCCAAGGAGCACATTCACACCACTGTGCCTCAGAAGGAGCCCTGGTGGTGACGTGGCCTAAGCAAACCCACCAGCCACTCTGAGAGAAAGATGAGACTGTTGACTTCCATAAAATGTATAACCTTGGAAACCATAATGAACAGTTCTTCTCCATCCTATAAGGGTATTATGACTTGGAATCTCTTCACGGCAGTGAATATTGATTTCTTGGTTTTTATATGTCTCTGTAAATAATGGGATATTGGAATACAGCCACACTCATTTGTTTACACATTGTCTATAGCTGCTAATGCAGAATTCAGGATGCATAATGGGTGAAGCTGAAATTCCTACCAGTCCTCTGTAGAAAATAGTAACTAAAGCCTATTTTAAAATGTAACTAAGTATAACAACATCTTGACTGTCTGCGGGTGTGAACTGGATGGTATATCTAACAATAACAACGAGGCCATATAGAGAAACAAAAGTCTGGATAAGTCTTATATGTTGCATCCTTAAAGATATATACTCATATGTTCCTAATGATGTCAGAGCCTCAAACCCTACAACCTAACTATTCTCTAGCTCAGATGTCGGCAGTTTCTGAGATGGAAGAGTGTATCCTGTCCCTCACCACAATGTAAACATTATTTGAGAGCCATCAGTATATGTGTACAAACAAAGGAAATCATCATTACCTGAATAATATCCTTTAATTTCCCCCCAATTTAATTTCAGGGCCACATGTACATGCTGAAAGAGCTGCACATGGCTCCTTGTAAGTCACAGTTTACCTTTTCCTGTCAAGGGCCAGAGTAAAATATTTTTATTTTATTTTATTTTAAATGCATTGATTATAGAAAAATAGGAAAAAATTGGAATATTTTGAGTAAGAAGTGACTGTGATACATCCCTTGATGTGAAACCAGTGGATGTATACACAAATTTGTAAACACCTAAAGATTAGCCCTAACCCTACTAAAACAAATAAACGGACAACAGCAAAACCTGTTGTCACTGAGTTTATTCCAACTCAAAGTAAAAACGGCCTCCAAAATTTTCCAAGAATGAGCATCTTTGTGGAAGTCAAGGATCATTTCTGTTTCCTTTGAATGTTTAAATAATTTAAAATAATTTACACTTAGTGGGTAATTTCATCTCTTCTTCCAAGAACTTGGGAAGGCAGTCAAACCTGGGTAGCACAAGTTGAAAGATGATCCTTTAATGGGTATTGGTATTAAATCAGAGAATTTAATTCTCATTTAAGAACTCCGTATCTACAGTTGATCAAAGTAAAGAATTCCAGGTCCCACACCCACAAGTATTGGCCTCTGATGAAGATTCAACACCCTCCCCCCATTTCAGGCATCTATCTACTTATAGTATTTATCCATTCTCTGCATTCCTTCAATCTAATCTTAACACGGAAGCTAGAATGATTCTATTAAAAAAACAAGCCAGAGCATATCATTAGTCCTTGACTGAAACCCTCCTATGCTTTCTTATCTCACTCAAAGTAAAAAGCCGAAGTTCTCACAAAAACCTCACAAAGATGCCCTGCAAGACCTGGCCCAGCTTCCTTCTTGGGCTTCACCTTCTCAGGTTACACACCCCTTTGCTCATTGGGCTCCCTGCACCCTGATCTTCTGGCTTCTTTATGGAGCCCTCCATGCCAGACCCACTCCTGCCTGAGGACCCGTGCATGGCTCTTTCCTCTCTTATGAATTGTTCTTCCCTGAAATAGCCGCTCCACTCATGCCTTCATTCTCCGCGAATATTTATTCAAAGGTCATCTTCTCAGTGGATCTTTCCTGGAAACCAGATAGAAAATGAGAACACCCCCACCCCCTCACCCGGTTGTTGATGTGAGTGTTTTGGTGTCAGCCTGATTACTGCTCACTTCACCTACAACAGGAGCTTCCCTTTCCCTTTCCTGTCCCTTGTTCCCCATTGTTGGTACGCTTTTCATCTATTATTGTGGCACCTGTGTCTTTTGGGTGCCTTCCATCTTCAAGGGTTCACCTTCTAAAACCACATTAGAAAAAAAAAATATCTGGGGAACTGCATGGTTTTCATTAGCAAGTTTTCAGAACTGGATTACCAGGCCTTCCTTCCTCAAATGAGTCTGGAAGCTCTGCTGAGACCTGGGCACCATGGGTGACTCTGATCACATTTAAAATATTGCTCACATAAATTCCAGCAGTTTGGGGCATCTGAGCCCCCACAGTATGGCAAGCTGATAATGGTGGGCATCCCCCGTACATGTCCCCCATCCCATCAGATGCTTACTTAGTCAACTATCTGATATGTGATTATTGATCTTTTATGGATCATCTCCTTCACCTTAAATATAAGTGTAACAAAGCAGGAAAAATGTATTCACTGCTACGCATTCAATACCTGAAACTGCATTTAACAAATAATAGGTGCTAAGTAAAGATTGTTGAATAGTTTAAGGGGTCCACTGGGCCCTTGCCTTGGTGTATAAGATAACACTTTTCCAAAAGAACTCCACAGCCACATGGAGATGGGACCATTTTTTTTTCTTGACTGTAATATTTTTTCCTAGTACTGCTTTTTGAATTGGTTGAGTGCTTAGAGATCACATCCTCATTTTTTACATTTAAAAACTTATCAAAGCTCCAATGGCTTGCCCTCTTTCTATCTTTTTTGTCCTATCACACTCTACTAGCGTTCAACTTCCCCCTCCTTCCGCTTTTCTCCCACCACTAGTAACCTCACAGTCTGTTTCTTTTGATATGAAAACCTTTTCATGATATATATGTATATATACACACACATACATGTATATGTAAAATCTCGTGCAACATTTGCTCTTTTGTGATTGATTAACTTCACTGAGTATAATGTTCTCAAGTCTATCCATACCCCGCAGGTAGTTTCCAGAATCATTATTATTGTTTAACGTTGAGTAGCATTCCACTGCGTTGAATGTGGTGTGTCTATATCGCTCATGCTATGTTCCCTTTTCTTCAAGTAAACGGCAGCTTGAAGAGTGAGAGGCTTTTAGGAGTGACTTTTGCATGTCACTCTCATTAGCAGAGGGTCACCCCAATGTCCACAGTTTTGTGAGGCTTGAGCATTCCAGGTGTGCAAGTTGATAGATTAGGTCATCCTGGCTCCATCACATTTGACACTTTAAAAATTAAGCATGCATGCTACATTGTCTGCTTGCAGATGACTTTTGACATCCCAAAATCTCAAAATCAGAAGAGAAAAAAGCCTCCCTTTGGTGGGCTGCCCTTGATTAACTCAGAATGGAAAGAGAGCACCTGTCATTCGTTGTCAGTCAGCTTGACAGCATGCAGTTACAGTGAAGGAGAGTCACAATGCCGTGGTCTAGCAAACATAATTGTAGATAAATAAAAGAGCAATAACCCAGCATGCGGCACAAGAGAAAGAAACTCAACAGCACAATGTTGTGTTTTTCCATCCATCAGCCTTTATTTGTCAGAGTCTCCTGACAATCTCGGCTAGAGGAATCATAATCTAACGCTATATTGATTCCATTCTATTTTTCATTTCTCTGGACACTTTTTAGCAAACAGTTTTTATGTGGAATGAGCAATTGAGCCATTGGTATATGTGACTAGGGCACATTAATTTTAAAGATGTGCTTTGATCTTTTCATTCCCATGTATGTGTACATATGTGTTGGTATGTTGCTTGCTTTCTTTCAATTACAATATTGTAAATGCCTGATCTTGTTTCAGTAACAAAAAATGTCTATATGTTAGTAACATATTCTCCAAACATCAAGACATCACTAATGTGTCTCCAGAACTTCAGATCAACTACGAATTAATCCCACACTATGAGATGAACTCAAGTCTTCTCCTTAATCTGGGCAGTAGATATATGACAAGTGTCTTCTCATTTTAGGGCCCATACTGAAGAACAGCTCTTATATGTTAGCTTGCTCTGTCCTGGTGGTAAGAAGGAAGGCATTGTGTTGAGGTGCCCCAGAGTTCATTTGGACTCAGTGTGATCCCAGATGAAAGTGTAGAATACAATGTTCTAGGTAGTGGTCTTTGCAGGAGCAGCTAGCCAAGTCTCTGCTGTATTCAAACCACTTACCTTTCTGTCTGCATCTTAGTGCTTCACTGCTGCACCACCAGGACTCGTGAAAGGCAAATCTTGAATAAAGTCAAATCATATAAGACTCAGCTCAGAGCTACCACATAATCACTTGGACCCACAGTCCCTGGACCATAGCAAGTCAGAAGGGTAAGCCCCAAATTAATAACGAGGGAAGTAAATTCACCTATGTTACTTTCAATCCACTCAGTTTTGCTCTTGGCAATCGTATGTGCAACAGAAGAAAACAATGTCTGGTTCTGTGTCAGCCTCATAAACATGGTTACGTTGCCCAATGAAATCATTGGAATAAAATAAAATAAAATAAAATAAAATAAAATAAAAAAGCATGGTTACATTTGAGCCCATTGTGTCCACTGTGGCTGCTGGTATAGTTGAAGGATTTCTTCTATTTTGCTGACCCTCTCCTTTACTAAGTTCAATGACTTTTCTCCAGGGATCGGTCCCTCCTGATAACTTACCCAAAGTACAGGAGATGAAGCCTTTTCATACTTGTTTCTAAGGAGTATTCGAGCTGTATTTATTCCAAGACAAAATTATTTGTTCTGGCAACTCCTGATTCATTGAGTATTTCTCACTGACAGCATAATTCAAAGATATCATTTCTTCATCCCTCTTCCGTATTTGCCATCCAATTTTCACGTGCATTCCAGGCCATTGAAAATGCCATACCTAGTCCACAAAGTTACTGCTATGATTTTTCACGCTTTAAGGAGGTATTTTTCAATTGATCGGCCCAATGCAAACAGCTAATATCTTCAGTGCTACTTCCATGGACTCTGATTTGTGAATCCCAAACCCTCAACTCCTTCAATATTCTTTTCAATGACCATAATGTTTTATATTGATCTAATTATAAAGGCTCCCCCACGCCTTATGTTGAATTATAGTCCATACTTTTAATTAGCCTTCCTCAAGTTATGATGTTGTGTTCTTCTTTATATAGGCCAGTTTCTCAACTGTGCTTAACTTGCATCTTGAATAAGTGTGGTGAAAGGAAGAAAGAGCCCTGAGACACCTTTCCTGATTTAAACTCCCCTCTCCTGTTTGAAAGATGACTTCCTGGTCTATGTTCCACATGAACGAAATTAAGTATTCTGGGATTTCCATTCTTTTCAATATTATCCATAATTTGCCATAATACATACAATCAAAACCAAAGCAAAGCAGAAACCACTCAAAGACTTCAAGAAAACAAATTTATAACATTTTCTATTTTCAGCCACAATCTATCAGAAATCAGCAATAATTTTCTTTGTTCCATTGCCTCTTCTTAATTTTCCTTGAACGTTTGGCCAAACCAAACCCAACTCACTGCCATCAAGTCAATGCTGACTTGTAGGGGCCCTGAATGACAGTGTAGAACTGCCTCTATGAGTTTGGGAGTCTGTAATTCTTTATAGGATTAAAAACCCTCCTCTTTCTCCCACAGCACAGCTAGAAGCTTCAAACTGCTGACTTTGGGGTTCACAGCCCAATACATGACTAGGCAACCAGGGTTCCCCCTGAATATCTGGCAGTCAACCTGTTATTGTACCGCTGCCTCTTACTCTTAGTCTAGACACTCTATGGAAACTTGTCCACCACAAGTAACTCTGCTGGTGTATGACATACAAGTTGTATATCTTCCAGAAACACAACAACACGCAAGCCACCACAGTGTGAAAAACATGACTGACAAAGTGTGGCTACAATCTTTAGGGATATCAAATTTCTCATTAAGCACACAAGCTTGGATGTTGAATTAGATATGCAAATCACTTCTTAGAAAAATCAAGGGTATGCTAAGTTGCATATGACTTGCCACTTTTATCCTCAAATATATTCATTTTCTCTTTCCATCACTAACCATTGTCTCACCGATTGCTGGATCAGTAACTGAAGAGTTAATAATGCAATTTAATAAGAAAAACTGGCTATCAGAATTGACTCCATGCAGTGAAGGTAGATTTTTTGTTGTTGTTTGTTTTTTCTCCTTAAGACTGGAGGAACTTAAAGAGTAACTGCTTCTCAAAACCCCTTTTTTGAAACAAACAAAAGAAAGTCCACTGCTACTGAGTCGATTCCAACTCACAGTGACTCTTCATAACATTGTTGAGACTGTGGTAGGAGAGCAGAAAGCCTTATCTGTCTCCCACAGAACAGCTGGTGAGTTTGAACTGCCAGTCTTGATCAGAAAATACCACCAGGGTTCCTTAGAACTGGATTTAAAAAGTAGAGTGTGAGGGCTGAGCCCTGGTGGTGTAAGTGGTTGAGTGCTGGACTTTGGCCTGTGGACTTGGCGGTTCAAATCCAGTGACGGCTCTCAGGAGCAGCACTGAGTAGCACCCACGACCACCAGAGGCAATGATGCCCCCCCAAAAAAAATACCAAAAACAAACAAACAAACAAAAAGTAGAGTGTGACATTCTCCTAGTGAATGTTAATGAAAGGTTCTCCTGTATTAACCAATTAATGCAAATGACTTTCTTATTATGCACAAGATTGTAGTGAATTTTCAGTACTTCAATAAAGCTAAAACTCTGTTTAGCTAGTAAAATTTCGAGAAAATAGTATTACCTTTGTCTACAGGAAGTTCTGAATTCCTAGTCCATGATCTTAGGCTGCAGGGGAGATTAATAATAAGACAGACCATGAATAGGAAGCCCCACGATGAAAATGTCCTATTAATGGAAGTGAGATTTTTTTTTCATGGAAATCCCATAAAGACTTTTTGGTCAGAATATTCTTTGAATTTGAACACTTTAAACTTCCCCAAACTGGCCAAAATAGTTATCTAGGTTTCCATCTTCACCTTATCTGAAAAATCATATAAAGAAAAGATGTGAAGACGTTTGTGAAATAAAAGGTTAATCAAAGCCAGTTCCCTGACCTGTGCATCAGGGTGTGGTGATCACATACCCACAAAGGAAAACTCCCGAAGCCTCGTCAAAGCCATATAGAAGTGTACTTCTTTTTCTTTAGAGACAGACAAGATCTTTTTTCTCATACATATGCTGCTTGCATATTGTGGACAATATTAGAACTAAAGAGGAGAAAGAACTAACATAAAAACACTACCAAATTTAGCAATAAGACCTAATAAGCATACAGTTGTGCTTGCACATGCATGTACACATATGTATAGCACAGTAAGGAAGTAAGTAAGGGTTTGCACAGCACACAGCTAGATTGTAACCCCAGTTCTGACATTTTTCAAGAATAATCATCTTGGATAATTGATCAAATCTTCAGCTTCGGCATCTGTAAAATTAGGTTACAACCTTTTTGGTAGGATTTTAAGTATGAGGAAATACATTACAAAAACACATGTCAGTATTCAGCAACTATAGCTTATTAATATACTTCAGGCAGTTGATATCACTATAATAGTGTGCCACTAGTGTCATAGTGGTATAGTGGGTTATGCCATGATACAAGAGCAGGAGTTTGAAACCACCAACTGCTTCATGGGAGGAAGATGAGGCTATCTATCTCCTGCTGTGAAGAGTTCGAATCTCACAAAGCCACAGCATCAGTTCTCCCCTGTCCTAGAGGATTGCTATGCATCTGAATCAACTAGATAGCAGTGTGTTTTCTTTTCATATGCAGGCGTTTTTTAGCACAGATAAGAATTTTAGCAGTCTTCTCTTATCTTTGCATTGGGAATTGTTTTTACAGTTTTGCTGTTGTTTCTGTTTTTTTTTTTTTTTTTGGTTTAGTTGTTTTTCTTATGCAGTTTAAGGTCCATAGAAGGATATGAAAATATCATCCTTTATCTCACCTATTCTTTAATATTTTCAGGGGTCCTGGTGGCCCTGTTAGGTGAGCGGTAAACTGCTAACAGAGGAGTCAGCTGTGCAAGCTCATTGGTTGCTCCATGGGAGAAAGATTAGACTCTGTTGAGGATTTCCAGTCCAGGACCCTGCACAGGGTCACGCTTGGTCAAAATTGACTCGATGGCAGTGGTTTTGGTTCATGTCTGCAGAATAGTTATCATCTTTTTATAGCATATTTCTCTTATATGCATTTAAGAAAATATATACTAAGGATGATTTTAAGTGAATTTAATAGGATTTACAACCATTGACCCTACAGGTATTAATATGTACTCCTGAATAATTCACCTATATTTTAACTAATAAATTCACACTGCAAATAAATGTAGTGAGGTAAATGAGAGAAATTCAACTTCAAAATGATTTTTCTTACGGGATTTATCAAAGGTGAGTGTAATTTGTGGTCCAGTTCTTCAAAAAAAGGTGCCAAGAAGAAGTAACAACAAAAAATTGAGTGCTGGACATGGTGTATTGCATGATATTTATAGGGGCCAAGAATAAAACTACTTAAACTCTTAAGGATATCAATGAAAGATAAAGGGGTGACAGCAGTGATGGCAGAAGACAATGATGTAACCTTGCAATATTGCTTTATCAGGGGCTTAAAGGTAGGGCATTCCCCAATGCTCCTTAGATGTTAGGAGGGTGATCCTTCCCCTTATGTATTTTGAGCACCTTTCCAGAGAAGGCCCGCAAGCCTGATAGAGTCGAGGGTTACTCACACATATTCTCTTCTGCTTACTCTGTTTCACTGTTCTTCATGACATACAGGCACTTTCTGAGGTGTTGTCTAGCCAATGTGGATTCATAGCGAGCCTGAGTACATAAGTAAATTATTTATCTTCCAATGACACATTCTGCGATAAGGAAACTGTTAAAATAATGATATAATGATATAAGAAGCATTTTTGTCTGATGCACATTTTTCTTTAACTGAATAAATGCCAGGAGCAACCAGAGAAATGGCAACTCTTTCATTCTGTGTCAGAAGGACAGAAATGTTATGTCCCTAGGCTCCATAAGCAAAGAAGAAAAGATGTGAGACAGTTTGGAAGGAATATTGAGATTGTCTTTGCTGACTCATGGAAGTTGCTTCTTTATTATGAGTAACACTGTATTTCAATCTTTTCCAGATTTATTTTTTTCATTAAAATTACAAACCCAAACTAAGACCTCTTCACTGCAATTCAAATACAATGATTTTAAAGTGTGTAATCTGAATTCTCACATTCAAGTGTCTGGAATGCAAAATATTTGTTTGTTTGCTGAAACATTTGTATCTTTGGTCTTTTCTCACTTCCCTAGAGGAAAATCAAAGTACATAAATATTTTGACAAAGAAGGGAAAGCACCACACAAATTGAATCCTAATTGAAGAGAAGCCAATAAAAAGATTGATTGAATATAAATTAATTGCAATGAATCATAGAAAGGGAGAAATTATATATACACATAGAAGGAAGCAGATGGACTTTGGACTTCGACTTAAATCCTGCCTCAGATTTGTTCTAATAATGTGATACTGCATAATACTTCCCTTCCTGACACAACCTCTGAAGGCAAAATGGGTGCATAACTAAATGTAGTGAAGAAACTGATAACTTCCAGCTACCAAAAGATGTAGCATCTGCAGTCTTAAAGGTTTATTATTAAACAAGTGGCCACCTAGCAGGGAAGCAAAATGGCATAAGCATGCCAGCTAGTGTAATCATGAGGTGCCAATGGGAAGAAGTATCAGAAATTCAAAAAACATGCAACCAAATCAATAAGAAGGGTCATGGATGCAATAGAAACCCAAAACTCACCTGCAAGGTAATTGGACAGTCCCTCTGAGATGAGTCACATGGAGAGGATGATAAAACGAGGGTGAAGCATGGTACTGATGGTTCACACTAGATCTTTAATATTTCCTCCCCTTAGTGTTAAAGGCTGCTAGTTTTTTTTGTCTCATTAATCATTTTAGATTCCCATATGTTCATTTGTATATTTAAGATTATGCAGAACATGAAAGTCAAGATAGATAAACCTGCAGAAACGATAACAGCAACAGTGATTCCCTGAAGTTACAGGAAAAGGGTGGTGGTGGGAGAAAACGGGGAATGATGAGATCGAACAACAGAATTGGATGTGAATGGTTGTATTGGATGCCATAAGATCTGTCAATAAAATTATTGTTTTAAAAGAGGTAAAAAATACCATAGCATGATTTTAATAATATTTTGAAATTTGGAGTTCTCTAAAGTTTTAATATTAAATGTCTGTTATTGAAGGGTAAACATCTCTTAATCAAAAATACTCACAATACAAAATGGGTGCATAAGTGATGTGAAGAAAGCTGATGGTGACCAGTTATCAAAATATATAGTGTCTGGGGTCTTAGAGGCTTGAAAAACAAGCAACCATCAGCTTGAGAAGAAATAAAGTCCACAAGGAAGAAACACAGCAGCCTGTGTGATCAGCAGGTGTTGATGGAATCAAGTATCAGGTATCAAAGACCCAGAACAAAACCTCATATCAATGTGAATGAGGGGGAGGGCAGAGTGGAGATTCAAAACCCATCTGTGGACCATTGGACATCCAATTACTAAAGGGTCACGAGGAAGAGGTGAGCCAGTGAGGATGCATCATAGCAAAGACAAAACCCACAACTTTCCTTTAGCTCTTTAATCCCCTCCCACCCCAGTATCATGACCCCAGTTCTACTACGCAGATCTGGCTAGACCAGAGCATGTACACGGGTACAGATAAGAGCTAGAAACACAGGGAATCCTAGACAGATAAAGCCCTCAGGACCAATAATGAAATTAGGGACACCAGGAGGTTAAGAGGAAGGTCGGGGGAGAAAGTGGGAACTTATCACAATGATCTACATATAACCGCTGCCTGGGGGATGGGTAACAGAAAAGTGGGTAAAGAGAGAGATCAGATAGTATGACATGAAATAATAATAATAATAATAATAATAATAATAATAATTTGTATGTGAGATAGGGTGTGAAATGGAGGGGAAAAAGTGAGGAGCTGATAGCAAGGGCTCAAGTAGAAAGAAAATGTTTTGCGAATGATGAGGGCAACAAATATACAAATGTGCTTGACAAGATTTATGTATATATGCATGTATTGATGATAAGAGCTGTGTAAGATATCTCAATAAAATGATGTAAAAATACAATATATATATTTTAGGATAATGGAATTTTTGCATAAACATTTTGAAGATCCCTCTTATACAAATATGGTAAATTTATATATTTATCATATATGACACATGTGATATATTTTAATGTTTTAAGCATTTTAAGTGAAAAGAAATAATAATAATATATTTAGTATCACAAAGTGACCATATTGATACCAATTATCTGTGAAACCACAGGATTTATCTGAAATCCCAAGACTTACACCATAATTCCAATGATTTAGCAGACCAATCTTGATTCTCCTTTTATTAACCATTATGTATGAAATTTTGCCAGCTACTCTGGTCATGTGAAATAGATTAACATGTGATGTAAACAAAATATTTTAGGACTTAGAAATTTTAATTTATTATAACAACCCATTAAAGTGATATGTTACAATTTTTAATATGATGTGAATAAATAAAATTCACCAGTCAATTCTGATTCATAGTGACACTACGTGACAGGGTAGAACTGCCCCTGTGGGTTTCTGAGACTCTAATAGTTTACATGTCATTAGCATGGATTTAATATTTAGAAAGAATTGTGTTTGAATATTTTCTTTGTGACTTCCTGTATTCCAACCACCCCAGCCTCTGTTTTTTGGTTGTTCATGTCTTCTTTTTTCTTGTTCTCTATGTTTGTTTGTGTTGTTCTTCACTTGTAAAATAGAGACCTCTCAGACTGAGTTGTAGCAATATAAATAGTAGGCATCTTGCAAATGATTGGTAACCACACCATCATCAATAATGCCGTTAATCTATGGCAGTGATAACAAGGGGCTCTGGTAGCGTAGCGGGCTATGCATTGACCTATTAACCACAAAGTCAGTGATTGGAATTCACCAGCCACTCCGTGGGAGAAAGTTGAGGCTGTTAATTCCCATATAGAATTAAAGTGTCAGGAACCCACAGACCCAGTTCTACTCTACCTTATAAGGTTCTTATGAATTGATACTGACTTGATGGCAATGAGTTTGTTTTTTGAGTTATTATTATGCCACTGGTAAAACTAAACAGACAACTTGGTCTATTATCAATATTAATGAATATCACGTGCGAAGTCTCTGGTCCTTAACTAAAAAGCATAGATAGATAGATAGATAGATAGATAGATAGATAGATAGATAGATAGAAAAATAAATAAATAGATAAATAAATAAATAGTGCTTCATTTTTGATAAACACACAATAAATGCTAGTGACATTGTTTAAGTTAACTTATCGTTTTACATGCAGAATCTGTAAATTCCCTCCCTAGGGGACAGACAACAGACAAATGGGCGAGGGGAGACAGAATCTGCATGTATAAAACATGCAGATATAAAGGTATAATTTAGCACACCTGAAAGTGTGTTGTATATATTATGATATATGTACATATACACAAATGTATGTGAGAAAAGCGGTTTATAATTTTCTTTTCTGAAATCAGTTTTTATATCAGTTTTAATCTTATTAACAATAGACCCTTTTCTCTACAACTTTAGTGTTTTTATATCCCCTGCAATGTGTTGTTGTTATTTTTACTTTTCTTGTTGAGAGTATACACTGCAAAATATACATTGACTCAACAGCTTCAACATGTGTAATTCAGTGGCACTAATTACATTTTGTTAGTTGTGCAACCCTTTTTAATCTTCTTTCCAGAGTTAGCCTTCCTCCATTAACCTGAACTCACTTTTCCCTAAGAATCTAATCTTTCATGTTGCTCCTGTCATGTTCACCCTACATGGATCATTCTGAAAAAAGCATACTGAAACTGCCACAGTGTATATTTTCCCACTCAACTAATTGTAATTTAGTACCTACTATGTGCTAAGCTGGAGCCCTGATGGTGTCGTTGTTTACACAAAGACATGCAAACTACAGGGTCCACAATTCAAAGCTACCAGGTGCTCCACAGGGCTTTCTATTCCCATAGTTACAGCCTTGATAACTCCCAAGGCAGTCCTACTCAATCCTATGAGATCTCTTTGAGTCAGGATTGATTCCCTAGCAGTGAGTTTTTTAAAGTCCTCATACTTACAACAAACCAACACCAAACTCCATGCCATCAAGTCCATTCTGACTCACAGAGACCCTTTAGGACAAGGTAGTCCTGCTACTATGGGGTTCTGATACTGTACTTCTTTACAGGAGTATAAGTCCTGTTGTTCTATTATTCAAAGCAGATATTAGGCATAAATCAAACTAAACAATTGTTTCACTTTTAAAAACTTTAAAAACAAGCTCACTGCCACCTTGTCAAATCTATTTCAAACTGACCCCATATATAAAACTTTATGGTAGTAGATAACCTCATCTTTATACTATGGAGCACCTGGTGGATTTGAACTAAAGACTTTCAGGTTAGTTGTCCAAAGTTTATCTAACAGTGCCATCAGGATTCTTAAGAAGACTTCAGGGGAGATGATAGTTGATAGATGATATAGATGATAGATAGATAGATAGATAGATAGATAGATAGATAGATAGATAGAGATAGAAAATTTTGTTGGGGCTGGAACACTTCTTATCACCATATATCGATCCATCCATTGTGTCAGTCACATTTGTACATAGGTTGCAATCATCATTTTCAAAATATTTTCTTTTTACTTTAGCCTTTGGTATCAGCTAATTTTTGCCCTCTCCCATCTTTCCTACCTTTCAGACATTTGATAATTTATACATTTTTGCATGTCTTACACTGAACACTGTCTCCCTTCACCCATTTGTCTGTGCCCTAGGGAGGGAGCTATATGTAGATCATTGTGGATGGTTCCTCCTTCCGAACCCACCTTCCCCTTACCTCCTATATTATTGGTCCTGAGGGCTTTATCTGTCCAGGATCCTCTGTGTTTCTAGCTCTTATCTGTACCCATGTACATGCTCTGATTTAGTTGGATTTGTAAGGTGGAATCAGGATCGTGATAGTGTGTTGTGGTGGAGGGGGAACATTAAAAAGCTAGAGTAAAGTTGTGGGTTTTGTCTTTGCTTTACTGCATCGTCACTTCTTTGTTTCTTCCTTGTGACCCTTCTGTAAGGGGATGTCCAATTGTCCTCAGATGGACTTTGGGTCTCCACTCTACCCCCCACCTTCATTCACATTCATATGATATTTTGTTCTAGGTCATGATGCCTAATAACGGATTCTATAGGCACTTGCTGATTGCACAGGAAGGTGTGCTTCTTCCATGTGTACTTTATTATTTCTCAGCTAGATGGCCACTTGTTTATCTTCAAGCCTCTAAGACCCCAGACACTTTATATTTTGATAGCTGGGCACCATCAGCATTCTTCACCATAGTTGCTTATGTCACCGTTTTATCATTTTGGGAAGGTGAACATCACAGAATGCAGGGTTATTAGAACCAAGTGTTCTTACATTGAGGGAGTACTTAAATAGAGGTGCAATGTCTGTTCACTACCTGAATACTTAACATGTAAATAGATCTATTTTCCTGTCTTTATATATAAATGTACATGTCTGTATTTAGACCACTATAAAAGTCCTTTGCCTCCTATCTCTTTCCTCTATTTCCTTTTACTTACCTCTTGTCCCTCTATCATGTTTGGCCTACATTTGGGTTTCAGTAATTCCTCTGGGCTACATTTCTCTTGCATAAGCCCCACCAGGCATCCTATGTCCTTCTTGCCATCGAGTTTAGGTCACTTGTTGTTCTCCTATTCTTGGGTTTGTTGACTACCACCTTCCTTTCCCCTGCCTCCTCCTTTCCTATGGCTTCCCCCCCTCCCCAGGAACCATAGGTCCGATTGTTTTCTGCTTATCTTATCTATATAGACATGCAGAAACAATAATAAGCACAAAAACAAGACAGAACAAAACAAAACAACAAAAAAGCAGTGACAAAAAAGAAAAGCCTATAAATTGTTGACCTCTAGAAGTGTTTTCAGGTGGAGTCTGATGGGGTGCCACACCTGGATCTAATATACAGGGGATATTTTTTATTGAAGGATTAAAACATCTCAGAAAAATATCAAGGGTTTATTCCATCTCTATAGCTTCAGAAAAACAAAATTCCATGAGATTTTGAAATTCTATTTTGCCGTATCCCCCTTTTGACCATACTTCCCTAGGTTCTTTGATCGAAATTATCAGTAATGATAGCTTGACAACATCTAGTTCTTGTCTCATGGCAACTGTTCATAGGGGCAATTATTTAGGAATTCTGCATTCTATGCCTATGCTTGGCTTTCTTTCTCCTATTGCTCCAGATGCATAGAAACCAATACCTTAGCCAGAGATGGTCAGCTTTTAAGACCCTCAACCTATTTCAGTAATGAAATAGGAGGTAGAATGAAGCACTAAAAATACTATTACGTCAATTTCCTTGAATGTTCCATGAAACCATGAACTGAAACATCCAAATCAAGGAATTAAATCCCATAATGGGATGGTGGAACATAAACAGCCTCAGAAACTACACTTTTGTTGTTGCTATAGTATAAAAACCTCTTTCTTTCAATGTTTGTCAATTCAATCTTGGGTGTACAATTTGTTGACCGTAGTAACGATAATTGATTATGCAACCCTACCATTAGTCAATGTGATTTTTTTCCAACACCATAAACTCAGTATTCCATAAGTGATAACACTTTACTTCCCCCTATCTGCCTCCCCTGGTAAAAACTGACCAACTTTGGTCCCCATGCATTTACCTTTAATTGTTTGTTTGTTCATAAGTGAGGTCATACAGCATTTATCCTTGGTTATTGACATTTCATTCAGCATATTATCTTATAGCCGTAGTATGTGTCAAGATTGCATTTATCCCACTGACTGAGTAGTATTTTTGTGTGTATATGCCACACTTTATGAATGCATTTATTCACCGATGTGCATCTAGATCATTTTCAGATTTTGAAGGCATGTGATCAGTCAGTCACTGTATCAAAATATGACCCCAGGATGCACTTTGAAAGTGGATATTTCACGGTTTTTTTGTAGTGACTGTGGCCCTGTGAAATATCCAGTGTATTTTTCTTTCTTTCTTTTTTGTTTTGTTTTGTTTTTTTTTTGCATCACTGCCCTGGTGGGAGTAGGAAGCCCATTCTTCCTCCTGGAGAGCTGCTGCTGGATTTGAACTGTGAACTCTGTGAGCCGCAGTCCCACACACAACCACTGTGCCACCAGGGCTCAGCTCCAGGGTATTCCTTATAATGCTAGTGTCAGGTGTTCTTGGTGGGGTTTCACCTCATGATATCACCATTTACCAGAGACTGAGACAAAGCCCAGTCCCATGCCACATCTTCAGAAGTGTTGTTACTTTTAAGCCCATTGTTGCAGCCATCCTATTGACTTCTTTTGCTGGCCCTCTATGTTACCAGGCATGATGTCCTTGTGCAAGGGCTGGTCTCTCCTGATAACATGTCTAAAGAATGTGAGATGAACTCTTGCCATCCTTGCTTTTAAGGAATATTAGGCTGTATTTTCTCCAAGACAAACTTGGTTCTTCTGGAATTTGCTATTCTTTCATTATTCTTTATCAAAACCACAATCCAAATGCATCTTTTCTGCAGTCTTCACTATTCAGTCTGCAGCTATTTATTATAATAGGAACTGAAGATAGTGTCTCTTCACACAGGATATGAGGATTGCCAATTCCAAGATGCCCTACTATACAACACTGAAAGTTATCGGAATTCGTACCCAGATAGACTCATAGAAAATAGTGTATCAGAAACCCAAGGGATGAAGACACAAGCCACAGCAGAGCCAGGAGTCTATGAGGTAGTCAAACAAGGCAGATAGGGTTTTTGTTGTATCTAGGGAGCTGGCCAGGCCATGACTGATGCCCTGCTTTGATGAAACAAAAGTCTATCCTAGTGTTTAACAAATGCTCTATCCCCAAAGTCTTTTCTAATACTTAAGGACACTTCCTTCAGCTCCAATTTATGCTCATTTCTTTAGATATCTCTTCCAGAGAGCCAGACAGCAGTTAGCGCTAAAGCGCTCCATCGCCGCATATCAAAAGTTTGGTTTGCTTGCTTCTTTCTGTCATGCCCACTCTTCTCCAAACAAGGGAATGCATACAAACAAAAACTAATTTGACTTTTCCTCAAAAGACCATTCACATTCACTGCCTAATAAGTAATAAGACATGATACTGTTCCTTAAGTGTTCACTCTTGGAAATGGAATTTAATCATTTCCACAATGATTGACAAAATTATTTGATTTCTACTTGGAAACACACTTTTATCTTTGAATCCTCAAAGAAAATGTTATTCAAGTAAGAAGTCAGTAGAGTAAACATTGCTGTTACCAAGATTATTTAAGCTAAAAGTTATATTTATCCACATAACTAGATGCATACATTATGCCTCTCTTTTTAATTTGTTTTTTATTAATAAGATCTTTGTAATGGTGTTAAAGTGTACTTCAGCAAGATTGTGAGTTCATGTTTGGTTCCTATTAGCAAGCTTCACTAAGACCTCTATTTCTTTCCCCTGCACTAAAAGCAACATTTTGTGCCCTTGTAGTCCATGCAGAAATTGGTCTGTAATACATGTGGAGTCTCCAGGGGTATATTTAAATTTAGTAATTTCATTGCTAACTGTGAAGTTAATCTGCACTGTATGGCTTCTTTTCCCCAGGAAACTGAAGTCGCAGTTCAAGCTAAACAGCCAGATGTGGAGAGGATTTTGTCGAAAGGGCAGCATTTGTACAAGGAACAACCAGCCACTCAGCCAGTGAAGGTAATGAAGCAACTTTTGGAATATCCATGACCTCATAATACCTTATGCTTCCCCTGTTGTCCATTGGCCATTGGCACGGTCCATTTGTAATCAGTGTTGTCCCTTGTAAATTAGTATATGTGGATCAAAAGGACAGCCCTGCTGTCATGCAAGAACAGAGGCAGGACTGTCTTTTTGATCAAAATAACCTATTTATACATCAAGATCTTAAAGCTATTAACAAGCCATTGCATTAAGGGACTCATTTCCATCCTGGTGCGCTGCCATCAGTACAGAAAGTAGTCCCACCTTCAAGGTAGATTAAATTCTTTGGGGCTTTATTGCTTTGCTTGCCAACCTTGATGCTTTTCATACTGTTTGACTTAATTCAAATCAACGACTGCATCATACGCTCTGTCTTCCAGAGCTGGGAAGAATGACAACATGGCCCGTGACCTTTCTTTGTCTCCCTTGCTCTTTCTCATGAAAGAGGAAATTCAGCAGTCAGGCTTCTGGTCTTTAGTGGGTCAAGAATTTTTAGTGACATGTCGTGTAATTGCTTCTCTCCGTGTGGTAAAGGACGGCCTGGGAGAAAGCTGTCTCATTCTTTCCCCTCTTTCATGTGCATTTTGAAGTCAGAGACTCCTTTATCTACAGGCCATTCCTGGAGGAGGGAAGTGGAGAACCAGGTCAGATTTTCATAAATTGTGAATCCATGGCTTCCCATTTGCAAATGAGAGTTCAGAAATAAAGAAATGTTAGGCATGACTTACCTTACTTTCTGTACCTGACTAAAATGATAATGACCCCCATTATGAGGAAGGTTCCTGAAAGCCTGTAATGGGGCTGTTTATTGATCAGTCCTGGTTTCTCAGACTAATGTTGTAGGCTTAGATTTAGTGAGCCTCACTCTCATGTTTAAAACTGCTTGAAGACAGTGCAGGTCAATAACCTCATTATAAAGAACCAGTTTGTCTTTGCAAACAACATTACCATGACTTACACTCTGTCTCTAAGGTCACCGCTTAGCTTCCCTTTTCCTTGGCCCATGCCTCATTTCTAGAAAGCTGTTTGTTTTTCTTCCCATTTACCAAGGATTTTTCTATTGTTGGTGGTTTTTTTTTCTCCTGAGGTAAATTTAAATTTCTTTCCTGAATATCATGCCCCGGCACCAGACACTGAAAGACACAGGCTTTTCTGTAAATAGTGATACACATTCATTCTGCAGTACTTTATTCTCACTTCTAAAATCTAGAGAAAACAATAGCACTCTTGGTATTTTGCTGGGACCACTTAACAGAACCTCCCGAAGTAGTTGTTTTTCAAGTTTCACCTGATAATCAACAGAAAGCCAGCTCCCAAGCAGACACTCTCACTCTTTAGTTGATGGGGTGACTGTCATTGTAGGCAGTCATGAGGTGGAGAAACGAGCCATGGCATCAGTCCAGGCTATCAACTCTTGGTTGATCTTTAAAGACCTTCTAACACCTCCCCGGTGAAAGAGAGCCAGGCTTTGACATCAATGATTATAGATGACAAATATGTCTTTGTTGTGGTGTTTGCGCTTGTGCTTTTGTCAAAGACAGAAGGGAAACTCTTCATAGAAATCTGTGAGGAAGGTTTTGCCCTCATTCTGTATAAAATAATCCAAGCTAGTGAAGCTATTTTGCCATAAAGCCACACATAGCCTCAACTCTTGGACCACTTTGGGATCAGAACTGAGCACTCCTTTGCCGAGCCATACCTTTCATTTCAATGTTGCATTGGTGACATCAAAAGGGTGGTTTATTTGGGGGAATAAAAGGGAGAGCAAGAAGATAATAACAGCTTTCCTTTTTTGCATCCCTTAAAAAAACATTGTTAGGAGTGCCCAGGTGGCTCAGTTAAGTGTTTGACAAGTAGCCAAAAGGTTGATTATTTGACCCCACCCAGAGACAACTAAGAAGAAAGACTTGATGACCTGTGTCTTGGAGGTCACTGACTGGAAAGCCCTCCAGAGCACACTTCTCAAACACATAGCTCTCCTCCACTACTACTGGCTCCAAAGCAATTGGATAGCAAGTGAACACCACTGCATACAGTTCTCACCTTTCTCCTTCCCTCTTTCTAGTCCAATCAGCAATGGGGTACAAGACGAAATTAAGTGACAACTCCTTCTCATTATAATCCTGCTCCCTTGGGGATAGAGAAAAAAATGCATAGATTATAGAAAAACAGGAAAAAAATTTGGAATATTTTCAGTAAGAAGTGACTGTGATACATCCCTTGATGTGAAACCAGTGGATGTATACACAAATTTGTAAACACCTAAAGATTAGCCCTAACCCTACTAAAACAAATAAACGGACAACAGCAAAACCTGTTGTCACTGAGTTTATTCCAACTCAAAATAAAAACGGCCTCCAAAGTTTTCCAAGAATGAGCATCTTTGTGGAAGTCAAGGATCATTTCTGTTTCCTTTGAATGTTTAAATGCTGTTATACCAAGACTCCTTGGCCTTAACAAAAGAGACTCAAAAACAATCTCACAGGGAAGATAAGGCAATGGTCTAGGCAGTTAATGAGATTTAACTGATGTGAAATGGAAGATGGGAGTCCACAAAAAAGAGAAGAGAAATCCAGGAGCAGGGAACTGTTGGAGAGTAGGGGTGTCAATGAGTATTTTAAACTCTTTAATACAAAGGTAATTATCTGAAATGTAAAACTTCACCATATTTGCAATATAGCAATATTATTAAACACACCCACATGCATCTCACAATTCATATCTTTGAACCTATCGATATAAAGTCAAAAGCTGTGAGGGATAGTTAAAGTTCATCATAAATCAATAATTTCTATGAAAAACTTAAAGCTGATTTGTGTTGTTTTGTTTTAGATTTGGTGGTCAAATAGTAAAGTTTGTTGGTAATATATATGTGTGCATATATACATATAAACAAAGTTAATTATCTGATCATTATATATGTATATACACACATATATAAATCCATACACACATTTCAAATGGGTTATTCTCAATACCCTTTGAACACCTAGCTTTCACCGCCCTTTCAAAAGAAAGGAGTCAGCGGGACCTGCTGCATATTTTAATGAAAGAAGTTTGTGTTTGCTTTCCGGGCGCAGTACATTAGGCAACTATAACAAGTATGAAGAAAGAACAGTTCTCAAAAGGAAAGTGAACCTTCCTCATGATGTGTATGCAAGAGACAGTATTTAAAAGGATGATTAGTATTTCCATCACTTCCAGACACTCTAATTTAGGACACACGAGAAAATAATTCGGTTTCTTGGGAAATTGACTGTCTATTGGCGCCTCCACATTTTGCTTTCAACAGCCTGTCTGTTCAGCTCCCACGCTCACCTTCCATGCTCTGCCTTGATTGGAAGCTGTCTCATTTTCTCCCTTTCATCTCTCCTCTTTACTTCTTCAGTTTTTCTAGGTTTTCCATAATTTCCAACGATAGTAAAGCATTTAATCTCTGCATCCCTGACTCAACAACTTATTTTCTTGTGTTCTGTGAAGATTCTCTTCAGGGTCATATAGGTTATATGAGACAATTCTATTAATGATCAAAATCGATTACTAATTATTGAATACAAAAATACCAGGAGGGACATGGATTAGTATGGTTAGGGAATTAAGTATACTTGTTTTGCTTTCTGTCTTGTGCACACATTTATTTAATTTTATTTCTCAGAAAAATGTTGAAGGTTGATTGGTTATATTGGATAGACTGTATATAAAGTCTGCTAAAGGGCTGAGCCCCGGTGGCATAGTGGTTGTGCACGGGACTGCGCCCCACTGGGACAGAGGTTCAGTTCCAGCAGTGGGGCTGGGCCTCCTACTCCCACCACCGGAGTGCAGTGATGCCCCCCCCCCCAAAAAAAAAGTCTGCTAAAGATGTATCTTAGAGGACAATATTTATGACAATACTATTGGCATCATTTCATATATGTTCAATTTTCGCAGAGTTATAAGTCAGGCCTCAATAGTACCCCATTTAATAGTTAGAACACATGGAAAACCACTCCCACCCATAATAACAATAGTAACAACTGCGAAAATCACTTGAGATTTTGCTTTCATTTTTTTCCTTCTTTTAGAACGTTTATTGGGAGCTCATACAGCTCTTATCACAATCCATCCATCCGTTGTGTCAAGCACATTTGTACATTTGTTGCCATCATCATTTTTAAAACATTTTCTTTTTACTTGAGTCCTTAGTATCCTCTTTTTCCCCTCCCTCCCTCCCTCCACCAAGCTCTCTCCCTTGTGAACTCTTGATAGATTATTATTATTTTTTCATGTCTTACCCTGACTGATGTCTGCTTTCAAGCTTGTTTTAGGAAGTTTCCTTTTAAATGTAAGCCTTTAGATGTTATGATCTTCTATTCCCATTAATTCTTTAACTTAACTTGGAAAAAGGAAACTTTCCAGTAGTCTTCTAAATGCATAGGCACACAAATATTGTCTCCCCTGAATTAATATTGAGAACATTTATAGAATTGAAAGTGCCTTAATTACTTCCTGAAGCGGTTGCATGAAACTAGCTGGGGGCTTTTGTAATTTATTAGATTACCTGATCTTTTCTAGCACTCATCTAATACTGTATTCAACTTACTTCTCTTGGAATTGTTTTAAAATATAGCATTAAGAGTCTGGTGGATCAAGCCTTCCGTAGTTGGCCAAAGGTTTCCAATCCCAACCTTTTATGCAAACCAATTGTTTGGGACAAATGGTCAAGAGGGGTATTATAATCTTCCAAGCATCATTTCCTCCGCTAGATGCTGCCAAATGACGGCATCATTAGTCATTTTCAATTACAGTCAATCACAACCAGGGATGTTTCATTTTCCCAGCTGTTTTGTTGTTAATTAACTAGATTAAGCTGTTTGTTTTGTGTGTTTTTTTCCTCCCAATGAGTTTGTTCTACTGCCAACATCAATATCTTAACATTTCCAAGAACTTCCTTGGGGTTTATTTTTTGTCTGATAATGTTTAATGCATTACTCACAACAGATGTGCATCTGAAGATTTATATATAGTATACCCGATTGGATGATGTCTTCTTGGTCGAAGTATTAGACGTTTAAATATCATTGCAATTGTAAACTCTCTTTCAGGGCCACGATCGCGTTGGCCTGAGGCAACTCTTTGTGGCACACAGGAAATCAACAAACCTGCTCCACAAATGAACAAGACCATTTTGACAGACTCTAAGTTTCATGTCAATGATAATAGAACACTTTAGAAGAAAACTTAGAGGGAGAAAGTAATAAAATAAGATAAGAGTCATCTTATAATTTTTATTATTACACAAGTAGCAGCATGTTGGGGGTCTTAAGTAGTTTTATTGGCATATAGTTCACACATCCAATTCTTTAGTTCAATTGAATTAAGAGTTGTGCGAGCACCACCACAGTCAATTTTAAAACATTTTCTTCTTTCTCATATTTATTGCTGTTTGCTCCCCATTTCCCCCTAACCATGCCCCGGCATAGTTATTAATCCTGTTACTGTCTCTATAGATTTACTTATCCAGGATTTCATATATAGAAAACCAAAAACTAAAAACAAGAAACAAAGAAAACAGCAGCAACAATGACAAAATAAAACAGAGATATCTCAATCAAAAAGAAGGTAGAAAATCTTACAAATTGAAACAGCTTTAAAATGGTCAAAAAGGAAATCAAATGATAAGATGATCCATTTAAACCTAACTACACCTGCTATAATCAACTTTACAGTTCTCTCTGACTGATCAACAGGCTATTCAATATCCCTGTCCAATGTTAAGGCGGGATTCACTGAAGGCTATTCCACAGGTGGATGCTGCCTATATATTTTGGGTTTCCACTGTTATCCATAGCCTTTTGAAAATTGGGTGTTCGGAATTAAAGTTTTAATACTATTCCATTCTCTGGAGTTTGGATTTTGTTATTATTTATGATCTTTAGATGACAAAAATTGGTGTGTTTCTTCCATATGGATTTAGTACAAATCACAAAGCCCCAGGGACATTTCTACCGAGTCCTGAAGGGTCACTGTGAGACAGAACAGACTTCGTGTCAGGGAGTGAGAGTGTTTGCCATATTCATATTTATAGATAAAGTTATCAAGCAAATGCTTCCTATGTATCTTCCAAAATGTTAGACCTCATAAGGTTTTGTGAGAATGACTGAGTTTGCATCCATGTATGATACCGTTAGAGCCCACTAACCAAAGACCACCAGAATCAGAACCGTAGTACAACCCAAAAGTTGATTTTATTTACCTTACTATAGTCAGGGGAAAATGATTGCAGAGAACTCGTGATCTCTGTAGGAGTACGCTGGGCAGAACTTCTCTTAGGCTTGACTTTGTTCTGGGAATTTCTAAAGAGAGAAATGAAAGCCATTTTTTATTAAATGCTGCAAAGAAATCATTATAGTTGTGAGTAGGTCTTTTCAATATATTTTGTCTAGAAGGTGAGAGAATTAAAACCAGGCTAGGTCTGTCACTGTGAAGGCAAAGGAGTACCTCATTTTTGTGATGGCAGAGTGGCCTTGCTCCACACATGGTCATAAGTGGCCTTGTCGCCATCTAGTTTATGTTCTGTTACTGTTGTTATTATTATTGTTATTACTTGTAAAGTCGAATTGGGATCATCACAACATCTTATCTGCCAGTTGCCAGCAGGGCCATTTTTCATTTGCTTGATAATATTACTGAAATTTGTATTACCAACCACAACCCTCCTTCACCAATATTGTAAAAGTTGATATTCTCATTTTTCTTAGGTATTCCTGATATCCTTTACAGAAGAAGATATGGTGTTGCTTTTAAGAATTATCTTTAAAACATGCGTTGCCAATGATCTCCACCACTGGTAATAGTGAGCTAATGCCCTCAAAATAATTACCAATGATTCATTTACTTTATTCAGTTACTTATCTTTACCTACTTCTGTCAGATGACTCCTCTAAACATCCAGCCTTTACATCTCTTGAGCTTATTTCAGACTAATATGCAACTTTGTTTTTCAAAATGAGACAATTGCAACAAAGTGATGTTACCAAGTCTAGAATAGGAACTCACTCTTTTCTGTGGAAATATTTGAGGGGAAAACCTCAAGTGATCTTATTCAATAGCTCATGCTAGAATGAAACAAATATTTTCAGAGATTCACGTTTCACCGCAGGTCTCCAGTTATATTTATTGTGTCCAACACAGAAACCCAGATGCTTCATGCCCAATGTACAGATTTCTAGGTGCCCACTTAACAATCATACATGAAGTTGGTTACACAGCTGATAAAACTTGCATGGCAAGCATGGATACAAGAGAACTAGAGAAGGATTTTAAATTTAGAAAATGCCAAACTCCATGAGAACTTAAGCTCTCTTCAATAATAAATTGCAAAGAGAAAGCTATATTCAGAAACCACTTTGTCTGGTGATTACTTCCTGCTTTTCATAAAGGAGGAATTTTGCATGGCTTAATGTAATTATCTTAACACAGGATGGCTATTTCCTAGCAAACTATAAGCAATGGGTAATAATAGTAGGTTGGAAAATCCCCTCTAATGAAGCCGAGTTGTCCATTAAAAAATAACAATTTCAAAGTTTCTGCCTATTTGCATAAATTACAGCTTCCCTGTTGAGTTTCAAGGTTCTATGGGAAAACCTTGGATCTACACTCGAGCTAATAAATTCAAAGTTCAATTATTGTGGGCCACTTATCAAAGGTAGGACTTAATAGCTGGTAATCTATTGATTGTATAATTCAAGGTGGTGATGTTTAAACACATATTTTGGCTTCCTTAATGCAGTTCTACATTATTAACAGATGTAGCATATTATAACCTCTTATAGATTGTTACGAAGGATTACTTACTGTTTATTATGTATAAAGCACCACACTAAATGCTGCAGCCAAATATTATTTGCCACCAGCAAGAAAAATCAGCCATGTAGAAAAGATGAGAGAATGCGAATTATGGGAGTATGTCAGAGAACCAGAATGCAAACTAAGACTCAACAAAGCAGACTGTACCAACCACAACATGCATTTCCATTGTAAAGCACACCATACTCTTTAGAAAGTTACAAGAGTGTGATTGTATGCAGCCCTACGAAATTGTGTGGCCATTTTTTAAACAATCTTATTTGCTACTACCTATGAAAGGTGAAGGAAAAGAGGTTCTAAGTTTATTGGACTGCTGATCCTTGGCAATAACCTAAGATTGGAAGGTACTACTTCATTTTAAATTCCACCTCTACATTTGAAATTACAGCAATGCCTCATTTATCCATCTGGATTTAATAGTGGGCAAGAGGTTGACTATTTAAATAAATGGATGGAGTAGTCAGCATCTGTGAATTAAGAAAAGTGAAATTGAATATAGAAATGGTATTTTCAAGATAACCAAGACCTATAGTTATTTAAGCATGGAAAAAAAATTTTTATGGAAACACTTTTGATGAAAACTTTTATTGACTATCTTCTGTTTTGCTTCATTAACCAGTGCATAATAACTAACCAACAATTTCATAGTACTTTACAGTTCACAGAGTTCTTTCACATAAAATATCTCATTTCGTTTCTCCAACAAATCTATGAGTTAGGTGGTAGTGTTATAGCCACATTTCAAGGGTGATAAATCTGAGTAACCTATCTAATTTGACAAGGATCACACCACCACTAGTAATGAATCAGGATGAAAATCCCAAACTCCTCGTTCTTAATCTCAGAGTAATTGGAACTTTTCTTAATTTTCCAGAGGTGTTATCATAAGCATCAATGATGGCTCCATTTAGTTAGACAGTGAAGCACTTGGCATATAATAAAGTTCCATGCGGATCATTGTTTCTTGGGATGGCACAGAGATGCAGTAGTTAATTTGCTTCCAGGAGTCCAGTTTGCAAGATAATTTCAGAGCTTTTAATATGAGAATCCAGATCCTTGCGGAGAAATGCTTACACTGTCAGAAGGAGGAAACTAAGCCAACTGTGAGAGTTAGCCAACCTCCACTGACTTTGGGGACCATATACTTATGGAGTAGAAAGTGGGAAGGTCCCAGGGTGATTTACATCAGCTCAATCTCCAATACTTCATCTCTCATCTGTTTTGCCCCCTCCCCACATAGAGGTGATTTCCAGTAGGATAAAAGGTATGTGATGAGACTTCATCACACAGTGAACTATTGTCTCTTCGCTAAATAATCAAGATTACAGCTTCTAGTTTTCTGTTTTTATTGTCTTCTACCTAGAATCTCATACCTATAGTTTTATTGTATATTCTCTTCCTAGGGATGTAGTGGGATATGAACCCAACATTCAACTATTCAAACCACAAGTAGGAGACAAATGCAGCTTTCTATGCTCCTAAAGCCGTACAGTCTGCAATCCAACAGGAGTCATTCTACTGTCCTATGGAGTTGCTGTGAGATAGAATCCATTCAATAGCAGTGAACTTAAGTCTGGAGAACTTGAAATTCACAGATGACCCAAAAAGGGAACTTACGTACTATGAGCAGTCTGCTAAAAGGCTCCATTCTCAGTGATATGGCTCTGCTCTCAGTATTAAAGAACATTCATAGCATAAATTTGGTGATATCCAATGTTGGTTTCCTCACTGATTCACTATATATTTTATATGTTTGTTCTTGTGCTCAAATCCCTTTTTTTAAACAAATAATAGGAATTGAATTCAGATTTGCATTAATAAATGTTAAACAACATGCATTCTGTGTGGGAAAAAAAAATAAATGTCCTGAGTTCACAGGATGTCAGGCGCCATAGTCATATAAGGTTCTATCAGTAAGTTTTGCTTGTTTGTTGTGGTTTTGTTTGTTTGCTTGAGAGCAGAGATGATAATTAACTGTGTAGGCTTCTCCCCAACTAAGCCTAACCAAACCAAACCAAGCCCACTGCCATTGAATTGACTCTAACTCATAGCAAACCTATATAGGGTTTTTTAGGCTTTAAAAATTTCTGGGGTTAGTCAGCCTCATCTTTGTTCCTGTGGAGTGTCTGGTGAGTTTGAAGCACAAATCTTATGACTCGCAGTCTTTTGCCACCATAGCTTCTTTCCTGTCACTCTGAGATGCCCAAATAACAATGGAGTAATCAGGTTTTGGAATCCACTACAGTTTTTCAAATGTACCAAAACTCACTCCCATTGAGTCAAGGCTGCCTCATCGTAACCGCATAGGACAATTTGGAACAGCCTTTTGGAGTTTCTGAGACTGCAACCCCTTACAGAAGTAGGCAGCCCCAGCATTTTTCTGAGGAGCAGCTGCTTTGGAACTGCTGATCTTGTAGTTCGTAGATCAACATGTACCACCAAGGATCCTTTGAACATCGGGTTTATGTAATGGTAAATTTTAAAATGATATACTTTTTTTTTAGTGTAATATAAAAATATTATTTTTTTTGCATTCAAATGTCTTTTTCTTTAATCATTACATTTACATTTAGTTATCTTTAAGTATTAAATATTTCCATGCATATAAAAATTATATCATTAATTTAATTGGACATTTGTACTAGAATAGAGTGACCAGAACATCACAGTGTATTCTAAAATATACAGGGATAAAGTTTTGTTGTCAGTAGAAATTGTATTTTATAATTTATTTTTATAATTTTATTGGGGGCTCTTACAGCTACTACAACATTCAGCACATCATTTGTATCAATCACATTTGCACACATGCTGCCACATACATTTCCAAGCATTTTCCACTTGAGCCCTTGAGGGTTCAAGAGGAAGGGGGGAGGAAGGGTAATATAGGGAGCTGATACTGGGGGCCTGGAGGGAGGGAGGATGTTTTGAGAGTGACGATGGCAATGGGTGTGTAAATGCGGCCTGCATACAATTGATGTTGATATGGATTGTGATGGGAGTTTTATGGGCCACCAATAAAATGATTCGTTAAAAAAAGGGAGGGAGGGGAAAAGGGAGCTTTTTTAAAGAGGAGCTTGTACCAAGGGCTCAAGTGGAAAATGTTTTTTTTTAATGTTATACTTATTAATGACCATCCCAAGCAATCTATTTTCAAAATGCTCCATTTCTTTTACTGCTTGTAGCACAATGAAATATATAGTAACCATAAGCCATTTTGAATTTTTTCAGTGATTCCATTGTGTGAAAGCTTATATTTCTTAACATTTAAAAATGTATAAATATGTTTTAAAGATCTGCACTTGTTCTAGATACATCGAATTTGTTGCTTTCAACTTGAATAATTCTTAAAATTCGTCCATCACTTTCAGTTATCTATTCCTTGGTCTCGATACCAGGAGCCCTCAGGATGGGATGTGTGTGCTTGCTGTTGCAAAATACAGGCTAGCTGTTTGAAGCCCCCAGTTGTCCAGTGGAATAAAAGACCTGCTAACTTTATCCTATAAAGATTCCTTAGAAAAACTGTATGAGACAGTCTATTTTTGCCCCTACAGGGTTACTCGATGAAGTCACACAGCAGTATAAGTTCTATATTGATTTCAGATCTATGCAATGCAGCAACAAACTCCCCTATATACTCTTACACTAGACTCACTACAATTAAGTCGTTTCCCATTCACATGAACCTGTAGGACGCTGTAGAACTACCCCCGTGGGGCTCTGAAACTGTAAATCTTGACAGGAGTAGAAAGCTTGAGCCTTTTCCCAAGAAACTCTTAGGAACTTGAAAATGTTTTTGATATACACTTACATAGCATTACTTAAAATCAGTTTCTTTCTTTTTTAATTTTTTGGGGTGGAAGTGGTGTATACTGTACATGTGCCCACATTTCTGCCTGGCAACAATAAATCAAGTCTGAATGTGGAGCTGTTTGACTAGACAGATTTATTTTTCCAGTAGTTGCCACCTGTATCCTGCAAGGATCAGGGAGGTTTCCTCTAGGAGTTGTTTCATAGTCCCTTGTAAGGATCAGAGTTCATAATCTGAGTCTAGGAGACTAGCTTTTCTAATATTGTCTGGATCATGAATTCAAAAAGCCCAATAAAATGGTGGCAAAGTTGAAGAATTTCATCAGATCTTGCAAATTCCTGAGAAGAAAGTTCAGGGATGGTATGGAGTTCACATTGTGGTCAAATTGGGAAGAGGAATTTATTCGTTTCTCATTTCCATAATTTAAGTAACCATTTTTAATTATTTTGTTTCAACTCAGAGGTATTATATAGAAAGCACTGGATGGGTCACTTGTGAGGAATAGGAGACTCAGTACTCACTCTGAGGGATTGCAGTCTATCTCAAAAGTGGGAACCTGGCAGCACCCAGAGGCAGACAGATGAGACTTTGTACCTCTGTAGAGTTACTGTCTCAGAAACCCACATGGGGCATTTATGTCCTGTCTTGGTGGGTGGCAGTGAGTTGGGTTCTTTGGTTATCATATCGGGCAGACTTGAAGAAACACCCTGTTAAGATGTTTCTTTTCTGCATTCTCTAGTCAAGAGGACAACAACCACAGGTAAGAATGAGAGAAAGACCCTACTTCCTCCACATGACCAAAGCCTTTAGTAGTCTGGCCCTGACCACCTCTCATATTGAAACATTTGTCACCCAACTCATGTCTCGGTTTCCTTCTTATGAAACTGCCATGCACCAAAACACAAATCTTATTTTACTTTGCTGCTCTAAACACTTCTATCGCCTCTGGGTTTTGAAGTGAATCCAATAATCTCACATAACAAGTGCCCTTGAATCTGGCCTTGCATTTTCATATATTGTCACATGCACTCTTTTTTTTTTTCACATGCACTCTTTTGTTCAGGTCACCAGGCCAAAGTCTTTGCATTTTCTAGAGAAGCCTGATGCCTCTCTCTTTGCCTTTGAAAATTGCTTTCATTTTTCTAGATGCATACCTATCACTCAAGCGTTATCTCTCTAAAACACCTCATAAAACCAACTCATCTGTTCCTTTTTCTGAATACCCGACTGACCTCTCTAAGCAGAATTCAATTGTTTCCCTAATGTGTCTTGATCAACTCATTATTGTGGCATGAAGACACAGCAGTAATTTATATACATGTCTATTTTTCCAAAGAGATCCTGGGGACCATCTACCAAGAAGTGAGTTGAGCCACCACCCTGCTGATTTGCAGTAAACCCTTAGCTTTGGTTCCATTGGGGTTCCTTATGGGTAGAACTGCCCCTGTGTGATGCTGAAACGAAAACTCTTTATGGGAGTAGAGAGCATCATCTGTCTCCTGTGCTACAGCTAGTGGTTGCGAGTTGCTGACCTTGCAGAGAACAGCCCAGTGCATATCCACAATGCCACAAGGGGTTTTCAAGTCTGTAAATCTTTATCCGAGCAGATAGCATCATCTTTCTTCTTACAGAAACACTGTTGGGTTTGTAGCTTGCAGTTAACAATCTAGTGCTTACTGTACAATATCACCAGGGCTACCTTGTGAATTCTTAGAGAGCATCATTTTCATTTTTCTAAGTCTAGTAATTGACACAAAGATTGGCCCTCAGTGTTTTTAACAACTCATTTTTTTCGTGAAAGTATGAATGTTTTCATATTGAAAGAATTTCCATGAAATCAGTGACTAGCATTAAAGAGTACAACCTGTACAGAGCACATCCTGGTTATTAGATTTGTCTCTTTGCTTTCCCATATGCTTTGGAGGTACATACAGAATCTGTGATTGTTAGAGTTTTCTATTCTGCTTCTTCAAAAGAATTGAAACTCTGGTTGATGTATGCATTGTGAATAAATCCAACCTTAGTAGAATTGTGTTTCTCACAACGTAAGCATAGACATTCGAAGGTCTATAGAAACTTCTATTTACCTGCAGTGCTGTTCTTAGGTGCCCATGGAGTTGATTCTGACTCACAGTGACCCTATATATAACAGAATGAAACACTGCCTGTTCCTGAGAGATGCTCACAATTGTCCCTATGCCTGAGCCCATTGTTGTAGTCACTGTATCAGTCCATCTTGAGTGTCTTCCTCCGTTTCATTGTCCTTCTAATTTAACAAGTCTGATGTCCTTTCCCAGGGACTGATGTCTCCTGACAACATGTTCAAACTATGTGGGACAAAATCTTGTCATCTTTGTCCTCAAGGAACATTCTGGCCATACTTCTTCCAAGACAGATTTTTGTTGTTGTTCTTCTGGCAGCCCATGGCAATTTTAATATTCTTCAATATTGCTTTCAGTAGCACTAGTTTAACTTTGAAGACTGGTACTTGTGTGTTAAGCAGTGTTCATCACTCTGACAAATAACTTTTCACTAGCTTAAACAATCAAAGGGTTTTTGTTTGTTTGTTTGTTTGTTTGTTTCTTATTTGACCAACAATCAGTATATATTTTCCTGGCCAGGCAGCTTTTCTGTACATGGTCTTTCAGGAATCCAGATCCTTTCTACCTTGTATCTCTGCTATTTCCAGAGCAGCCTCTCCCAACCAGGATTCTGCAGCTGAATTAAATCCTAGAGAAGATCATGTAAGGTTTCATTTTCTATTATTTCCCCAAGGATGCTACATATCTAACACATTTTGGATGCTTAAGTAGTTCACGAAGTACAATGGATGCCTAATGTGGTGCACCTAAACAGGCAACATTAGTCTTGTCTCAGCAATTGTTCATGATGAAAGTGGTTACACTTGGGCTGCTAACTAAAAAAGTCAGCAGTTTGAAACCACCAGTTTTTCTGTGAGAGAGAAATGAGACTTTCCACTCCTATAAAGAGTTAAAATTTAAGAAATCCACAGGGAAAATTCTATCCTATTCTATAGGGTGGTTGTGACTAATTGATTTGATGACAATGAATCAATTTGCTTGTTGGACTCCAGACCAGTAAGGCATCCTCATGGCACAATGGTTTAACATTAGGGTATTAATGGAAAGGTTGGCAAGTCAAACTCATCAGCAGATTATGAACTAAAGACTTAGAAACTATTCCATAAACACAATGAACTTAAGCCCCTATGGCAATGGTCCTCAAATCTTCCTAATGAAGCGACCCTTCATGCCATCCCTCATGTGATGGTGACCCCTAATCATAACATTATTTCCAGTGCTACCTCCTAATTGTCATTTTGTTACAAATCATCATGTAAATATATGATAGGTAGGATCTATTTTCATTGTGACAAATGGAACACAACAGAAGCTTAGTGGTGAATCCCAAAAGCAATATGTAATTATATATTGTGAAGTATTTATTTCTATTGACAAGCCAATGACATTTTGTCTTGAAGCATGGTGTAGCAAGGGTCACAGTCTTCATGAGGGCGTATTTGGAGACTGATAGAGGAGCAGTGTCAAGCATCCTAAGATCATCAGAAATATGTATTTTCTGATGGTCTTAGGTGACCCCTATGGAAGGGTCATTCAGCCATAATAGGGGTCGCTACCCACTGGTATGGAGAACCACTGCCCTATGAAGGGGTGCTACTCTGTAGTATTAGGGATGTGATGAGTCAGGATTGACTGGACAGCTCTTATGAGAACAACTCAAGACCCACTGAATCCAAAACGTGGTGACAGAACACAGCACTCATTTAAACAGGCTAACCAGCTAAAATTTGATGATTCTGAAGCATAACACAAGAACTACTATTTGATGTCCAAACTCCAAAACCAAATCACTGCCAGGGAGTCCATTTCTGTGCATCAAGACTCTATATAGAGTTTATGAGGCTTGAAATCTTTATGGGAGCAGATAGCCTTATGCTTCTGCCACTCTTTTGGAGCATTCGGGTTTAAATCCCCATAGGACCTGTTGAGGAGTGCTGTCCTGGATTCTAAGAGTTCACTGCTTTAGGCCAGTGGAACAGGAAAGAAATAGCCGAGATGCCTTCATATTTTAAATGCCTCAGCCCAGGTTTGATAGACATCACACCTGCTCATATTCTCGCACAGGAATTCATCATAATCTGGTATGCAGGTGCCAGATCATAGCACGTGAAATGGCCTATTGTGCAACTTCCATTAATTTGATATGTCACTTGACATAATGGTGATAGCTTGGAGTCATCCATGGTGTACATATTTACACAACAAGCCTTGGAAAATACTTAACGATTTTTATTTAGTCTTGACTTTGTTGTGGCTGTTCTGTTTACTCAGGGGTGAGGGATGTCCTGTCCCATGCCACCGCTGCCAGAGTACCAGTTGGTAAACATTTGCCTTCCCAACGGTGGCCATAGCTTGAGCAAGAAAGTCTGGGTAATAGGGTCTGTAGCTTCATTGCTAGCCCCAAAGCAAGCAACACTCTAAAGAACAAGAAAAACAAACACCTCCACTCAGAAAATCCAGGAGTTTTTGAGGACTTTTACTTTCCTCTTGACCAGCCAAGAACATCTCTTTAAGAGCTCCCTCATGTTAAGGCCAAGGGCTTAGGCCATGGAATTTTGTTTCCCCCCAGTAGAAATCTACTGTCTCATCTAGAAATGCACCCTCTACTTACCGTGTATTTTATTAACGCTTTTGTTTAAGTTAGTGGTTCTTCATCTGGCTCATTCAAAGAGTCTCAGGAGCTTGCTCACAAATATAATGACATGTGAGCCCCTATGATCGACTAGGTTCTGTGGCAAGCTAAGTCTAAGCAGGAGTCAAGTTTAAAGGCTATTATGAGAGCATATTCTTGGGATCCACCACTGTGCGAAAGGGACAGTGGCAGCAAAGATACAAGCAACAAAGCCCAACTCTGAGGTAGGCTCCACAGTACATTTACATGATTCCACGGGAAGTGTGGGAGCTGAAATAACCTTTCAAAATTGCCCGGTTTTTGCCACTTTGGCTGGGCATTTTTACTCGCACTTTGATGAAGCTTGCCTTGAAAGGGATGTGCATGGCCTTGGGTGAGGCAGACCTGAGCCACTCACAGAAGGGACAGGCCCCTGAAGTATGCCTTCTGACGACTCCATCTGTGAGGACTGTTCTGGTCAACATATCCCCATGACCTCCCAAGCCTTTCCCTTCGAAAAGTGTTCATATAATTGGTCTGACGTGAAACAGTACATGGCGGTCATTGTTGAAAGTCGCCGGCATGATGATAGAACACAGACATACTGGTTATAATTGAACGATTCCATCCAATGCTGAGAGGGGACTTATTTTTGTGTGCGTTTATGTGTTTTGCTCTCATGAATTCTTGTGCTCTCCATTTCCTTTTAAATTAAACCAGGCCTGGAGCAGAAGATGGGAGGCTGTAAATGATCAATAAGTGTGTATAGGGCTGTTGATTAAAATGATTATAATTCCTCTGTGAGAAATTTCATCCAGAAAAAAATTAATTTAGAAATTAAATATAATACAAATACAATAATGTACTTATGAATTGAACTAACAGCTTCCTGAATTAAGTTATCTCTGAGGTGGTAATCAGATCAGTAACACATGTGCTTTTCTGTTACAGAGAAAGTTAGAAGACCTGAGCACTGAGTGGAAGGCAGTGAAGGATTTACTTCAAGAGCTGAGGGCTAAGCAGCCTGGCCTCGCTCCTGGGTTGGCAGCTCTTGGAACCTGTAAGTACACTGATTGGCACTTCCATAGACAGTCACTGTTTTGACCCTAAGCAAATCCGTGAGGTGACCTCTGGGTGAAAGGAAGAAGTTCTGCTGATATAAGGATGCATTTTCAGGTTTCTGCAAAATAGGCAGCAGATTGATCGAGGACATATGGTAAGAAAGGTTTTTGGAGCATGTTCAGTGGATTCCTGACTGTGAGAAAGAAAGGAATGTAGAAGCAGACAGTGGGAGAGGCTCGGATGGGTTTGGCTGCAGTAGAGGCTTGAAGAGATCTTATCGGAACATGAGAACTGGACTAGGAGTTCTAGCCTGGGACCCAAAGTTAAGAATCCTGGGTTGCTAATGGACAGATTGGCTATCTCCAATCTGCAGGATCTCCAGGGCCACCTTGAAAGGAAAGCAACGTGGAAGCATTGAAACTCCCAGGGAGCACAGCTTCCTTCTGACACACATGGGCTCATCCGGAGTGGGAAATGGCTCTAAGGCACACAACTCTTTTTGGTATTAGAGCAAGGTAGGCTCAGCAGAACTTCCCTGAGTTGAGAGAATAAAGACCTTACTTTTGTACCCCAGAGTCAACCCATTTTTGGCCATCAGCTGCTCCTTGGCAGATGGATAAGATCATCAATGTGTTTTCTGAGTCTTAAGCCACAGTCCCAAGTCAGCAATGCTATCAAAGCAGAAGTTCGTAGTGTTGTGGTGGTTATGTCCGCCAGAGAGCCTGATCCAACCCCTAGCGAAGCTGTGCCCAACAGGAGGAAACACTATGCAGCCCTCCTCATCCTCACAGTGGTTCCTATTCTTGAAGCCACTGTGTCACTCCATCTCTTTTTAGGGCCTGTCCTTCTTTCCTGTCCCTCATATTACAAAATATGATGTCCTTCTCCTGGCACTGATCACTCTAGATAACATGTCCAAAGTATGTAAGATGAAGTATGTAAGATGGAGCATTTTGGACTTCTTCCAAGACGAACATGTTTGTCCTTTTAGCAGTCCATGGTATTTTCAATATCCTTTTCCAGTCCCGCAGTTCAAATACATCAACCCTTCTTCTGCCTTTGTTAGTTCATGTGGAACTTTCACATGCTTATGAGGCAAATGAAAGTGTCAAGATGTGGGTCAGGGGCACCTTAGTCCTCAAAGGCACTTCCTTGCTTTTTAGCATCATACTCTCCACTAACATTTGATGCCCAAGGAGTCCATCTCAGGAAATATTGTATCATTTTGTAAACATTCCTCAGATATGCCTTTGCAAATGACAGCAATCACGGAAACACAAATGATTCTCCTAACCACATCTCTCTGTCCCCATGGAAGACACTTTTAGTTCAAGGAAAAGGAACAATGGACTATCTGTGACTATCACATGTAGATTTGGGCGAGAAATGGTTCTTCATTTAGGTAGGTTGTAGCTTTCATTTTTACTGCATATTTTCAGTCACTTGAGTTCCCTTTATGCTGGTTGGGTAGAAAATATGCAGAAAATCTCAGTGCACTATTAGCACCGGCTTTAACTCGTGGGAAGAATGAAGCCAGCACACATCAGGGCAGCATCAGTTCCATAATGAGTATGAAAGAGAAGTGTCTTGGAATGTCTTGCTGTGTTTACTTTTAATAGATCACATGAACCAAGTACGAAAACATGGTGACTGGTTGTCATGTAAATTTGATTTTTTTTCTTTTAAGAAACCATCCCTTGTGTAGGAATATAATGAAGTGGAAGGATCAGAGCCTGGGTAATACCATAGTAGGTCAACAGGCTAGAGTCCTGTGTTGGTTCAAAGAAGCAATACAAAGGGCAGCAGGCACTCCATGTGCATTGTGGGGTTTTTGAACAGTCATCAGATATCAGTCAAATGGCATGAGAGCCCAGGAAAAGACACGCCAGAGTTCTTTAATCTTATTAGTATCTTGATGAATGTGGAACAGTAAAATTCCCACATAATTATATTCAACTAATTATGTCAAGTTTCTTTCCCTTTCTGAACTGTCAGATTGGGGTTCCTCTCCATATTTCTTCCTGCCTAATAATTTATTGGTGTTCCTTGTCTAGCTGTCTCTATGAGGTTGAGTGTCAGTAATCCTTGGTAGCTCAGGGATGAGATTGTGTTCCATGATTGGTACATGCTTGTCTTGAACTCTGAATTTCTGCATTCATAGAAGTATGTGCCAAATGTAGGACTTGGGCATCTAATTAATTCCTCATTTACCAAAATGTAGCATGAAAATTCATAAAAATTTCCAGTCTTACACTCCACCGGCATATAAAACCAATCTGCTTCATAAATTTGATTGTAATTTCCTATGTATTGCACTGAGGATATACCATAGAATATGGTGAATTCCATGCTTTTATGAAGCCTATATTCTATTTGAAAAGAAAATCAATAAACAAAACATATCAAAAACAGTTTCTCAATGCTGATAAGTTCTATAGGGTGTCGTGTACACATTGCATGCACATAGGTACTTTATGAGAAGGGCAGAAATCTCAGACCTACTGAAGGAGAATCTGCATTAATAGAAACCTCAGGTGATTCAAGTGTGCGTGATGTCAGAGACACTGTCATAGAGCAATAAACAACAAAGCTAAGGATAGGAGTGGCCATCACCATCTTTACTAGGCTCAGAAGACTTTTATATTAAGAGAAGATTGAAACAAAGATGAAGTATGTGAGGGAGTGAGTCTGGGGAAAGGTATTCCCAGTAGAGAGATAACAGTCACTACCAAGATCCTGAGGCAGGAACAAGATAGTATCAAGGACACTCAAGGAGACCAGTGAGAGGAGAGCTAAGGGTAAGGGGAGGAGTGACCTAGGCCAGAGAGTCAGACTACATATTTTGCACCCTACTTCCTGCTTCTCGACCGGAGAATCTCAGCTCTTCCCGCACTTCTGGATCTTTTTCCTCCTTCTCCTCCCACCTCGCTATCACTAGGGATAGTCTGGCTAAACTCTCAGCTTCAAACTACTTGCGATCATTGGTGGGGTGTGAGAAAGAGCTGGAGAAGAACTGATGCAGAAAGGACTTTTCTCAAATGTAAGGACTTTTCATCTCTTATAGCAGATTGATTCAGAGTTCGACTTAAATGACAATAGTTAGACGAAAAATTTAGAAGGAGGAGAATCAGTAGGGAGTCGGGTAGCTCCAGAATGGCCTTCCTTTGAGTTAATCTTTCTTTCTTTAACATGATCGATTTGCTATCAGAATTAAGATGCTTTCTTTTATATATGCTTAACATTCAGCTTTACAAAAGCAAATGTATGTGTGTATTTTGCTCTCATATGAAAATGATCTGAAATACTCTTTAAAGTAAAGTTAACTTTAAAGTTAGCTTTAATAATACTCTTTAAAGTAAGTTATATGATTCTGATACATGATTATTATTTTTGTACTATACTATGCTGCAATATAGCTTATAATTCATCACAATACCCTTATTGTCATTGAAATGCTAATATTCTGCTTGCTGCTTTTACATACTTTTCTATATTCTGTAAGTGATTTGAAAGTACATGTGCAATTATTTAAAGGTAAGGACTGAAGAATGGGAGAAGGAAAATAACCAGATGAAGGCCACACAGCTGGAAAGAAACAGAGGCAGAATCCCAATCCAAGTGTGTTAGGCTCCAAAGACTGCTTTGTTTTGTGTTGGTTTATATATTTTTTGCTGTGTCTTGCTCTATCTCTTGATCTAAGAACTACAGGAAATTACAGATAGGGAGGTAGGTAGCCAGTAGTTAGTGTTATTTAACTCAATATGGGAAGTACGGAAGTAAAAGCGATATCGTGTGTTTCTCTGTCATTTTCACTTAAGGAGTAGAAGATATCAGAGTACTCTATTTAAATTTACCAAAATGATAGAACTCTGAATCTGGAGTATCATTGAAATTATCATCTGTCTCAACAAATAATCTCTTATATGTATGAAACCTGATACTGAAGATATATATAGATATAGATATAGATATAGATATAGATATAGATATCCTTTCTTATTGACTTATTAACTATCTAGTTATCCAGTTTTTCACATTTATAGAAAATCTATCTGGCTCATTTGCACATTGATATTTGTTTGTAGTGAACACCAAGATGAACAGGGTGAGATTAATTCTGGTTTTGATGGTTAAAGGCACATGTCAATTTGGTCGCCATAATCCTCAGTAGTTTGGCCATAATATAATAATGAGATCAGACAGTTTTATAATGATGTAATCTTAATCGTTGATTTTCAAATAAATACCTTGTCTTTGGAATCTAAACATGTCAATAAGTTAGGACTAGAGCTAGTCTGTCCAACTCCATCTCCTCTTTATCCTATTTTCATATGTGTATAAAGGTAACTCAAAGAGTATTACAGCAAAATCACAGAAACCTTAATTACACAAAATGTGAAGCTATTCTTTGTCAACATATCTACACTATAGAAGACAATACTTTTGGGAAGCAGTATTTTAATCTTTCTAACCCTTATCTTATGCATTCTGTGGTCTTGGAATTACACCACAACAAAATAATAATTTGAGTACCCTTCAGAGGATCAAATAGGGTTCCTATTCCATGATCTTTGAGATTTGAGAACAAAAAAAGTCTGAAGGGGAAAGATCAAGAATGTATGGTGAATGGGATAAGCTCTCTCAATGAATTTCTCATAAGAAAGCCCTCGCCGACCTCAAAGAATGAGTAGATTCATTGTTATAGTGGAAAAAATCTCTTGGCACAACTTTTCTGGCCTTTTTATCACTAATGCAAATTTTAATTTTCTCGAAACCTTTTCGCAATAAGCCCCATGATTGTTTTATGTCTTTTGAGAAAATCTATCAAAATCATCCCTTTGGTGTTCCAAAGGTCAGTCACCCAAGCTGATCTCTCTGCCTGTAATTCATCTTTGAGGTCTTCTTGGCCTTTCTGAAAATGCTTGATCCATCTAAAAACTTCTGTTCATGTGAGACAGCATTCCCATAAACTTGTTACAAAGGTTCAATGATTTGGGAAGATGTCCACTTCAGTTGTGTTAAAAATCTGGTATTAGTTATGACCTTAACATTACAGATTTTTTTTCATGGCATAAGCATATCTTTTTTTTTAAGTACCTCAACAACGTTAAGGCCATTGTGTTACTAGGGGAAATTTTCTGTGACCATGCACTGATTATAAACAGGTCTAATTATGTTTTGTTTGGAATAAACCAGGAGATTTTCAAAATTTGTGGGAAAATTCCATTGCATTTCTGTTCCCTTTTCAAGAATGTTTTAATCCCCCTCAATGTAACAATACTTATTACATTTGTGTGTACCTTTACAGTAAGCCAAGTAGCCTTGACTATTTCTTTATATGAAGGAGAAGGTAGGGTCGACATGGGAGAGTTATTGATGTAATTTGTTGCAGTTGTCAAAGCACATGATCATGCTGGAGGAAAACAATTATGTTGGTTGAATATCTGAGGAATCTATTGCTGCATGAAAATAACCTTGACTGTAATAGCTTATTTACTTGTTCAGCATTATGTGGGTCTTCAATTTGAGAGTGCCAATCTTTATCGAGACCACCCATGGGGAGGTAGCCATTTGGCAACTCAGTTAGGCTTTACCAAGTTACAGTCCCATTCACATTAACTCATGGGACTCCCACCCATCTGTGTCAGAATTGAACTTATTGACTCCATAGAATTTTCACTGGCTGGTTTTTCAGAATTAGACATCAGACCTTTTCCCAAAGTCTTCCAACAAGCTTAAACTGGCTTTGTCTTGACCAATGACTCATCATTAGGGTGAACTGGAATTTGTGAAATGTGGGTGGTGTGGTGGTTATGCATTAGGCTGTGGTCAGCAATTTTAGCTGTTTGAGACCACCAACTGCTCTGCATGAGAAGAGCTTCCTACTCCCATAAAGAGTTATGGCCTTGGAAATTCACGGGGGTAGTTCTACTCTGCCCTACAGAGTCAGTGTATCAGCACTGACTGGATGACAGTGAGTGAGTGAGTGAGTGAGTGAGTGAGTGAGTAAAAGATGGCACTAAGCCCTGGAATAAGAGGCTGAAAAGGGAAGTAGTACACCCTTCCTGGAGCCTGACACATGAGATTGGATGATTACCAACCAAGATTGTGAAGACAAACACATTGTGGAGGATTAGATGGTAAATTACCATCTTAGAGTTGAGTGCTATTGTTTCTGACTCTGTCCTGAAAGAGCTTGTGCTGCTATGTAATATGGACACTACTTAGTTTTCTAAAAGGGAGATTGAGTTTCAAGCAAGACATTGACCCATACTATTTTTGTTCTTGTTAACATTTATCAACTCCCAGTTTGTCTTGCTTTTCCCTCAGGGATCATGACAATGTTGGAAAGAATTGGTCCTCAGTCGTCTTTTCATCCTGTGTATGAAGACTCATCACCCAGAAAGTCCCAGCTGGAGCCAGATGGTAGAGAGTGAACTCACTCTGATATCTGACATTGGCTGTTGGACCTGTAGCAGCTTGGTTTTTCACAGGGCCACTCCTCTTTCAGTGGGCTTTACTGAATTTCATTATATGTTATTTCTAGGGCAGTCTTCCAAAAGGGTGAGAGTAGAAGTTGCCTCAATTTGGTTCCAGACTTAGGACAATTCCATACACAAAATAACAAAACTCTGGCTGTCCTGGCACCATTTCCATCATCACTTGAGGCTCAGGTTATTTGTGAATACCATTGGGTATTCATGGACTGATCTTTGAAGCAGCTAGCAAGGTTGGTTTTACTCTAATATGTACTGGTCTTACAGTTCCTCTGACAATTATTTTTCAAGATAAAAACTTGCAAACACCCACTGGTGACTCTGTATGTGGTGCATGGATCAGAAATTATTCTTGGGTCTCTCACATGAATGGTAAAAATTCTACAATTATACAATTACTGACTTCATAGGGGAAATAACTATAATGGAATAGATTCTGATCCATAGTGCCCCTTTAGATTTTAAGATTATACATCTATATGGAAGCAGAAAACCCTGTTTTTCTCTTATAGAGCAGATAGTTTATGTCACCCAGGAATTTTGAAGTCAACAACCCAATGATTAATGAACAATTCCAACAGAGCTTTCATTTGAAGGGAAATAAAAAATACTCTTTTTGAGTTTGTTTGCATTCAGTGACTCTATAGGAAAGAGTGGACACCTCCTTTGAGTTTCTCAGAGGTTGTCAATCTTTACGGGAACTATCAGTGCATCTGACTTGACAGCTCAATGCTTTTCCCACAGTGCCACCATGGCTATTATAAGTGAAGCTCTCCTGGAGACTCGCAGAAATTCTTAGGTAGACAGAACTTTGCATGAATCCAAAGGTCTGCATGGGCAGATGGAGGCAAAAAGCCAGCAAATCTGATTGTAAATGTCAACATGAGTCCTTTCTTATCCACAAGCTGCTAGGCTTGGGATCATTTGTGTTCCACGATACCCGACTTAGCATTTTGAAACAAAATAGCATATAGAAAATGCTTAATATGGAGGTCTAAATCAGGATCTATGACATTTTCTATCATTCTAAATGTCTCTGGGTGATACTATGAAATGTATGGACATTACGTATGTGCATATACAAAATACAAGTTAATCGAGATTTAACACTGTTTTAAAAAAATCTCTTCCTGTAATTAATTTTGGAGAGAACAAGTCTCAAGGGTAATTAGGAAAACATTACAGCAAGGTCAAGAAGCTGAAACTCTAATATCAGTTCTTCTACCAACTAGATAAGAGATAAGCAAGTTCTTTCTATAAAAGGTCAGATATTAAATATTATTGGATTTGTAAGCCATGAAGTGAACTTAGCCATTGGATCATGAAAACAGCCATAGACAATACATAAAGGAATTGGTATGATTGTGTTCCAGTAGCACTGTATTTATAAAATCAGGGCTGGAGGTGGTCAGGATTTGATTGTGAATGTTCAACAAATATTCCCTCAGCACTCATCATTTCTGTAAAACTTGAGGCTTCTAGTTACAGGTATGTGGCTTCTGCATGGGAGAAGCTCACTGGTCTGCAGGGCTGGGACTGCTTTCTAGTCAACAGATAACAGTTGGGGAAAATACCTTATTCCTATCACTTAGGTAGAACAAGTCTGAGGCATGAATTAATGAATTGCACCCCAGCTTCCCACAATGAGAAGCCAGCAGGTGACTGATGTGTTTCTCATTCCTGTCCACTTTTCTGTACTCTTCTCAACAAAGCTTCCTGGAATACAAGCACAAACCTGTTGCCCTACAGTCAATGCTGTGTGACAGTGACACCATTTTAACACTCTCGGCTGCTAGCCCAAAGTTGGAGGTTCAAGCTCACCCAGACAGGCCTCCAAAGAAAGATGTGGTGATCTACTTGCTCCAATCAGCCACTGAAGACCCTATGGAACAGTCATTAAAGACCTCGTAGAGCACAGTTCTATCCTGACACAAAGAAGGATGCCATTTCTAGGATCATCTCCTAATCAAACTGAAAGCTCACTGTCATCAAGTCACTTCTTCCTCATAGAAATCCTGTAGAACATGCTACAACTGCTGTTCATGAGAGGAAAAAGCCTCATGTTTCTCTCTTGTAGAAGCTAGTGTTTCCAAAGTGCTGCCATTATAGTTAGTAGTGCAACATGTAACCCACTATGCCACTAGGGCTTCCAAATAAGCCACATGTCCGTAAATTCTTGTCTCAGTATTTCTGGATGAGTCCTAAGTTAAGGCAACAGGCCTTAGAATGAATGTCACATTTACACCTTTGGAACAGGTTGAGTTGTGGTTCCCATTTTACAGCTAAGGAATTTGAGGGTCGGAAAGATGAACACACTTCTCAGAAGTTGTAAAGATAGCGAGTGTTTAAACTGGTATTTAGAAAGACATCTAAACAAGTAGATCTCCACAATTCCAAAATGCATGCCATTAATCATACACCATCATAGAGGAAAGCAGCCCTGGAAGCATAGGGGACTGCCAGGGGGACGACTAATTGCCAGATAAGTAGTTTGAGCTGCGTGTGACTCTGCAGGAGAAAGTTGAGAATGTAGAGATTCACGGTTTGGGAAACTCGCAGGGCAGTTCTACGCTTTGCCAGAGGGTTGCAATCTCCTCAGTTGCAGGGGATTTGGTGGGGTTTCTATACTGAAGCACGAACTTGTTTATCTTTATTTGAATTTTTGAGGATTATCTTTAAATTAAATATCAACTACTCCTATTGAAGGTTGTTTATGTACTTATTTGAATTTCACACATCTCTTGGAGGATGAATGAAGCATTCCAAGGCGATTGCAATCAGACTGGAAATATCTAGACAGAGAAAAAGCATGAGGTTAATTGGATTTTTAATTGATGTACAACTATTTATTCGTAATTGAGGTACCACTATTTATTTATTTATTCAGTTGTGAGAGATCGTGAAAATGGCCTTCGTTTAGCTGCTGTGATTTTGAGTGAAGGAAAGAAGAAAGCCATGAATTGGCTCTCATTTTCTTACTCCATTCTTGGGTCTCCATACTTGTCAGAAGGAGACTTGCCACCATCCCCTCTCCTGTTTCAGCTCTCCTTCTTACCATCGGGTCTGCTGCGACCAAACATGTAGGATACACCCCATCAACATCAGAGGGTACAAACCTTCTGAAAATGCCTCGGAGTCAACTCTATTGTGGTCTGTTTTTATAGTGACCACTTCTAAATATTGATAAAATGTCCCATGTCTAATACCATCGATGTTAGATTCTGCACACACACATACAAATGTGGAGCAATCTAATCAATTTCAATTGCAGAATTAGAAGTCAATTTTTGACCATTCACCACATAGTTCAAAGCCTGAGCAACTACAAAGACCTTCAGACTCATGGATGCACAAATGAAAGTAAAATCATATTTATATGAGCTAGTGAGGTAAAAGTGCTTGCAGTTTAATCGGACATGTCATAATGTATGAAGGTAAATGACAGCAGCAAATGCTGGCTGAGGAGACTGTCCCAGGGCTCACTGGGACCAGAAAGAAGTCTTTCTCTGTGAGTAGTGGGTGTTCCTGGACCTAAGCCAGTTCTTTAACAGTGCTTTCTGATTAACAGGGGGAGCTCAACAGTGCTGTGATTGTTAACATCCTAGACAGTGATAGACTGTGAACTTTGAGTATTTAGATGTTAATTATACATTTTGTAATGATGAAGTTCCTTTTATTTTCCCTCTCTTAACCTTTTGGCAGTTTTATTGCTTGGTTACCAGCTCTGGGTAAGGGCTGTGCTTTGGGGTCTGAACTGGCAAAGGAAGCGACACTCTAATCCATCATTCTAATGCTTGTTGGAAGCATTCCTGGAAGGTTCATTCTCATATTCTCTCTCTCTCTCTCTCTCTCTCTCTCTCTCTCTCTCTCTACTTCAGCAGGAAGAAACTTACCTCACTGGTTTATTAAAGTATCCTGATCATTATGATCATTAGAGATTATCAAATTATTCATGCTCTGCGTTTAGCAGAATACAGAGCTGATTGCAATAAAACTGCCATGTATTACATTGTCCACTCCAAAGAAAGAAAGAAAAAGAACCCCTTCTTTGCAAATGCAAATTGACAGTATCAAAACAAATGCAGGGGACTCGTTATAGCATAGATCCATAGATCACAACAGTATGTGAAATAGTATTTAACTTTTCTTGAGCTGTTTAAAACATGGAATCTCTATGTTTGCCTTCAAAGAAAGCATTTGCAATGGGAAATTGTAGCAATTTTGCCCCTAAATTCCAGTGTGTCCATTTTCATCAGAATGGACTCTGAGAGTTCCTGTCTTTTTGTCCATTCTCACTGAGGAAGGCACTCTCTTGCTGGTGCTTGCTCTCTCCGAAGCAATCTTGCAGTTAGCCTGCAGGGCCACCAGCCTTTTTTATCTGAGGCTATATTAGGACAGGATATTAACTGTCTACTCTCTTCTTAAAAAGTCAAAGCTGTTGCAGAGTGACCACTTCTGTCATCCTTTCTATGAAAGCTTATTCAGGCCTAATCACAGTCCCAGTGGCTGTCTATATTAATTTCTATTTTTCATGGGAGAAAGGCCAGGTAAACTAGCAAGGCAGTGCAAAAGCGGACGGGCCTGAGCAAGATGGATTGACCTAGTGGCTGCCATCACGGGATCCAGAGTCATGACCACGGTGAGGAAGGCGTGGTTCTGCTGTGTGTAGGCTTCCTGTGAGTTAAGAAAGGCTGAAAGGGACCTCAAGACAAGGATGATTCAAGAAAGAGACCTTTCTGCTTACTGCACTCACTGTCCTTTCCCACAATTAGAATCTCTAGGAAAAAAGCAGGGACATCCCATTGGCCTGCTAATAAAACATTGTAACTCAAAAGTTTAAGTGTCTCTGTGGACGCGTGGGTAGAAACTGTCTACTCCCTTAAAGATATACAGTCTTAGAAACTCTCAGGAGCAGTTCCACCCCAAGTGTGCTTTCTATGTTGCTTTTCTTTTGTGTGTGTATCTGGGCTTCATAATTGGACCCAGTTGCATAATTATTGCACCAATTTTGACTGTCGCATCACAAGGTCGACATATCTTTTTTCTATCATGATATCATGGTCTCATGCTTATGGCATATAGAATTATCCAACTATTAATATCTGACTCACTCTGGTGGTACCGTGGTTAAGGACCCAGTTCAAACCCATCAACTGCTCCACAGAAGTAAAGAGTAGCAATGGCTCTTATAGGATTGTAGCCTTGACAATATCAAATGCTTAATATCAGATGCAACAATTGATGGCCTCCTGTCCAGCGGGCAGAAGAGTAGTAAAAACACAAGACATGGAAATACTTTGTCTAATGAACTCACTGAACACGTGAACATCTCCAGAGAACATCCCCACCACTCTTAGGCTACCACTCTTTTCGACTCTGAAAGGGATCACATTAGAAGGGCCTGTACAGAGGGAGGAAAGTGGGAGCAAATCTCAAAATCATAGAACAGACCCTGCTTGCTGATCATATAGAGACTGATGGAACTGTCAAGACTCTGGCATTTTGTCACCCTTCAGTTCTGAAGTTGGCACACCTTAGAATAAGAAGTGCTGGGAGATCAAATGGGCCACATTTACCTAAGGACAGGATTCAGAAGGATTGGGCAAGAGTAGGAATGGAAAGAGGGAACAGTGGGTTAAGTGATGGTACATTGAAGAGATTGAAATGAATGATATGGGGGGGTGAAAGTATATGAGTTGTTGAACATAAAAGTGATGACCTGCTTTGTCCACCTTCATCGAGTTCATAGTTTTAAAAAGGGGGGAGTATTAAAAAATCATACATCCTTGGGATCCTGATGCACAGTTCTACTCTCTTTTACAGGGTTGCTATGAATCAGAAGCAACTTGGCAGAACACAAACACAATAAAGTCCCTGGTATTTCTCTGCTATGATTTAGCCTAGCCAGTCATGTCTCTTTATCTGGGAAGAACCCAAAGAAGTTTCACTGGCAATAGAAAGTAATCCTTCAATGGACTTTCATGCCTTCTTTTCCATGTGTTTTTTCTATCATGAAAATATTGGACTCTAACTCAAGGTACTGACCTCTCATTCAAGGCCATTCCTTTCTCTTCTCATTCTCAACCCCTCTTCTAGAAAGAGTTGCAGGAGTCTCCTGTCTCTTCTACTACTTGCTGCAGACTAGCCACACTCCTCCATTGTTCTACTGCAAATGCTTGAATGTCAGAAATGATGTCTATATAAGCAAAGTATTTCAATCCTTATTGCACTTGAACTCTCAAAAGCTTTCAGTCACTTCTTGGAAACATTTCTTCTTTCTACTTCTGTATGTAACCCTATATTCTCTGGATCATTTCTTACCTCCCTGGCTGGTTTCTCTTTACCAATGTTCTTTTCTGGTTTAATTTCTCCAGTTGATTTTAACGGTTTTTTTAATTTTTTTTAATTTTAAAGGTTTAATGTTTCATGTAAGCCTTCCACCTCCGGTCCTAATGCTTTACACTCTTTCATCCCACTGACTTGCATAGTTCTAAGTATCATCTATATATAGGCATTTTCTACATCTTTATTTTAAAGACATTCCTTGTTTCTGGCTTCTGGATCCACACATTAACTCAGAGTTATAACAGTGTGGGGCCACAGGCAAGTAGACCAAAAATCCAGCCCCGTGGAAGAGATCATTTTAGTGGGAATAAACAGCAATGAAAATAAATAACTTCAGAGGACATATATCTATTGAGGAACAGACAGCCTCATCTTTCTCTCAAAGACCAGTTGTGGGGTTTCAAACTCCAACCTTACTGTTAGCAGCCTAATTAATTATCTCCCTAGTTACAAAGTGCTTTCTGAATCCTCAAACAGACTATTTATTATCTCCATTTCATGCTGTAGACAATAGAAGTTAGAGACTCATGCTCAACACTCCACTTTTGTCAGAGTCACCTTCGGGCATCCATCAAGACCTCCTACACCTCCTGTTTTCCTGGGGCCATGGGGATATTTTCATCTCCCAACAATCGCCCTAGGGGATTTTGCTGTGATACTGTGGGTCCGTGAGAAGGCTTTTTGGTAGCAAACAAAACAGTTGATCTCTAATAAATCACCTAAGTTGGGGTTGGGTTGACCCATTTGTGAAAGCAGTTAACCACTTGACTGTTGGCCCAAAGGTTTGTGTCCACACAAAGGCACTTCAGAGGAGGGGTCCTGGAAATCCCCTTCCAAATTAAAAAGAAATGAATACAATATACTTTTGTGTTATGAGGTGGTGACTATCATAGAAATAAAACAAGGAAGTCTGAAGGTGAGCCTGGGAGACACATCCTCACTTTTCAGGTGGAAACTATGGAAAGATTTGCTTGCAGGCAAATGTGAGAATGGGGGGAGTATGTGAGTATGCCTTCCAGGAATGGCGTTCATTCCTGCATATGAGCACTAGTATCTGAGGTGTAGGCAGTGTGATTTGAGCACAGTAAATAAAGGAGGGAGCAGGAAAATCATAGAAAAGCTCTAAAAGCCCCAGAATGGCTTTCGATTTTTCTCTTAGCAATATGAAGGTCCACTGAAGATTCCTGAGCCCAACAATGAGATAATCTAGATTAGATTTTCTCAAAAATATTTGAAATGTGCTAAGAATAACCCGGGGAGGGGGTCGGGGATGGAAGCAAGAGGGCCAGTTAAGAAATAGATGAAAAACTGCAATAGATGTGTTTAGGGTAGGGACAGAGCCCTAGAAGTAGTAGAGAAATTCTGGTTGTGCATTTAAGCTAGAGTTAATAGGATTGTTGACAGGTTTGATATAGGAAATGATAAAATGTGATGAGGTTTTGGGTCCAAATGTGCTATAAGGTTTGTGTTATCATTTACTAAGTTAAGAAAGACCGGAAGAAGTACAGAGTGGTAGTGGCAATATTACGATCTATATTTTGTACAGATTGATTTGCCTGTGCCTCCTACTGTATCCACATGAAGATATATGGATAGATAGAGGCAGACCTGGCATTTTTGGAAAGAAATCCAGGCTATAGAGGGAAATATCCCTGTTCCAGCATATAGCTGTGCCAGGAGATTGTGGGAGTTAAACCAAGGAGGGAATGCAGATAGAAAAGAGAAAAAAAAGTCCTAGGTGAGCCCAATGAGGGAAGAGTTTTGATTTTTTTAAAAAGTAGCCAGTGAAATAAAAGGAAAACCCACAGTCTGTGCTAACCACCAAGCCAAAAAAGTTAATTAAGGAGGAATTGATGATGTATAGCGAATAATGCAGATCACATCATAAAATGAATCTTGCATTTAAAAAACTTGGATAGAGTGGTGGGTGGATGAATTCCTGACTAGAATTAAGTCAGAGTTAAGAGAATATATATATATATATATATATATACACACACATATATATTTTCTTGAATTTATGCATGTATGTATACTCTTCAAAATCTGCTCTTGATTATCTCCCAGACTGGGCAAACTTGGCATCCTCAAACTTGAACTCAGGTTTTAATCCCTCCATCCCTCCCTTTCCAATCCATACTCTCCATTCTCTTGATGCATTCCCTATCTCAAGAAATTGTAGAACTCAAGCCAGTACTAGTTACCTCTTTGTTCCCATTGGCCTCATCCAATCAACCACCAAGGCCTACTGATTTTATTATGTAAATTATATTTCTAATAATTCCCTCCATCTCCCTCTCCTCTGCTGTCACCCTGAACCAGGGGTCCTTTTGTCACTACTGATGCCCTGGGCCCACAGAGACGTTGTTCCAAAAAAAATTTTTTTAACTATAGTCCGGCCCCCAATGGTCTGAGGGACAATGAATTGGACCCCTGTTTAAAAAGTTTGAAGACTCCTGTACCTGAACGAAGCCATCATTGTATTTTTGTTTTGTTTTGTTTTATTTGTGGGTATCACTGCCCCCTGGAGGAAGTAGGAGGTCCAACCTTGCTCCTGGAGAACTGCTGCTGGAATTGAACCGCCAACCCAGTGGGCTGCAGTCCCGCATTCAACCACTACACCACCAGGGCTACCTCCCTGTAATCCATTTCCCATATCAGGACACTCCACAAATATCCTCAGATCCTTGTCCAAAATATAGACATGATTGTATATCATAATCCCTCAGTGGTTTCCAATTGCATTTAGCCAAAGTGTCCAAAACAATTGAGATATCCTGCTCTCCCCACCCCCCACTTACCTTCGTGCTACATCTTATTCCACTCTTTGTCTTAAAAAAAATCTTAATAAAATACTGACCCCTCTGTCTTATTTCATCAACTTTAGATGTCTGCTTCTTCCTGCTTCAGGGTTTTCATGCTTACTACAGTCATTCTTGAACATTTTCTCTAAGTTTTCTATTTTTGTTAACTGCCCATGAAAATCGGTCTTAACTCATGCCAACTTCAGGAAAACTTGTCCTGTGCCTTGTCCTAGGTGGTGCCCAAGAATCACTGCAGAGCAGAGCTCTGTGTTCGAGAGTGTTTTCGTTGACTCGTTTTCAAAAATCAACCCTTTCCCTTAATTTCTACTCCATTTTAACCTGGAAGCTCTACTGAAGCCGATTTAACATGACAGCAACAATCCCCCACTGACAGACAGGTAGCAAGAGTTCATAAGATGGCCAGGAATGGAACTCATGGAAGACAATAACTCTTTGAATTTTTTTTTCCTTTTTAAACATCATTTTATTGGGGGCTCATACAAGTCTCATCACAATCTGTACATCCATCCACTCTGTCAAGCATTTTGTACATTGGTTGCCATCATCATTCTCAAAACATTTGCTTGGTCCTTTAGTCCTTGGTATCATGGCCTCATTTTTCCCCTCCCTCCCCACACCCCTTGATAATTTATAGATTGTTGTTATTTTTTCATGTCTTACACTATCCAGTATTTCCATTCACCCACTTTTCTAATGTCTGTCCCTCAGAGAAAAGATATGTGCCAAGCCCCAAACTCAAACTCACTGCCCCCAAAGCAGTTCTCACTCATACAATATCTATTTGTTGTGATTGGCATGCCAATCTTGCGGGCAAGCTCTAGTCCCCATTCTCTCCTTTTCTCTCATTCTTGATTGTGTCATGCTACCCCACTTTCTGAGCCTTTGCTCCACATTTGAATTTGCTATGTAACCTTTTAAAACCCATACAGTTTAGTCTTTCTTGCCTCTTCAATGTTTAAGAAAATATATTTTAATCTCAATTTCCAAGACCCTTGCTAATCCATGGTGAATAGATTGGGAATTCCACTCAGAAACTTTAATATTTAAATAAAAGCAGTCACAAGGTTAAGTAAAACAGTATTTGAATTGCAATGTAATTCTAGAGTTAAAAATGTCTGGACAATTATACCTTAAGTTTCTGTTTCTCAGATATTTACTACATCCTTAAAAAGGCAAAAAACATTATTTTACAACATTAAAATGAATAAATAAAAAGTGAAAAATTACATGCATACACATAGAGAGAGAATGTAAAAAAATGAAAAAAAAACTGACAAAACCCAAAACTCACTGTCAAGTTAATTCCAATTCACAGGATCCTATGAAACAGGTGAACTTTCCCTTTTTGTTCTCAAAAGCAGACAGCTCCAGTTTTCTCCCTCAAAGACATTGATGGCTTTGAACCAAAGATCTTGCAACTCAGTGTGCAACCCATTGCAATGCCAGAGCTTCTTAGCATTAAAAAGCAGGAAGCAAACAACACGTCACTGAAAAGTATGCAACAATATGGAGTTAAAACAAATTAATCCATCTCCAGGATTTGGTTTCATGGGTGTATGCTTGCGTCACAATTATATTCATGGAGAAAATGTATAAACTTTCTATACTGTGCTTTTGATAATACGAAAAAACCATGGTGTTGACAGTTAAAGATATCCAACTGTTTATTAAGAGTGAGAAAGAATGAGAGAAAGAGAGACATTTGCCAGCAGGTGACCAGTGCTAAAGAAACTGCTGTGCCTGCCTCAAAGCAGGTTTGGCCTTCTATGTCATTTACATGTGGTGATAAAGAACTGGCAGCTGGTTCTTTGAAGGAAGTCACATGGAATACTCAAAATCCTAGAGATACAAGTATTGGGAAAAAGAAACTTCAGAGGTTAAACATCTACCATCTGCCACTTCAAAGTGAGCAAGATCCTTGGGAAAACCGGCAGTGACGTTCTTGAGGGATTAATGAGGTGGGTTTGCTATGGAAAGTTTAATAATCACCCCCCACCCTGCCCCGACCTCTTGGCATGTTATTCAGGCTTCCAGAGCATGTGGAATAGTCACAGTTCCTTTGCATCAGAAGAAAGGAAAGCCATTTCCCTGTAGGCATCCAGATGAGGAAGAAAATCAGTTTGGTCGTTTATTGCCATGGGTTGATAGCTCTGTGATTTGTTGATGTACATTTTTGCTTACAGACCTGAGCAAGAATGCAAGAGAACTTCTATTATGTATCTTGCTGATTTCTTTGTTCTCAGGCAGAATGTCCCTTTCACCACTTCTGTCTTTGAACTTGTATTCAATGTTTAACAAATAAGGACATAATTCACTATTGAATCATGCAGTTTGAGTTGAGACTTCTTTTTGAGGTCAGCACCCAGTTTCATTAGAAATTGCATTTACACCCCCCCCAATATGGCTGGCATCTACTCCCCCCGCTGAAAGACAAACTTTTCTAATAAAGCTTTCAGATTCAATTTGCTCTCTGCATACAGCTTGAGGGATCTTTGGAGGTCATTCCCAGTGTGTGCTGTAACCCCAACAGGGAGAAGTAATGAAAAGATTCTAGTTAAAAAGGTGACGCTACCTTTTCCAACTCCCTAGAATGTGAATATAATAAGCAAGTTTACAGACGCAAATCTCTGTGATTCTAGGGATTTCCATCTTGATCTCTGACTCCACGGACTGTTTGAATGCATGGATTTGTATCTATTATCTGGGTGAATAAATGCTTCACATTGAGCATGTTGAGGGAAATGCGTTTGAACACAAAGGTCTGATGTAAATCAGGTAAAACAACATTGTCACTTCATGTTTAACGCAGTGAGAGGGTCTCTTAGGCATCCCTGTATGGTTCTAATACCTAGGCAGAACATAACTTTTGAAAATAATACCTTCTTTCATTTAGATTATCCACTATCACCCCCCGCTTTTGCATTGACCCAAACACACCTAATATTTATGTTAGAGCTAACCTGTATTAATGCCTTGCTTTGTAGCAGGCATTTTGCTGAATTCATTTTATGTGTGTGTTTATCTGTTCAATTTTACAACAGCCTTAGGAGATAATGACAATTTTCTTTCCATTTTTTTTTTTGCCGAAGGAAAGACACCCAGTTACAATGTGGCCCTGAACACATTGCTTTTCAAAGTCCATGCCTTTCCTTTACCCTTTATGATAAGCATATGGAGTCTTAGCACTACAGATGAGGTCAATGGCTCCTGAGACTGTAGGATCGATATTGCCATATTGTCTTTGTTTTTTACCATGTGTTTTTTTCCAAAAAAAAAAAAAAAAACGGAACAGAAATACTGTCTTATCTTCTTTTTTCTTCTTGGGCATGACATCCGCACTTTATAATAAATCTTAGATCTTAGGGATTAAATAGTAGGCTTCTTCACCTTTAGTATTAACTTCAGAATTGTAGATGAAATTTTAATAAGAAGAAATATGTAAAATGTTCTTTTTCTTCCCTAAAGGATAACAACTACTTAAATGAAGAATCTGCCGACTCACATTGACCCCCTAGGACAGGGTAGAACTGCCTCTGTGAGTTTTTGAGACTGCAACACTCTATGGAAATACAAAACCTATTTTTCTCCGCCTGAAGGAAAAGAGGCCATTAAAAAACCGCAGATAACTTGTGGAGTAGCCGGTGTATCTGAGCGGTGGGTCTTGTTGTTAGTACTCCCAACGCTTACCCAGAACACCACTAAAAGCATGGAGACCCTGATAAAAGATATACCAGTACCTGATTTTCCCATAGTGTTTATATTTTGCTTCACTTCCTCCTCCTGTTCTATACTGGTCAGTCAGAGGTCAAATGACGAGTATAGCAAAAGAGAGATCCCAGCATGATGGCAAATTCCACGGCCCAATGTCTGATCCAATTTCATATCAATTAAAGGAGCAGTGAAACAGCACTTCATTTCATCTTTTCTGAAAGGACATCACAGCCTCTTTCTCATTGCCATTGCTGCTGCATAGTGACTTCATAGGATAGAGTAGGACTGCCCCTTGGGTTTCCCAAGAAAAACTCTTTATAGAAAGCCTCATCTTTCTCCCTTGGAACTGCTGGTGCTTTTGAACTGCTGTCCTTGCAGTTATTAGCTCAAAGCAGAATCATTATGTCATCATGGTTCCTACAACTTCCTTGATGAACTCTCTCATTTTTTTTTGTGCCAGGGGTAGGGGGTGTTGTAGTTAAGACCTGCCCTTTAAAAATGCTTTTGTCTTTTGAGGTCATTATTTTGAATAAACAACACCCTGGTGGCACTGAGGGCTATGCGTAGGACAGCTAACTGAAAGTTCAGCCCTTCAAACCCACCAGTATCTCCTTGGGAGATAGAGGAGGCTTTCTGCTCTCATAAAGATGTGTAGTTTCAGAAACCCAAGAGCCATAATCAACTTTTTGTCAATGATTTGGTGTTTTTTGAGCGGAGTAGTGAGTAAGAAGGCCTCATTGTCTACTTTAGCATAAAATAATAAAGATAAATATTACTTTGGACTTTATCCCACCAGCATAAAATCAAGAAACCTGAAGATTTTTTTTAAATCTCTCTTAGAGCCCATGGTACCAGTGAACTGGTCAGGTCTCTTCAGTCTATTCCCACTTGTCCCTTCCCAGCTCATCTTCATTTTCAGAAAGTATGCTCCCTCCCCTCTCCTTTTCTGTTTCACAGGGTGGGACTATCCTTACAATTGTTTCAAGGTTGGTTATGTGTTTCCAGTACTCCTTAAGTGATACAAGTGGCTATGGTCCGCCACCCAGAGACATCCAAGAAGGCTGTCTGGGGAGATGCCTTTAAAAGATCACAGCCCTGTAAATTCTATGGTGTGGTTCTATTCTGCACACTTGGGTCCCCATGGGTTGCCATCAAACCATTGACATCGTTTGGGTTCTGACATCTTCATGGACACAAAAGGGAGCAAAGATAACAGCAGTGTTAATACTCATCACAATGGATATCACTTACCTGTCTTTTTAACTGGTGCCCCACATAAGAATGCATCTACTCTGGCATTGACTTCTCACATCTCAATAAAGCTGGGACGTTATAGTCAGAGGCAATCTAAGCAGGACTGTGGGCACAAGTGGACTGAGATGAATGAGGAAGCAGGCCTGAGTGGGTAGAAAAGATGAGGTCATCAATGAGTACATGAGGGATGCACACAGTTCAGAAATACATCGGAGGGAGCAGGACACCTAAATGAATGATAAAAGCTGCTCACACTGCCACAGGATGGAGGACAACAATCAGAGAAGTGGGAAATTGAGGGGCAAAGGACACTGAAATGCATCTGATTGTCAATGCTAAATGAAACATCAAAGAAATCCTTTATATGTATATTCTCTCTTTTTGAATTTTTAAAATATTCCTGAAAGGTAAGAATTATCATTTTGCTAAAATTGGGGAAAACAGGTAAGAGGGGATTCGAGATAGAAGTTTACATAGAATAGAAATTTATATAGCCCCTCACAGAAAAATGGAAGTGATGGCATGACATATTCTATACAGCCATTAAGAGTAGTGTACTATCATTTCAAATGGAAACAAACAAAAATGTCAATAACACTTATAGAAATGGACTCTTAAATGGAAAATATGTTCTCTTCACATAACAAGGTTTCTACCACGGCAGCAAAATCTCATACAAAAAGAGCTAGCTGGGATTTTGCTTCTTTTGTTCTCATGATAATAAGCTCCACATATTTTACTATTTAGGTTTTCCCAGCAGGAATCAAATCAACAGTCAAACCCCTGATTGGTACCAAAGAAGAGGTCATCATTTCTATAGCAGGTAGAATCTAATTATTCCTCACAGTTCTATCATTAGAACTATGTTGTACATGACATCTGAGCTTTCTTTGAATACTGAAACAGCACAGTGCCATGAAGGTAGAATAGTTTCCCAAAGTAGCTTCGTAGATCATGAGATGTATTCTACTGATAATGCCTGCTCAACTTACTTAGGAGTTAAAGAATGAACTAGTTGGAAAGAGGGTAGAAATGGAGTTAGAAGCAGCAGGTCACATCTCCATCAGGGAGATGAGAAGCTATTTTGGAATTCGCTATTTTTCCTATCGGTGAAGTTCCTCTTCAAATTGTAGGTTCTGGTTTTAGGAGAGAAAGAGAGAGAGAGAATTCATTTCAATACATATGTGCCCTAGAAGTCCTGGGAGTGATTACAGAGTTAGTAGTTCCGACCTAACAGGTGCTCTATGGGTGAAAGATAAGACTTCCTACTCCTGGAAAGCATCATAGTCTGGAAAACCTACTGGGGCAGTTTTAGCCTGTGCTACAGGGTCTCTATGAGATGGTTTACTCAATGACAGTGAGCTTTGCATGTGTACTATATTTTAGGGTGTTTATTAGATGTTATTAAAAAAAACCTTTAAGACTCATTACCATTGAGTCAAATCTGACTCATAGCAACGCCATAAGACAGGGCAGAACAGTTCTTGTGTGTTTCTGAGACTGACTTGTTTTTCTCTGATGGAATGGCTGGTGGTTTCCATCTGTTAACCTTGTGGTTAGCAGCCCAACCTACAACCACCATTCCACTAGGACTCCGAGATATTGCTAGCATATAGAATCTTGTAGCTGAGTATCTGTAACCTAATTAGAATCATATTAAGGAAGATAATGCAGTCCATGGACTCACAGAGAGTGAAATGATTCAACTGATTGCTAATACTAGTTTAGAAAATGTTCTTGAAGAACCAGGAGAGGTGATGTTATTCTATCTGCGGAGATGCCGTAAGAGGGTGTCAAGTATAAGTTACTTTCCTGGAGAAAGTAAAGTAGAAGGATTGATAAAGAAACTTCCACCTTCAGATGGTAGCAGAAGTGTTCAGGTTCCAAGTATCTGAAATGCTCAATGTCAAGGGTGGAGGCAAGCAGGTATCTAGTTCTTTCTATGGATACCCATATTACTGACCAACCAAGTTGTGGAGTTGGGAAGGGGGAATCTGGGGAAAAGGCTTATGTCAGGCAAGAACTTCCTGATGAGGCTGAAAAAGTGGGTGTGATATCAAATTGTTTTTTAAGCCATGTTAGAGAAATCAATCAACTTTTACTTGAAGAGTAAAGGAAAGTCATTGAAGCATTTTAAAGAGACTAGTGACATGGCCATAATTGGGTTTTAGAAAAATTGCTCTGACTAAAGAGTAGAAAAAGGATTAGCTAAAAGCAGCATTGCATCCTGAACTGGGCCAGTGAGAAATGCAGATAGGTCCAAGAGCTACTTAGCATGTAGAAGCAATCATACCTGGTAATTGAAGGAACATCAGGGAAGGGAACAGCAATAAAATACTTAGGTTTATGACTTGAAAACCTAGAGGAAAAGTGGTGCCAAACCTGACTGATGAGTCCAATTTGATACATATCAAGTTTGGGATGCTTGCTAGCCCATTGAGTAAACTGGATATGTGAGTGAGAAGAAAGGTTCAGACTTAAAATACACATCTGAGTTGGCAACATCTGCACCTACTACTTGATTATTCACGACCTCACTCTCTGACATTTCTGTATCTGACTGTTCAGCGCATTAAGCAGTACATCTGGCAGAAACAAGCTCTGAGGATCAAAGTAAGAGTAATACTGCGATGATTAAGGTTAAGTGTCAGCTTAACTAGTCCACCATTTTCAGCAGTTTGTCAGTTAAATATTTATGTAATCTGGCAATTAATTAATGAGGCAATCGGACAATTACTTAATGATGTAATTTAGTAACAGTGAAATGATTTAATTGAGCAATTATGTAATGTTGTAGCCATCCTCCATTTTGTGATGATCTGCTGTGGTTTTCCTCTACTTTTGCATAATGCTAATTTTCACATGACACCTTGGAGTATGGAACTTTATCTTGTTCATAAAGTGGGTAGGGAATACATACTAGAGCCTAATCCCAGACTGAAGAAGGGAGATCACCAAAAGCACAGATAAAGAGTGAGGAAAGGAGTGGCTCTGAGACAGAACTCTCTTATTTGGAATCCATAGTAAAGTGGTCCAGCAATGGAAACTAGAAAGGAATTCTTGTAATTAGAAGTAGAAAATCTGGGGAACTCAAGCCAAACATTCAAAAAAAAATGTCTCTCCTCATGGGTGACGAAAGTACAGAGGTGATAATGAGTGGGATTCAGTCACATTTTTTTCAACGGCAAAGAAGAATATTGAAGGATCAGAAAAAATTTAGAAAACATGATTAACAATGGCTGGGAAATTATACACTGGAGAGGGTAATGGGGAAAGGGGAAAATGGGGAAAAGTCAGGAGATGATTACCTCTAAGCCTTAGAGTGTAAGAGAATATACATAACTACTCTCCTGAAATGTTCCTACTTGTTTTAGAATTTTACTGTTTTTTTAACATTTCAAAATCTGTCTTGAAGGGAAATTCTGTCTGTGGTAAGATATATGAAAATGCCTATACGGAAGTCCAGTTAATACAGTTGTTATACAATCACAAAAGCTAGTGGTAATTTGAAGACGCCTATCAAGTTCTTCCATGTGAAATTGGTCAAACATTCAATCAATGTGCATTGATAATTATTGGAGATTGGAATGAAAAGTTAGAAACAAAGAGAAAGGAATAGTAGTTGGAAAACATTGCCTTTTGCAATAGAAACAAAGCTGGTAATCACCAAATGGAATTTTGCAAGACCAATGATTTCTTCATTGCAAAAGCCTTTTATTCAAAACATGAATCACAACTCTACACAGGGATCCAGCTAGATGGAGTACTTCGGATTCAAATGCACTACATCCATGGGGAGAAACGATGGAGAAACTTAACAGGAGCAGCCAAAATGAGACCAGGGAGACCAAGGAACAGACCATCAGTTGCTCTTATGTATGATCGGATTGAAGTTGAAGAAAATGAAATTATATCCATGAGAATCAAAACATGACATTGATTATATCTCACCTGATTTCTGAGAACATCCCCAAAACAGATTTGAGGCATTGAACACTCATGACAGATGACATGATGAGCTATGGAATTTGTGAAATACTGTGTTAATCCGGGTAGTCTAGAGAAACAAAATCAGACACATATATGGATAAAGAGTAAAGTTTATATGCAAGAAGAATGGAACATAGGTAAAGCATCCCAACCCAGTCCAGTTCAAAGTTATAAATCTGATATTAGCCCATATGTCTGATACCAGTCTATAAAATCTCCTTCCGACTCACGAAGTCATAGGCCAGTGGGTGCAGAATCTCTGCACTGGCAGGGGTCTCCCCAGGGTTCCTCGCTTTCAGGGTTCAGGGTCCATCAGCAGCATTCAATGGTGGTAGAAGCAACTCAGTGTTGTCTCCACATGGCTTTGTCAGCTTCAGAGGTCTGCTTCCATCAGGGTAAGGCCGTGTGGCTTCTCCTCTGGCTCCTTCAGCTCCTCAGATGCTGCCAACTTGTCTTGTCTGTAGTTTGTCGTCTCGAAGACTAACTCCCAACAACTTGGGGAATGTCCTCTAATCTCCATGAGGGAAGTATCGTGATATTTCGCAGAAGTCTCAGGAGAAAGCCAGGCCCATACAGAGGCCTCATTGGCTACTTAATGGCTATCTCCAGATTAATAGGCTAGACTCCATCCCAAAATTCCCAATCATGAAATTGGCATCAAGCACATGACCGCCACAAATATCAATCGAAATGTTTCAATAAGCTGATGAAGCAATATAAGCACACAATTATATGCCAAGATATTTGAAAGGAAACCTGCCATTCCAAAGGAAAGTGACTTAATAGAGTGCATATGTCATTAAACAATATTATTAATAGGGCATGTAAATAAAATTTTGCTGAAGACAGTTCGACAGTAGTACATGAACAGGGAGCTGCCGTTAACACAAAGCAGATTGAGAAGATCCTCTAGCATAGGGATATCATTGCTACAGTCAAATGGATCTACACTAAAACAGAGAATATAGGAGGTTGACTACTTGATTTTCTGTTGTTTTTGTTGGTTATGAAAAGGCATTTGACTGTGTCTATCATAAAAGAAAAACATGGATACCATTGATAAGAATGGGAATTCAAAAACATCTTTGTTTCATGAGGCAGAACCTCTACATGGAATAAGAGGTGGTCTTTTGACTAAAACAAACATTAAAAATAAGGAGAGATGTGCATCAGGGTTTTATTCTTTCATTAAACTTATTCTATCTGTATGCTGAGCAAATAACATGAGAAGCTGGACTATCGGGGGAAAATCACTGCATTAGGATTGGAGGAAGGCTTACTAACTGTGTCAGTCCGGGTAGACTAGAGGAACAAATTTCATAGAAATGCATATAGATATAAGGAAAAGGTTCATATATAAGAGAAATATGACATTAAGAAAGCATCCCAACACAGTTCAGTACAAAGTCATAAGTCTGATATTAACCCATATGCCCGATATCAGTCTTTAAAGTCTCCTTCCAACTCACGAAGTCACAGGTCAGTGGGTGCAGGGTCCTGGTGCTGGCAGGGGTTTCCACAAACCTACTCGCTTCCAGGGCTCAGGGTCCATCCACAGCAAAAGTAACTCATTGCTGGCAGAGGTCTCCATGTGGCTGCCCCAGCTTCAGAGGTTTGAGTCCATCAGGACAAAGCTGTGTAGTCTCTCCGCTGGCTCCTCCAGCTTCTCAGATGCTGCCATATTGTCTTCTCTGTGATTCATCGCCTCTCAGACTAATTCCCAACAATTGGGGGAGATAGCTTTTTATCTTCATGAGGGAAATATCGTGAGATTTCCCAGAAGTCTCAGGAGAAAGCCATGCCCACATAGAGGCTTCATTGGCTACTCAATGGCTATCTCCAGATTAACAGACTAGACTCCACCCCTACATTTCAATCATAAAATTAACATAAGCACATGACTGCCACACTAACAATCTTCTATATGCAGATGAAAAAAGTTTGCTTGTTGGAAGTAAGGAGTACTGAAAGCACTTGATGATAAAGTTCAAAAATCTGTAGCCTGAGTTTTGGATTGAAACTCGATGTAAATAAAATAAAAATATTCACAACTGGACCAATAAATACCACAAAGATCAAAACAGGAAAGTTTGAAGTTATTAAAAATTTCATTTTACTTGAATGTAGAGTCAATGCTCACGGAAACAGCAGTCAAATCAAATGAGACACTAGGAAAATTTCCACAAGACGCATTTGAATTTTTGAAGAGCAAGGGTTTCACTTGAGGACTAGGTTGTGTTTGACACAAAACATGGTATTTTAAGTCACCTCATATGCATGTGTATGTTGGACATTGAATAAGGAAGAATATATAAATCTCCCTACTACCTTGACTCTAGTTCATAGGCTCCTTTTCAATACCAGGTTCTGGTTGAATTATTAGGGAGCTGATGACTCAAGGACCAGAGTATTCAGGAAGTGATAGTGAATGTCAAAGAATGGGGAAAAGAAAAGGAAAATGGTGATACTTTTCTTGCTAGCTAGAAACCCAGATATAGGAAACCCGGAGTTAAGAGACTTTGCCAAGTCTTCATAATTACTCAACCACTAATCTTTCTTAGGTCTTATTCCAACCTTCATTCCTCTTACCCTGTAGTTCTATATCCAGATCTAATTTCTTTATATATTCTAACATCATTTAGCATTATTTTCAATCTTTTTGTTTGACTCTGATCACTTTTGCCCACCATGTTGCAAACCTCATAATGTCAGTGGTGATGTCATGTTACCACTATATCCTATGTGTCTAAAATGATGCCCAGAACCAAGCAGGGTTTCAATGTGCTGTCAATTGAGCCTCAGTCCATTTGCTTACTCTGTGGTACAGCTGATTCTTTATTTTAGATAATTCCATGAGGAACAAATTTGGGATCATTTTGCCAACTTTAGCATTTTATCTTTGGACCTCCTGCTGGCTCATTGCTTTCTTTGTGGAGGAAAAGACTCTTCTATCTCTTATATTGACTGGATGAATTTATGCTCACAAAATAGACAAAATTCAAGAAGAAAAATTGTAACAGCATTAGAAGTATTTGTCTTGCTTTGATAACTGCACTTCGAAGTATCACAGCAATTTTATATTTTTTTAAAGAAAAAAAGAAAGGAGTGAGATTCACAAATATAATTAAACCCCAATTTTAGTCAATTTAGATTCTAGATTGTATGTAAGGGCTATGAGGTCCCTGTAGGCAGACCCTGGGTTATAAAAGAGGCCCATCCCTAAATTCCTTTAAGTTGGAATTTCCTTGTAAGTCAGAGAAGAATGCATATGGTTCCTACTTAGATTTACCTTATTACTAAGAAGAGGAGCTCAGGTGGCATAGTGATTTCAAGTTGGGATGCTAATTGCAGGGCCAGCCTTTGGAAACCACAAGCAGTGGCCTCCTCCACAAGACAGGGTTTTCTCCTCCCATAAAGGGTTAACAGTCTCCCGGCTTGTTTATCCTGCCTATCCCTTCCAGATAGATATGCAGCGATAACAATATACATGGACACAAGACAATAAACCACTAGCCATAACAACAACACAAAGGCAACAACAACAAACCCTATAAATAGGTCAAGGTCTATTTTTTGTCCTTTAAGTGTTTTCCAGTTGATTCTGATGGGGCACCTTGCCCTGGCCCCACAGCCTATTTTTAATATACCATGGTATTGCTCTCCTCCCTTGCTGCTCTGTTGCATGCCCCCAGTGTATGACTTCGGCATGGTGGGCTCAGGGCAGGCAAAATATCAAAGTGTGTATCCAGTATTGTCCCCCTGTGGTGTGATGGGTCAGTGAGAAATGTTGTGTGTCATGGTGGAGCCAGACATACGATCCTCTCTGTGCTTTGACGGTTCTGGAGGCAACTGGACATCCCCTCACAGAAGGCTCCAGGGGAGGAGATGAGCCAGTCAGGGTGCAGTGTAGCAACGATGAAACATACAGAATTCCTCTAGTTAAGGCATCCTCAAACTATAGCCCATGGGCCACATGCGGCCCGCCGAGGAAATTTATCTGGCCACCAGGTTTGTTTGGGTTTTTTTGTCACCACTGTCTGTGCTCCTTAGCAGTCAACTCCTCTGGGGCCCTCAGTGAAATTGATAATAGTTTTTATAAAAACCAAAAAACTATAGTTTGTCCCATCAATGATCTTAAGGACAGTGAACTGGCCCCCTGTTTAAAAAGTTTGAGGACCCCTGCTGTGGTTCTTAAAAGCTCCTCCCCTCGCCCCACTATCATAACCTCAATTCTACCTTGCAAATCCTGCTGGAGGATGTACACTGGTTCAGATAGGAACTGGAAATACGGGAATCCAGGACAGAAGAACCCCTCAGGACCAGTGGTGAAAAGGATAATACTGCAAAGTGGGAGGGAAGATGGGATAGAAAGGGGGGACAGATTACAAGTATCTACATACAACTTCTTCTCTGGGTGATGGATAGTGGGGAAGTGAGTGAATGGAGACATCAGACAATGTAAACTATGACAAAATGATAGTTTATAAATTATCAAGTGTTCTGAGGGAAGGGTGAGCCGGGAGGATGGGGTAAAATGAGGAGTGGATACCAGGGGCTCAAGTAGAAAGCAAGTGTTTTGAGAATGATCTGGGAAACAAATGTACAAAAGTGTTTGACACAATGGATGTATGTGTGGATTGTGATGAGTTATATGAGCTCCCAATAAAATGATTTAATAATAATAAAAAAGAATGCACAGTTTCAGAAATGCAGAGAGGCAGTTCCATCTACCCTGTCCTATCAGGCTGCTGTGCGTCAGAATGTCCTCTATGGCAATGGGTTTGGTTTCTTGGTTAGAAACCAAAAGACCAGAAACCTCGAAAATAATTTAAAAGCTACATGTGCAGCCTGTGAATGTGAGTACAATGGAGCATGTGTTGCAAGTGGAGATTGTTTCAATCTTTTCAAAATGAAGGCAAATTTACAAAATATTAAAGAGCAAGTGTGAGTCTTCTGTAAGCCAGAACGTAATCAGAAGATTTACTGTATAGTTTCCCCAATAAATCTTTTTTTGTAAGAAAGGGACAAAAATATCAAATGAGAATAATAGATACTGTTGTGGTAGAAAATAGTTGTTCATAGAGTTTCTTTGGAAGTTGTTATAATGTACCTGTCTTCCACTCTGCACATGGAAGTATTTGCTTCCTTGAAACAAATCTGTCAGTTTCAATTCCTCTCCATTTATACATCCTCTCTGCTCCTTATAGTTCATCCAAACTTGTCTCTTATTTGATTTTTTTCTGTCCTTCATTTTTATAACCTTTGTCATCCTGTATGACAAAAAAGATCTGCCATCCCAAGTCCTTTAATATAAACCTTACGAGTGTTTACTTTCCTGTAACATATACTATTTGAAGTCTTTTTGCTGTCCGTGTTTCCACAATATTTTTCTTTCTTTTAGCTTATTTTTTCTTGAATTTACATTATGAAAATGCTAGATCAGTAAGTTACATTGTACGTACACTTTAAAAAATAGTATTGGTGAAAATACACACAGCAAAACACACACCAAAAGGACAATTTATTTAGACTTCTATAGCTCTCTTACATTCTTCACGCTGTGCAGTCATTCTTGATCTCCTTCTTTAAATCATTTTACCACCAGCCAAATAAAGGAAATACTCCCTATGTTTGCTATCCTACACCTGCAATGGTCACTGTCCTTTTTATCCCATACAGACTGTTTTTTTTTCAACTGTTATTTGCTTTAAAGATTATATCAGGGAAATTGATTTTTCGTTTATTCCAGCTACTTTTGGTCCAGAGATCCTGGACCCCATGAAAATCAGAAACACTACCCCAAAGGGTTCCTGTTCAAACAGGGCACCGTCACAGAATCGCAGATCAGAATACAATGGTAGCAGGTTATCCTTCATTTCTTCTGATCTCTCTCATTACAAATGGAGGTAATTAGACTTCCCTTCCAGTTCCTACCCTTTCTTCTTCTACTGCTCCAAACATACAGAAATCAAACTGGGCTGCTGGAAATGGTTACTTGCAAGCCCCCAAGACCCCAGGTACTGTTCAATAAAGAGAATAGAAATGCTGAAAATGATGCTAAGCCCAAATCATGGACCTAAATTTCCAAGTCAGGAAAACACACCAATGAAGTGTTGGTTCTGTATAGGCAATTTTCCCACTCAACGTGCTACAGGCATAGAATGCAGCAACATCAACCACATTGCGGGTGTCGTACAATCATTATCCTCAATTGATGCCAGCACTCTCATCACAATTGGGTTAGCCCAGGTTACAAAGAGAAACAAATCCAGTGACACTCAAATTTTTATAAGAAAGAGTTTTATATTTTGAAGTAGTTATAGCAGGAAAACATCCTGGCTTTGGATATTTTATATAAGGAAAACATCTTTTTCCTCAGGGAATCATTACTTCCATTACTATTTATGGAGGATTTAGCTATCTTGGGTTTCATGAATTGAACAATTATAATTATACAAAAGTCTAACATGATCAGTGAAGTAAACCTAAGATAATAATTATAAGGGGAGGAACTTTTAAATGAACTAGAGGATAGTTAGGTGTTTCATCATTGCTATACTACACCCTGAACATACCATCTCTTCTGTGTAACCTTTCTGTGAGGGACTATCCAATTATCTTATAATTAGGTTTGGGGTCTCCACTTTGCACTCTTTTACACAGATTTGATGACTTGTTTTTGAACTTCGGATACGTGTTCCCATCAACACCTCATGATCACAGATGCTGCTGTGCTTCTTCTATGTGGACTATGTTGCTTCGCTGCTACCTGCTTATTTAACTTCAAGTCTTTAAGACCACAAACGCTATTTCTTTTAATAGGTAGGGACTTTCAGCTTTATCACATTTACTTATGTACCAATTTTGCCTTCAGTTATTGTGTCAGGAAGGTGAGTATCATGCATTACCATATTATTAGAACACACCATTCCTGTACTGAGCTGCGATATAAAGAGGCCTGAAGTCCATTTGCTTCCTTATTGTATTTGCATATGTGCATGTGTTGTATTTCTATGCATATATATTGCGTTTAACATATATAGTCACGCAGTGCACCTTTGTACTTTATATATTTACTTACATGTCTATATTTATACACACATACATATATATAATTTTTACTTTCTTCTTTCCTCCTGCACTACTATGATGTTTACCTATTGTTCACCTCTCAGACACATTTCAATAGATCAAACATGACCAGAAATGCTACACTCTCCTCACCATCAATTTTAGATCCCTTGCAGTTCCCCTGTTCCTGTCATTATTGGTTCACCCTCCCCTTCTCTCCTACTCCCCCCACTCCTCCAGAAACTTCAGTCCCATGGATGGATGTCCCTAGTGATTGCTTATCTTGCCTGTCTTATATAGGCAGGCACAGATAGAAAGAAAAAGATGTATACACACACAGAGAAAAGAAAAAAAATGGAGAGCCCATACAAATAGTTCCAAGTCCAATAGTTGTCCTTACCCAGAGTAGATGGGCATCTCTGTATTACAGAGTGAGAAGGTCCTGCTATAATCCATTGGTCCAATCCCCTTTGCTTTCAAAGTTCCATATTCCAGGATCCACTTACATAACAGCACAAATGCCCTTTTAGTCTTCAGTATTTGTGTCTGAAGGCCACACCTTCTACAGACCCCACTGCTCATCTTGAAGTCAAGGATGGAGTGGTCTAGTGCCCCACCGCACCCTGTGATAGCGTTACATTCCCAGTGTGACCTCCTTGTGATAGTCCCCCAACCAGATCAGATGAAGTGTCAAGCGCTGCACACCCACACCCACTCCAGCAGAAGTCCGCAATTGAGATTCCTCAGGAAGTACAAGGCTTTGCTCCAATTGCTGGTCTGTTGCACCCCCATGTGGACGGGCCAGACCAGCTGCACTACCTGAAGAGTATACTCAGTGCAGTCCTATTACAATTGCCAACTACGACACTATGTCATGAGCAGCGCGATCAATAATTACTTAACGCTGTCATTTTCAAATGCTCGCTTTATTCACTGCAAACACACATCAAACACTCTAATTATCCAAACTTAATTTAAACTATCAAGTATAAAAATATTAAGGCAAGTATCAAAGTATAAAGACAGCAAACTACAAGCATTAGTACTTCAGAACTATAGTCCCAATAAGCATTGCCTTCATCAGTGCACTCACCCCAGGTAGAGTGAGAGAGAGCAAGAGTTGGTGTCTTCTTGGTTCCCAGCTCTCTGGGAAGTCAGTGTCTCTGCCCAGGTTTATGTAGGCAGTTCAGCTGACCTTTTGATATCGCTCTGGAAATTCTGTGGGGTCCAGCCAAGTCTTATCAGGGCTCCCCAGACTTTCTAGGGTGACTCTTTAGACCATCTGTTGGTTCTTGGCAGCAGCTTAAAGTTTAAGCTGGGTCTGCTTATTCTGCCTTCATTTCATTCAAAATGGAGTGTCTTGTGTCCACGTCTTGCAAGGTAGTTCAGAGCCTCGCAAGGAAGTTCTGTGATGTTCTTATCACTCTGTAATGCTGTTATCTATGGAAGGAATGTTCGTTCCCATGCTGAGGCCTGCCCTGTGGTCCTCTCTGTGATCACCTTGTTCCAAGGAGGAATGTTGCCCTCAAGACTTTATGCACCTGGATAAGGTCTTCTCTCTCTCTTTCCTGTGGAGACGTAAACAATCCCCTCCCCTGAGGTGGATTGGTATCCTATTCCCCCCATTGCTATCTTTTTACTTCCTGCACCCTTCTGTGACCCTTAAAATTTATGAAGGGAATTGGGGAGGGAAGATATCTTTCCCTGCAGAGGCTAGCTGCATTCATTTTTGCTTTTCTTTCTTTTTCAAAAGTTTATCGTGATTACATATGCATCATTGTGTTTCGTCTGGCTCTTGTCAGAGTATCTAGACCTCAACATAGGAAGGGGGTGATAGGTCCATTTACCCCTGTGCCCATTCGGTTGTTTCAACTTACCTCAGTGAACTCACATTGGATTCATCCATTAATGGTTGCCTAACTTCACGCAGCATAATATCTTCCAACTTGTTTCTTGAGACGAGGTACTTCATTGTTTCATCACTGTTGTTTAGGAATGCGTAGCACTCCATTGTGTGTATATACTAGAATTTTTTAATCCATTCGTTTATTAACAGAAATATAGCTGTTTCCAATTCTTTCTGATTGTTAACTGTGCAGCAAAGAACATTGGAATGCAGATGTCTGGTGTGGTCTGTTTCATGTTTCTTTGGGGTATAAGTCCAGTCTGGAATTGCTGAATAAGATAGTTAAGGTTTATTGTACCAAACTGTCCAATAAATACATGTGAGATTAACTGAAAGGCAGTGTGATAAATGGCTCGGGTGAGGCTTGCCTTTCTAGTTTGCAGGGCTCTTGCTCTCTGATGGTCAGACCAGGGGGCACCTGCCTTAGCCAGTTTCCTGCTTCCACTTGCAAAGCTCACTTCCTGTGAGACATCCCTGAGGAGAAGCCACATGGACCTACCCTGGTGCAACCCTGGGTGCTGGAGTAGCTTTTTGGAGACCCCTGCTACCACTGAGATGCTGACATGCTCACTGATTCGGCTTTGCTCCTGCAGTTGGGATCATTGCATATGTTTTGTGGCATCCCTGAGGAGAAGCAACATGGACCTACCCTTGTGCAACCCTGGGTGCTGGAGTAGCCTTTTGGAGACCCCTGCTACCACTGAGATGCTGACATGCTCACTGATTCGGCTTTGCTCCTGCAGTTGGGATCATTGCATATGTTTTGTGAGTTTAAGGAGGACTTTTTAGATTGGTGGTGGATGTATGGACTAATGTTTTACTTAGGGGCATGAACAGCACTGGGTTGGGATGCTTTCTTAATATAATTATATATATATATATATATATATATGTGTGTGTGTGTATATATATATATTATACATATAAATTTCTGTGGATTTGTTTCTCCAGTTTACCTAGACTAAGACATATGATCACGCAATTCCAATCTGTTTTGGATATCACTAAATCTCTTTGCAGAGTGATTCCATGAATCTATAAGACCACCAACAGTGTATGAGAGTTTCTGTCTCTCCACACCCTCTCCAACATTTCTTCCTTTCTGTTTTTGTAATTTGAGCTATCCTTGTGGGTGTAAGGCGATGCTTTTGGTTGTTTTGATTTGAGTTTCTCAGATGGCTAATGATCAGGAACAATTTCTCATAAGTATATTGGTCACTCAGGGTCCCTCTTTTGTGAATATTCTGTCCACGTCCTTCTCCATTCTCCTCTGTGGGATATACATGCTTTTTTCTTATTGTATGGTTGCAGGGTTCTGTATGTTTTAGTAATAGGATCTTTGTCTGATATGTCATTACTAAATATCCTTTCCCATTCTGTGGGCTCTCTCATTACTCTCTTGATGAAGTCTTTCAGTGCACACAAGTGTTTTATCTTTTGTTTGTCCCATGCATCTATTTTCTCTTCCTCTGGATGTGTATCCTTCATTATTGCTGATAGTGCATGCATTCCCTGCACTAAGGTTCTTAGATTTATCTCATTTTTTTCATTGGTGATCCTGATCATTTGTGGCTTTACCTTAAAGTCTGTGAACTACCTTAAATGTATCCTTGATTCTGAGGGGAGGTAAAGTCCTGCTTCGTGTATTCCTTTTGTGGAGCCTTTGGAGTTCTCAATATATAACATAGTATCATATCTTAATTTTCTGATGTAACAACAGAAGCACCAGCCTTCTGGGTTCTACCTGAATGCTTTTGAGACCGACTCCCAGCAAAGTCTTATAAATACTATGGCAGTGGCCACATCACAGGGCTCGCACAGGGCTCGCGGTGGCTCCTCAACAGGAAGTTGAAGCCAGAGAGGAAAAGGAAGGTTTCCAGAACCCTCCTGATGAGAAGGTCACAGTGATAAGGAGACACCATCATGCTGTGACCAGACTGACAGGCTAGACTTCCCCCTTACAGTTTTAAATCTTCAAGGTGACATGAACTTATGTAACTACCACAGCTATAAACAGAAACTCCACATTTTACAAGCAATACCCTACCCCCCTACCATCAACCCTCTAGTAAGCACTAATAAATATCAGGCTCTCTCTGTTTGCCTCTTCTTGTCATTTCTATCTGGGAGACCATACGATAGTTATCCTTTTTCCCCACGAGTAGTCAAACTCAGACACCACTTCTCTGTCAGTTTTTCTAACTGTGAAGGCTTATCTGTTGCTGTGAGGTATAAAGTTGTGTTGGTTTTAAATGCAAGTGGTGTTGATCATCCAACGGAGTAGGTCTAACAATGGCAGAGCTTCTAGACTAAGAAGAGATGAGCAAGAAGGAATAGGCTATCTACTTGTGGGGGATTAACCACTGCAAGCCTTATGACTAGCAGTGGTACCTTGACAGATATACTGAAAACCTCATGCATAGTAGTGGAACCATTTCAGATATCATGCCAGAAGTTGAGCCCCTGAAAGTTCACACCAAGACCTGGAGCTCTTACTTTGCCATTAAGTCAAGTCCACCTCATAACAACCCTTCAGGGCACAGTGGAATTGCCTCTTTGGGTTTCTTACTCTGTAACTCTTTCTGGGAGCTGAAAGCCCTGCCATTTTGGGCGTGGTTGACTTGCTAGTCTTGCTCAAAATACGATTCAAAATACACTCAAAATACGACTGTCTTCTCAATGTAAAGTACACCGTAGTGATCACAGAGTCGCTAAAGCAAGCGAAAGAAATGATGAAGCAAAAAAAGCTCTAGTAGACAAGGTAAAGGATTCTACGGAATGTCCAAAGACCTGGAGTGAAAAAACCAAAAAGGTAGAACATGCTCCTTTTAAATAACTGACCAAAAAAGTCCAAGCCTTCAGTGGCAATATGGAAAATTTCTATAGGCATAATACTGAATGATGCAGGAAGCACCCAGATATTATGAAAGAATATAGTCTCTATACCAAAAAGAACTAGTCAACAGTCAGGCATTTCAGTAGGGAGCAGAAGATCAAGAACTTAGAATACTGAAAGAAGAAGTCCCAGTTGTACTGAAAACATGAGCAGAAAATAAGACTCTAGTTGTGGACTGAATACCTATCTAAATGTTTTAACAAGCTAGTGATGCAGGAGAAGCATCTTTGCCAAGAAATTTGAGTGATAGGTATATGGCCATCCTACTGAAAGAAAACAATATTTGTACCCATTCCAAAGAAAAGTGATCCAAAAGAGTGCAAAATTATCTAACAGTATAAATAATAACACATGGAGGTAAAATTTTGCTGGATGTCATTAAACGATGATTGCTGCAGTACATCGCCAGAACTTTAAGCTGGATTCAGAACAGACATGACATGTTCTTGATTCAGAACAGGATAGTGCTGATGTCAAATAGATCATAGTTTAAAACAGAGAATATAAGAAAGATATTTACCTTTGTTTATTGACTATGACAATCAGGTGTCACCTACTCATTCCACAAATCTCCATACCCCAAATCAATATTATCATGGCTTTCATTTTTTTTGTTGATGTCACCACTGTCCATTTACTTTGTCAAATTAGAAATCAATAAATTGTTTTCTGATTTTCCCCTTATTCTGTACTGTGAAACCCCACAATCAAGCACTACTAACTCTTTGATTTTGCATGCACAGTAATCCTGGGATGATTTTTAAAATCTGTCATTCTGCCCTACCATTATTTATTTATTTTGGGACCATCTTTCAGATATCAGCTTCGTGTAAAAGTACTCATTGATCATTTTATCTCCTTCAAAATATCTTGCATACTGCAAGATCATTGAAAGTGAACAATTTGACACACCAATCATATTTCATTAGTCATAGTTCTATAATAGCTTCCTTTCACCTCTCAGATAAAAAATTAAATTATTTAGCTTGCCAGCCAAATTCTTCATTACCTGATAGACTTTCTTGCTTATTCTGTATATTTCCTTATCTCCCTCAGAAATCCAATAATAATAAATTATTTGCTGTTCCCCAACAACTATCCTTTTATTCTTTAACATCTTTAACATACTCTCTTCACTCAACCATTGACTGATTGGTAAATCCATCCTGAACTTGCAGCTTAAAAGACTGTCTGCATGAGAAGCTTCAGTTCTTCCCAACTCACAAGATAGATGTAGATGCATCTCTCTCCAAACTGCCGTTTACTATTTAAATCTATTAAAGCAAACATTATAATAGTTTACTGATATTTGTTTCCATCTCTCTCTCACTTTCTTCTTAAGTTCAGGGCTAATGTCTCAATTTTATTATATGTGTATCAGTCACAATGCTATTAACTGCAAAGCTCAACACACATTCAAAGTGGCTTAAGCAATAAGGAGAATTTATCTCACACAATTCACCATATTTCACATAACTATCTCACATAACCAACCAGAGGCTCCAGATCAGATGCAAACACAGCTTTGGCTCCCTTTATGATGTGGTTTGTTCTAATTTTCCCCCTGTGCTACATTAACTCTTCACTTGTTGCCCTGCAAGTTTGAACTTGGCTGCCAGCAGCAAACTAGGAAATATGATTCTTACTATCATGAAATAGATAAATTTTTACTTAAAAGGTAGCTTAAGATTTTTCTCTTGGTCTGATCCGGCCAATCTTGGTTATATGTCTGCTCTTGTACCACTGATAATCTTAAGGCTGGTGTCTTGGGCTCATTGACTTAAGCTTTGAGTTCCTGAACCAAGCTAAGAATGAGATTATTTTTGATTGTTGTGGAATCTAAGTCTTACATGAATCTACATCTACTTCAGATACTAGGCATGGTATCTATGGAAACCTGGAGAAAATAGAGATCCTTCTAGGAATAGGATTGCAGAATGAGGGTAAGGGTAGTTGGGATGCATTTCGATTATTTTTCCAACCACTTCACTCCATTTGCCTTGAAGCCTGAAGATATTTAGTTAATATTTGGTGAATTAACCTAGAGAAAAACAATATTATCACCCAATGCAATAGAAGCTAAGTAGAATGAAAAGCCTTGAAAGGAGATTGAATCATACATGAGCTAATCAGTTACCTTAGGCTCTTTTAAAATTTATTGTCTTTTCCATCCCTGACCTTTTCCTGATTTTATCTTGGCATAAATCTGGAAGCTAGTATGAAACTGTGGGTATTTATCAATGTTGTTGCTGTTTCCAAAAAAGCCAAACTGATTTAATGATATTAATTGCAATGTTTATATTTCAACTATAGGGAAAAACTTGACAGTATAAGAAAATATTGTCAAGCAAAATTATACTTTTGCACAGCAATTCAACTTTTTAGTACTTTCTCAGTTTCCACAGCCCTAAAAAAAGAGATTATCTCAGCATCCTATAAGTTTAATTTTGAAAAACAAGAAAACATGAATAATGGAAATGAATTCAAAACATCTTCACTCACATGTAAAATATGAAACACTAAATCAGAGGTCCTTAATAATTTAATCAGCGAAGCAGAACTGAAAGATTTAGAAAAAGTGCCTAACCTAGTAAAAGATTCTTTAGCTGCTGCTTAATGTTGCTATCTAGTTATTTCTTACACGGGCCAACAGCCAGGATATTCCGTGGTCACATCCACTTCTCAGCATTTAGTGGTCCACTCAATCATTCCGATCACAGCCTCAGGAATGTTCACAGCAGCTCTGCAATAATAGTATATTACAGTTGGGTCCTGAATCAGAAGGTAGTTTATCTTCCAGAAAGAGTATGAATAGAGCAATATGTCCAAGAAGAGTGAGCTTTATTAATGATGCCCAAGATTTTTGACATAAACTATAAGCTTCAATCAATTTTACCACCACTTCCTATACTGTAGTTTTACTGTAAACCAGTCCAATGTGTTCTAAGCTCAGTAAGCACAATGTTAGAATTTTTTTTCTTTCTGAGTATAGAGTTTATCAGGGAAATTGATTTGTAGCCTACCGATAGATGGCTTCTTCTTTGGCAATTGACCCTCAAGTGTAAATATTTTAGTTCTTATGGAATTATAATAGAAAGTCATGTGCACTGTTTATCTTGAATATTTTCAAGTGGCAAAATATTACCTAGAGTATTTTTCAGTATTATCAAATATATTTGCTGCTAAATCAAAATAAGAATATCTTGATTAGCTCTTTCTTGCAAAGGCCTTGAAAATAAAGTGCTCTGGCAATGTCTTCATCTCTATGCCTCTTTTGTAATGTAGGCACAGACCTTTAGCCAAGTTAGTTATTCAAGGATAGTCTTTAAATGAAATCGTTTCTGTTAGACTCAATATAGACTATCACAGTCACAATAGAAATGCTTTTTCATTCATGAACCCAGTATTTCTTTCTGGAAAGTATATTAATTAAAAGCGCCATCTTCATGCTGACTTCTTTGTAAAAAATCGTTTTATTGAGGACTCTTGTAGCCTTTTTCACAATCCATAAATCCATCCATTGTGTGAAGCATATTTGTACATATGTTGCCATTATCATTCTCAAAATATTTTCATTCTACTTGAGCCCTTGAAATCAGTTCAACCCCCCCCCACCACCATTCTGAGACCGCAAGATTTTTAAGAAGCATCTTCCATATCCATGCCCTCTGGTATTAATGTTCCATTTTGTCCTCTAGCTATTTCTGTTGCCTGTGAAAGATGGCTGGGAAAAAAATGGATGTTTTGCTTGATTTCTGTCGTGTTCTGAACTTTCTGTAGCTCTTTCTATTTCTTAGGCCTGACCATTATGAATGAAGCTTGGCACTTCTGTTTGATTTCTTCAGCCTTCTTAATGGCATCAATCACTTTATTCCATAGCTCTTGCTGGTGTTTTACAGCTTCACTGAATTATCCATTGTCGGCGCTTTACCAGTAGATTTTGGGAATCCTTTAGTTCTCCTGACCTTGTGAGGATTATGCTTCTTTTTCAAGTTTTTAAAAAAAATAATTTTTTGGGGGGCACATTCAACTCTTATCTCAATCCATACATTCATCCTTTTTGTCAAGCACATTTGTACATTTGTTGCCATCCTCATTCTCAAAACATTTGCTTTAAACATGAACCCTTGGTATCAGCTCCTCATTTCCCCCCTCTGTCCCCACTTCCTCTCCTTCACGAACCCTTGATAATTTGTAGATTATTATTGTTTTATCACGCCTTACACTATCTGTCTCCCTTCACCCAGTTTTCTGTTGTACATTCCCCTGGAAGGAGGTTATATTTGATCAGTCCCCCCTTTCTACCCCACCCTCTCTACATGCTCCCAATATCACCACTCTCATCACTGGTCCTGAGGGCTTCATCTGTCCAATCTATACCAGTGTACATGTTTGCTCTAGGCAGATTTGTAAGGTAAAATTGGGATCATGATAGTGGGGGGAAAGAAGCATTAAAGAACTAGAGGAAAGTTGTATGTTTCATTGTTGCTACACTGCACCCTGACTGGCTCATCTCTTCTCCATGTCCCTTCTATAAGGGTATGTCCAGTTGCCTACAGATGGCCTTTGGGTCCCCACTTTGCACTCCTTCTTGTTCATAATGATATGATTTTTTTATTCTTTGATGCCTGATACCTGATACCTTTGACAACTCAAGATCACACAGGCTGGTGTGCTACTTCCATGTGGATTTTGTTGCTTCTGAGCTAGATGACTGCTAGGTTTACCTTCAAAACTTTAAGACCCCAGATGGTATATCTTTTGATAGCCAGGCATCATCAGCTTTCTTCACCACATTGGCTTATACACCTGCTTTGTCTTCTGAGATCATGTTGGGAAGGTGAGCATCATGGAATTTAATGCTGACTTCTAATGATGAATACTCTTTTGAAGACTTCTTCATGTTTTGAAATGTTGCATTAGTGCTTAAAATTAAAATTATTTGATAGACTAAGCAACATTTCTTAAATAAAAGGAGATGTAATTTGTTGTTCACAATGCATGTAGGAAACATTAAAATAGTATCCTAATCTAAACCATGCATATGAAGTGATAGAATATTGCTTTCTAAAACTCCATGGCATGGAGTGATTTCTAATATGCTCAATAATATTAGGTGAATGGGTGGCTTTGATATTTAAATTTCCTAGCTCAAGTTTTATGTACTGGCAAATGATTAGGCAGAAACAAATTTCTCAACTCTTGTCTAAGCCTGTATCAATATTCAACATCTGTTTTGTTTTTGTTGTAGCAAGGAGTATTAGACATACTGCTTGAGAATATCAAGGTTCTACTGAATTGTATGCAAACATTTGAATCTAAAATCGAAGATGCTCAGTGATGATAGAATTTAAAGTTCAGCATTGGGATTTCCACAAATTACTTACAACTCTAGAAATTTGCAGTTGGGTTATTAGAGATTATTTCATGGAAATATATACATAAACAGGCAGAGACTCTTTAAGAGTGATCAATATAGGAATCAAAGAATGGGTATGTCAGCATTAACTGGAAATATTAACAAACACTTCACAAAAGAGAGTTTCTGATAATTAAGAATAGGATAAATTTGAAAAGGGGACAAAAATTACCAAGTCTTTTTTAAATCATTTTATTGGGGGTTCGTACATCACTTTTCACAATACATATGTACATATTCTGTGCCAAGTACCTTCACATGCCTGCTGCTGTTATCATTCACCAAATATCCACTTTTCCACTCGGGACCTTGATATCAGCTTCTCATCCTTTCTCCTCCATCTTTGTGCCCCTCCACCAATCCTCAATACTTTATAAATTATTATTTTTTTGTCATATTTTATACTGCACAACATCTTACCTCATCCACTTCTCTGATGCCTGTCCTTCAGATAGGAGGTTATGTGTAGATCCTTGTAATTGGCTCCCTTTCTCTATCCCACCTTCTCTCCACCCATCCGGTAATTCCATTCTCACCACTGGCCCTCTCAGGGGTTCATCTATCCTGGGTTCCCTGTATTTCCAGTTCCCATCTCTACCAATATACCTTCTCCAGTCCAGCAGGGTTTGTAAAGTAGAATTGAGACCATGATAGTTGGTGGGGGAGGGGGGGAGAGAAGCCTTCAAGAACAAGAGAAAAGTTGTATGCTTCGTTGCTACCTCACTGCACCTTGACATGCCTGTCTCCTCCCCATGATTTCCCTGTAAGGGGGTGTCCAATTGTCCACAAGTGGATCTTGGGTCCCAACCCTGTTTTCCCCCTCATTTGTAATGATGTGAGTCTTGTTCTTTGATGTTTGATATCTGCTTCCTTCAACCCCTCGTGATCACACAGACTGGTGTGCTTCTTCCATGTGGGCTTTGCTGCTTCTGTGCTAGATTGCCACTTGTTCACCTTCAAGCCTTTAAGATCCCAGCTACTTTATCATTTGGTGACTGGACACCATCAGTTTCCTCCACTCTGTCTCCCTCTGCACCCTTTTGTCCTCAGCAATCATGTCGGGAGGGTGGGCACATAATGATATGGATTTTTTTCTTCGATGCCCGATACCTGGTCCTTCCCACACCTCATGGTCACGCAGGCTGGTCTGCTTCTTCTTTGGTGGGCTTTGCTGCTCCTGGACTCTATGACCATTTGGTCATCCTCAAGCCTTTACGACCTCAGATCTCAGTTATATCTTTTGATAGCCAGGAACCATCCGCTATCTTCATCACTCTTGCTCTTGTCCCCACCTGTCCTCAGTGATCATCTCAGGAAGTTGCACACACAATGAATGATACCATTTTTTTTCCTGTTTGATGCCTGAGATCTGATCCTTTAGACACCTAGTGGCAACATTGACTGATGTGCTTCTTCTTTTGGGGCTTGAATGTTTATCAGCTAGATGGTCATTTGTTTATATTCAGATTACTCAATCTTTTTTTTTTTTTAGTTTTTTTAAGGCATCACTGCCCTCTGGTGGTGGGAGTAGGAGGCCCAGCCTTTGCTCCATGGAGCTGGAATTAAATCTCCCTCCCAGTGGGCCACAGAGATTACTAAATCTTAAAAACAGTTTGAGCACATTTATTTTATATAGACTAAGGACTTTTTAGGTATCTGTACATAGACTCATTTACATGAGATTAAGTATGCTTTTGGATGATAAAGAGGTCTATTCATCCTGTGCTGCTAGGTGTCACCTGGTCAACTGTAACTTAGCTACATTGCTTGGCACTGCTCCCTCTTCCCAATTCTTCTTATGTTTGAGTCAATGACTGCAGGTGCTGTGTCAATTCATCTGTTTGAGGGCCTCTTTCTCACTGCTCCCCTCATTTTCTAACGGAGCCTTGGGTTTGTCGTGGGTAAGTCCTGAGCTGTGATCCACATGGTCACACAAAGTTTGGCCTTTCTACCCCAGAAACAGTTACAGCCCCAGAAACCTAAAGGGGGTTGCTACGCATCAGCATTGCCTCAGTGGCAGGGAGAGTTCTACGTCACTCAGCATAATATCCTTCTCCAGGGACTGGTTTCCCCTGACAACATTTGCAAATTATGTGAGATGCACTCTTTCCATCCTTGCCCCTCTGGAGCGTTATGGTTATCAGTCTCCTAATATAGGTGTGTTTCTTCTTTGTGCAGTCTGTGGTATTTTTTACTAGCACCATAATTTTTAAAAAATCATTTTATTGGAGGCATGTACACCCCTTATCTAAATCTACATACATCCATTGTGTGTCAAGTACATTTGTACATTTGTTGCCATCATCATTCTCAAAACATTTGCCTTCTACTTAAGCCCTTGGTATCAGCTCCTCATTTCCCCCTCCCACCCCAATTCTACCTCCCTCCCAAGCCCTTGATAATTTATAATTTTTTATTATTTTTTCATTTCTTACACTGTCCAATGTCTTCCTTTATCCACTTTTATGTTGTCCATACCCCAGAGAGGGGATTGTATACAGATCATGATGATTGATTCCTGCTTCCTCCCCCACCTTCCCCTTCCCCTCCTGGTATTGCTACTGGCACATTATTGGTCCTGGGGGATTTGTCTGTCTTGGATTCCCTGTGTTTCTAGTTTTTATCTGTACCAGCTTACATTCTCTGGTTTAGCCGAATTTGTAAGGTAAAATTGGGATTGTGATAATGGGCAGAGGAAGCATTAAAAATTAGAGAAAATTTGTATGTTTCACCAATGATCTATATTGCTGACTGACTGGTCTCCTCCCTGAGACTCTTCTGTAAGGGGATGTCCAGTTGCCTACAGATAGGTTTTGGTTCTCCACTCTGCAATCCCCCTCATTCACAATAATATGAATTTTTGTTCTTTGATGCTTGATAACCGATCCTATCAACACCCCGTGATCACACAGGCAGGTATGCTTCTTCCTTGTGGGCTTAGTTGCTTCTCAGTTAGATGACTGCTTGTTTATCTTCAAGTATTTAAGACCCAATATGCTATATCTTTTGATAGCTGGGCCCATCAGCTTTCTTCACCACATTTGATTGTGCACTCACTTTGTCATCAGTGATCTTGTTGGGGAGTGCATCATGGAATGCTAGTTTAGTAGAACAAAGTGCTACTGAGGGATTGCTTGAGTGGAGGCCCAATGTCCATCTGCTACCTGAATACTCCATCTATAAATATATGCACATAGATCTGTTTCCCCAATTATAATTTATAAATATATTTACATACATACCTGCATTTTTAAATATGTCAAAATCCCCTAAGTTGCTTGATCACTAGGCAACTAACAGAAAAGACCAGTGTTTAAGTCCACTAGCAGGTGACTTGGTAGAAAGGCAAGAGAATCCATATCTGACAAGGCAGGCATTGAAAACCCCATGAAAGCAGAGATCTAGTCTGGCACACATGGAGTGATTGTGAATCAGAATTAGCTCCATCGCATCTGGTTCTGAGAGTTGAGTATTATTGATATGATGAGATGCAGATTTAGGTATTTGGAGAGATATCTCCACCTTGCCTTCCTCACACTCCAATAATCTCAACTTTCACATTCCCATGTAGTAATAGTCAGGGCTATCACATGCCTAATGTAGATAAGATAGGCTTCAAGTTAGACAAATTGCTTCACACTGGCCCTTACCTCTTTTCACCCACACAGAAAAGCATTTCAGAATGTATGTGGGAGCATTATTATAGTGACCATCTTCATTCTACTCTCATTTCTGGGAAAAGTAAATAAATAATAAACCATTTGAAAAACTCATGTTTTAAACTTGTGAAATGTCCCATCTTCAAGTAATTGTACTAGCATTATTTGGCAATTCTGAGGGTGAACTCAACTGTATTAAGAAATAAGCCTTTTGGGCTGAGCCCCGGGGCATAGTGGTTGTGTGCGGGACTGAGGCCCACTGGGATGGAGGTTCAATTCTGGCTCCCAGGAGCAAAGGCAGGGCCTCCTACTCCCACCACCTGAAGGCAGTGATGCCTAAAAGAAAAAAGAAAAAAAAAGAAATATGTCTTTTAGAGACTTGATCCAAGTCTTGTTGTAGGTAATGACCACCATTACCCTGGGTCTCAAGCTATGCTCTGGAGATATCCAGGATTCTGCAAGATTATTGAAAGGCTTCTGAATCTATGAGCACACCAAATGTTGCCTTGGATCAAGTAAATTGTGCATCTCTCATATATATGTAGAAGGTTTCTTCAAAGGGATGTAAATGATGCTGTGATTAATGAAATGTAAAATCATGTCAACATCTTACAGAATAAGTTGGTTTTGTTGCTAGTTTTCTTAATCTAGGCTTACAGCCATTATTTAGAGGTAACTGCTTTTTAAGGAGGCCTCGTGGCATTGTTGCGTAAGAATTGTGCTGCTAAACAAAATGACAGCAGTTCAAACTCAACAGCCACTTGCAAGAGAAAGAAGAGGCTATCTGTTTCTGTAAAACTTTACAACCTCCGAAACCCTGTATAGGTTGAAGATCATTCAGAAGTTCCTTGATGGCAATGGATCACTAGAAAACTAGCAAATTTCAGTACGGCTTCCTCCTATTATTTAAAACTGCTCACTCTCTGACAAAGTTAAAAAAGCTCTTATTCTGAAATTAAGATCTGTTTCTCCTTTAGTCTGTATATAGCCAAGAGTTAAGGTTCTTGGGAAAATCATTCACCTCACTGAGCCACTGTCCCTTTAAGCATTAAATAACCAAGTTTCCCCAAGTGAGACTTGTGAGAATGGTAGCAGGTGCAGCTCTCCTGTGTAGCTAGAAAATGAACCTTTCTGAAGACCCTTTCAAGGTCTCTCTATCTCTCTCTGTCTCTCATCCATATTTGAAAAATTAACTGGTAACTTGTTTTTGAGAATGATTTACTTATCCATATTTCATTAGTCAATAATCTGATTTATTAATTACTTCCAGAAGATGAACTCCTCACACTTCACTCACTCAGGTTTCAAAGGCACCCCAAATACTACTGAAGAATAACTTCCTATACAAGTTAGCGTCAACCTTAAAGAAATTAATAGAGTAAAGCCTTCGGGATGTTCATTTGCTAATGTGGAGGGACTACAAAAGGGAAAAGGGCAGGTGGTGACACTCATTAATACTTGAAACATGGAATGTATGAAGTATGAATCTAGGAAAATTGGAGGATGTAAATAACAAAATGCAGCACATGAAGATTGATTACCTAGGTCTTAATGAGCTGAAAAGGACTGATATTGACCACTTAAAATCAGAAAATCATATGGTTAACTGTGCCAGGAATGTCATACTGTAAAAGAAAAGCATGCATTCATCTTTACAAAGAATATTTTGAAGTCTGTGTTAAACTACATTACTGTCAGTGATGGGGAAATATCTATGTGCTCACAAGGGATAATAATTAATATTACTATTATTCAAATGTACATACCAAATCATGAATGACAAATATGAATAATTATTTTTTTGCTAATAGCTGAAGTATGAAATTGACCAAGATGGAATCAAATTGCATTAATAAGGACTGGTGATTGGAATATGAAAGGAAGAAAAGGGAAGAAAAATATGGCCTTGTTGATAACAGCAATATGGAATTCACACGGTAGAATTTTGCAGGACCCATGATTTGTTCATTGGAGACACCTTGTTTTCAGCATCATCATTGGTGACTATGCATATGGTCATCCCCAGATACACAGGCATCATGTAGGCTATCTGTGTAGAAATAGATGATGGAGAAGTACAGTGTCATCAGTTAGACACCTTTTGTGCAGAAAAAAAAATGCTCCAATATACATGCAAAATGCATCTGAAGAAAAGAAAGCAAGTTTATGCATTAAGTATATTGCTAGGTACCTTTGATTTGGTTTCAATTCAGGGGGACTATATTTACAACCAAATGAAACACTGTCCTCTCCTGCACCACTCTCACAATTACTCATATATTTGGACTCCTGGTTGCAGCCACTGCTTCAATCCACGTCGTTGAGGGACTTCCTCTTTCACTCCTCCTCTACTTTACCAAGCAAGATGTCATTTTGCAGGGACTGGTCTCTCTCCTGACAACATCCAAAGTACGTGTTACAAATTCTCATCATCTTTGCCTTTAAAGGCACAGTCAAGGTCTTTTTTCTTCCTCAATAATGATAATAAACCCTTGAGTGTGTACCACTGGAATTTAGAGACTATCTCATTTAGTACTCAACACGCTTAGCTGGAGGCCGGAAAAAGAGTGGTATGAAATCAAGAACACCATATATGAAGAAAATGAAAAATCAGTGCAAAAACAGGACGGAAAAAAATACCAAAATAGATGACAGAAGAGATTCTACAACTGGCTCTGAAACTTAGAAAAGATGAAGTGAAAAGCATAAGTGATGGACTAAAACAAGGAAACAGAAGACTTCAAAGGGCGTCTCAAGAAAACAAGGTAAAGTGCTCTCATGAAATGTGAAAAGACCTGGAATTAGAAAGTAAAAAGGCATCAAAGGCCTCAGCCTATTTCAACATGAAATAACTGAATAAACATTACACGTTGCAATATAGGAGGATTCTACTGACAAAATATTGAGAAACACAGGAAGAACCAAAAGCAGATGGAAGGCATACATAGAATCCTTGTGCCCCAAACAATTGAATGACATTCAACCACTTCAGTAGTTAGCATTTGAATAAAACCCAGTAATACCAAAGAAAGAAGTCCAATGCTGCAATGAAAACATTGCAAAAAGTAATACCCCACGAATTGAGGAGCAGTGATTGAAGTGTTTCACCAAGGTGTTGCAAAACTAGAGGTGCTCGCTCATCTATAACAAGAAATGTGGAAGTCAGCTCCCTGGCCAATCTCCTGCAAGAGATTCATATTCATGTTCATGTTCCAAGAGAATGCAGAAATGATTGACCAATATCATAAGTTGAATTGTAATGTAGTAACTATCAATAGGATCCATATTTCTGTTCATTCCAAAGCATAGTGAACTAACAGAATGGAAAAATTAACTTTCAATATCAAAGCAGATTTTTTTCCCCTGGAGATATTTCAAAAACAGCTCTAGCAGTACATAGACAGTGAACTGGGTGAAATTGATGCTGTCCTCAGAAGAAAACAAGGAAAGGCTACCCTGGTGGCGTAGTGCCTGTGAGTTCGGCTGTGATCCACAAGAAACAAGAAAAGAGGGATATCATTGCTAATGTCAGATAAATCAGTCTAAAAACAGGAAATACCAGAAATATAATTTTGAGAGTTTTAATTACTATGCACATGCATTGACTGTGTGGATTATAACAAAGGATAGTTGATAGTACTCAGATAGAATCTATACATAGAGAAAGAGAGAGTTGTTCAAATAGAGCAAGGAGATATTGTTTCATTTAAAATCAGAAAAGCTGTATGTCAGGATCATATCCTTTCACCATACCTGTTCAATCTGCGTGCAAAGAATTCAAGATAGATGCAGCATCAAGACTAGTGAAAAACTCACAAACAATCTAGGAAATAAAACTTGAAGCACTTACTTATAAAGATCAAAGACATTATCCTTCAATTTGTATAGCACCTCAACAAAGAGAAAACTTAAATCCTAGGAACCATACCAATACATTCAAACCAAAAACACTACAACAACAAAATATCCACTACCATGGAATCAATTCTGACTCATACCTTACCGAGCAGGGTAGAACTGCTCCTACAGGTTTCTTAGACTGTCACACTAGGAGAATAGAAAGGTTTGTCTTCAATCAACTACATTATGACAAACAGAAGAGACTGAGTTTTTATTGTACTTAAATCTTCAGTCTATGTCCATGAAAATAGCAGTCAAGTCTCTTTAAATTGTCAAAAGTAAAAAAAAAATCAGTTTGAAGACTAAGGAGCTCCTCATGTAGGTAAGTTTTATCATCATGTGAAAGTTGGAAAATAAATGAGGAAGGCCAGGTAAGAACTCATGCTTTTGAAGTATAATATTGGCTAAGAATATTAATTGCATGGCAGACTGCTCAAAGAACAAATGTGTTGAAAGAAGAACAGCCAGAATGTTCTTTCAAATTGATGATGATGAGACTTAGCCTCAGGTACTTTGGACGTGTCATCAATAGGGACCCATCCTTAAAGAAGGACATTCCAGCAAAATTTAAGGACATTCATCCTTAAAGAAGGTATTTAGCAAAAGAGAGGAACACCTGCAGGAGGATTAACACAATGGCTACAATCAACACATGGAGAGCAAGATGGAGCTGTTTTTCCTTCTATTTTCCACAGGGTGACTATAAATCAGAACCAAGGTGAGGGCACCTAGCAACAACAACAACATACAGATGTCATCTGCAAAAAGGCATAGGGTTCCCCCCCTTCCTTTCCAATTCAGATGCCTGTCCTTTATTTCATTGCATAATTGCCTTGGCTAAGACTTCTAGTTCAATAGGCAATATCATCATTGAGAGGTGACACTATTGTCTTATTCCCCATCTAAAGAGGAAAGCTCTCAGTCTTTCACCATTATGATGTTTGCTGTGGGTGTTCTCATAGGTGTTCTTTATTATGTTTGGAAAATTACCTTCCATTACTCATTTATTGTCTGTTCCTCACTGATTGTGTGTTCTTATCATGAAAGGTGTTGAATTTTGTCAAAAGCCTTTTCTGCATCCATTAAACTGATCCTATGATTATATTAAAACTTCATTGATTCTTTTTCTAATTTCAATCCATAGTTGCATTCCTGAGTTAAATCAAATTATCCTATTGGATTTGAAATAGTCACATTTGGCTGATTATTTTTGCCTGTAGGAATCACTTATATAATTATTTGCAAGAGTTCTCACAGGAAGCCTTTTCTTTACTGAGAGGTAATTGATTATTAATTATTATTTCAATATATTTATTTGTTATTAATTTCTTATGATAGTCGATTTCTTTCTGAATTGATACAGGATGGTTGTGTTTCTAGAAATTTGTCTATTTCACTCAGGCCACCTACTTAATAGAAGTATATTGTTGATAGTATTTGTTATTTTAACTTTTTATCTTTATAGGTTCATTGTTAATGTCTCAGTTTCATTTTTAATTTTATATATTTTTACTTTTTTCTTTTAAAAATCATTTTATTGGGGGCTCATACATATCACAATACATACATACATATATTGTGCCAAACCCCTTCACATGCCTGCTCACTTTTTCCTCTTACAGTCTACAAAAAGTATGCTAATTTTAATGATTTTTTTTTGAAAAAACTGTATTATTGAGTGGTATTGTTTTCCTATCCTTTATCTGATTTATTTCAACCTGCTCTTTCTTATTGCTCTCCTCACATCTTTGTGTTTCATTTGTTCTTCTAGTTCCTAAATATGTAATGTTAAGTTTTACTGTTGATTTCAGGTCTTTCTTCTTTTATAATATTCGTGTTTACCACTATATAATTTCTCTATAGAACTATCTTCAGTATGTTCCATAGTTTTGTAGTTTTTCCTTCCTTTTTCAATTGAATCTAAGTACTTACTGATCAATCTCTTGATTTCTCTCTTGACATTGGCTGTTTAATGGTGTATTTTCTTATTTTCCACTTATTTGTATTTTCTTTATATTAATTTCTAGTTTTACACTATTACTGCTCAAGAAGATACTTTTTATGATTGCATTTATTTCACATATATTTAGACTTCCTTTGGACATAGATTGTGTTCTACCTTGCTTAATGATACATGTGCACTGGAGAAGAATGTGTATTGTGCAATTGTTGGGCTAAAATAAAAGCCAGTTGTCATTTAGTTACCAGTCATAGAAACCTTAGAATGGTGGTATAAACAAGCAGTAACCCTTTCAATTATTAACCAAAATGTTGGTGATTGGAACCCAGTCACAGGTACCACAGAAGAAAGATTTGATATTTTTTTCCCAAAATAGCACACCCGGTAAACCCCTTGGGAGCAGAGTTCTAAAATGCAGTACATGGTACATCATGTTGATGGATAGTGTGATCTATAAAGAGGCTTCAAAATACACATGGACAATTCAATTAAGGAGCATTGATTTTTTCACCAATGGAAGCATATATATGCACACACACACATATAGTTGGTTTATAGTACTGTTCAAATCCTCTAATTTTTTTATTTCTCTATATATGTTTTGTCCATTAATGAAAATTGTATTTTGAAGTATCTTAACTATTATAGTTTGTCCATTTATAGCTGAAATGTGTCAATGTTGCCTTTATACTGCTGTTAGGTAAATATATGTATACAATTATTATATCTTCCTGATGAAGTGACCCTCACCTCATTATATTTTCAAGATTCCAAACGATGTAGTTGATTATGCTTATGACTTCTAAACACAAGGTCAGCAGTTCTTTCCCACTAGTCATTTCTGTGGGAGAAGTTGGGCTTTCTGGCCCTGTACAGATTTCTGGTCTTGGAAGCACAAACGTTCAGTTTTAATCTGTCTTCCAGGGTTTCCACAAGTCAGAATTGATCAGATGGCAGTGGGATTGTAATATTTTGTCGTTTTATTATCAATTAAAACTGTTTTTAACTTTTTTAAATTTAAAGATGAATTTGTTTGATTTTAAAATCACCAACTCATTTGCCATTTGATTATTTGTTTAGAATATGTTTTCATTTTCTCACTCTTGACCTCTTTGTTTCTTTTTACCTAAGATGTTCTCTGGTAAATAGCATATAGTTGAGTATTGCATGAGTGTGCGTGTCTGTGTATGTGTGTGAATCCATTGGGGATTTTTCTGACTCTTGTTACTCTAATTCATTTAGTTACATGATAATTACTGGTGAAGTAGTACTGATTTACATAATTTTGTTGCTTTGCGGGGGGCGGGGAGGAGAGGGGAGAGGTTTGTTGGTTGGTTGGCTTCTGTGTCCCTCATTACCTTCTTTGTCCCTTATTTCTCTCACCAGTGCCCCAAATTTTGTTTTGGTGATTTCCTTGTAGGAAACCATCTTGCTTCCTTTCTTTAACTTTGTTTATATATTTTAAAATGATTCTTCTTTCTGATTATGATGAGATTTGCTGTTAATATCTTATATTTGTAACTACTCGGTTTCAAAGGATTCCAACTTATGTATTTTTTCACTGCCATTGGGTCAATGCTGACTTATAGAGACCTCCCTATGGGTTTCCAAGATGTTAGGTGTTTATGGGAGTACAAAGTCGTCTTTCTCCGACTTACTTGCTGGTGGTTTCAAACTACTGATCATGAAGATCGCAGCCCAACAGGTAGCCATTGTACAACCAGCACTCTGTAAATTAATAAAATACAAAAATGTATTCTATAGATTGCCCCTACCCCCTTAATATTTTATCATCTTTTACAGTGTCATATATCATATGCCCTGTATTATAGATGCATATATATTTTCATGTATTTGTCATTGTGAACCATGGACATAACAACTAAACATTTGTTAGCACTTGCTCTTCTGATTTCCAATGAAATTACATAAAATGGAGTTTTTTTTCCCCTTGTATGTCCAACTTTGTTACTGCCTAAGTTTCTCATGTTTCCCAGCTGAAGTTCTCTCTTTATCATTCCTTACAGTGGGCCTAGTGTTTATGAAATCTTTCTTTGTTAGTCTGGTAATGTCTTAATTTTACTCTGATTCTTGAAGGGCAGTACTCTTGGTTGCATGTTTTTCTCTGAGTACTTTTTTTTTTTTGGTGGGCATCACTGCCTCTGGTGGTTGTGGGCGCTACCCAGCCGCCGCTGGATTTGAACCGCCAAGTTCACAGGCTGCAGTTCTGCACTCAACCTCTTACGCCACCGGGGCTCAGCCCTCTCTGAGTACTTTTAATGCATCTTTCAACTACCTTCTGGCATCCAAAGTGTCTGAAAGAAATTAGCACCTAAATTTATCAGGATATTGTTGGTGTCAAGATTCCTTCTTTGTCTTACATTTCAGAGAGCTTGATTATGTCTCATGATAGAACCCTTTGGATTTATTCCACTTGGAGTACATTGAGTTTTTCAGATTTGTAAATTTATGCATTTTCACAGCATGTAACTTTCCTGCCATTATTTCTTAAATATACTTTCCATCCTTTGTCTCTCTTCTCCTTCTTGGATTTTTATAATGTGCATAGTAATTAGCTCAATTGTATAAAAATTTAGTTTAATATACAAAATTTTGTATAATTTGATACATTTTGTGTAAGCAATGCCATCATATGAGGGAAATGTACTAACATAACTAAAATTTAAATATGATTCCATGATTTTTAAAATGAAATTACCACTACTTTCCATCTGATGAAATTTGCTCCTCTAGAAACCCATATTAAGAGATTTTTGAGTGAGACTGTTACAGAATTACACCTTTATGGATTTTTTTCAATAAGCAAACTAAGCTCTTTATTTAAGAAACAATAAACTGTAAACCTCCAAATTTCCTAGGTTCTCTTTGCACTCTTAATTCTAAACCTATTCATCAAAAGAATAAAGACAATGAGATGGAAGACTGAAGCATAGGAAATGCGTGTCTCAAAACTGTCTTGTTAATGCTCCTGGGAGCCTTGCCATCTCAATAGCATGATTTCTAACCACGGACACAGTGTTTTTATTTATGATTACCTCTCCAACATTCAAAAGGAATTTGAAGTGGTTTGGTTGGCATAACTTTGAAAACAAACATCACAGTTCTTTTGACAATTTGCTGGTTGCTACAAGCAAGTGTTCCTTCGTAATTATAATGTATTTTCTACACTTGATTTTGGCTTCATTTTCTAGTTGCTAGTTATTTTGCACTTATAAATATAATTCTTTTCTAAAAGTCAAAAGCAGAGATCGATTTTTATGTAGCCCCTTTCACTAGTTCATTGACTGTGTTTGCCAAACCTGTAGTTCATATTGTGTTTACTGAATAAGAATGTGAAAAGCAAAATTTAGCTTAGCATAATCACTTCAAACCAACACAAGATAGCAGTGAAATTTCCAATGTCATTGCAAAGATAGAGTTCAACACTTCAGGATTGGGATTTGCCAAGCTCTTTTTTGCTTTAGTTACAGAATATGTTCAGATTTCACTTAAAAAGCAGTGGCTCAGATGATACATTGAAACCCAACTATCACTAAATAATAAAAATTATTTTATAAGCCCTTAAACAAGAAACATGCCACCAATTTTCTGTAACCTTTTTAGTCAGTCTACACTACATGCTAATAAATAATTCATTATAAATAATGATATTGTGCTATACAGGGGTTGGTTGTGTGATGATAGGTCTGCATTTTAGAAACAGAAAACAATATATATTTTAAACAAATGGAGAGTATCTTGGATTAAATTCATTAAAGGCAAACTGTGAACCAAAAGTTTATGCATTAGGATATTAGGGATGACTGTTAGTAGACTCACCTGTAAGGGAGTGAGGAAGACAGTATTGAACAGAGGGAGGGGCTAACCAAATGCAATTATACCTGCCATCTTCACGGATCTTAGGGGACAGCGATTGGTACTTAGATTGTTCCTTCAGAGTTTTCCCTAATTGAGGCAAATGGTCCAGGCACTGAGGCACCTGCACTGGCCAAAATCAGTTCTCAGAGAGAGCTCCAGGTGGGACCCATTCCTGATAACTAGGGTTTGTACTCATCATTTTTCCACAGGGTATCTTTTTTAGAAAATGAAGGGTTTTTTGTTTGGTTTGCTTGTTAGCATTTTATTGGAAGCTCTTATAGATACTATTACAACCCATAGTTCCATTAGATAAGGCGCAGTTATACAATTTTTACCATCGTCATTTGCACTCCTTTTTCTTGGACTCCTTGATATCACTGCCCTCTATCCCCTCCCTCCCCCACCCTACCACCACCCTGAACTCTTCCTAAATTATATTATTATTTTGCCATAATTTACACCATCCAACGAATCCATTCACCTAAAATTCTGATGTTTGCTCTTCTCAAGTAGGGATATACAGTCATTGCTGCTATCAGTTACCACCCGCCCCCACACACACACACACACACTTCTTCTATCCTCAAGGAATCATATCTTCAATTATTGCTCCTGATCAGTTTATCTACTTTGGATTTCACGCATCAAAAATCTTACTAGTACCAACGTACAGATTCAGGTCTAGCAAGTTTAGTGAGGCAAGACTAAAGCCATAATAGTGGGAGGAGAAGAACTAGAGGAGAATTTTAAAGAACTAGAGGATAATAATGTGTCTCATTAGAACTCTACTGCACTCTAGATGTGCCATCCCTTCTGTGTGGCCCTAATCTGAGGGACTGTTGACATCATACAGGTGGTCTCTGGGTCTCCACTTTTTGCTCTTTCGTGTCAATTTGATTACTTATTTTTAAACTTTTGATACCTATTCCCATCAATACCTCATGATCACACAGGCAGGCATGCTTCTTCCCTGTCAGCTTTGTTGCTTTCCTGCTAGATGGCCACTTGTTTAACTTCAAGTCTTAAAACCTCAGGTGCTCTGTCACATAATAGCTGGACATCATCAATCTTTTTCAACACATTTGGGTATGCATCTATTTTGTCTTGAATGATCATGTCCAGAAGGTAAGTATAGTAGAGCGCCTCATTATTAGAACAAACTGTTGAAGTACTGAGGTATGATTTAAGTAGAGACCCAAAGCCCATCTACTTCCTAGTATCCTTGTGTGTTTATCTATTTGCATATCTATATATCCACATGTAGTCTTTCCTTCCTTGCTGTTTTAAAGTGAGTTTTTGAGCTAAAGTGATCACATAATAAAATTCAATAATTCAACAATATTTTAAAGGGTTATGCACTCATAACCACAGTCAACTTGGGAACATTTTCATCCTTCTGGTGCACAATGGTATTGCCATGAGGGAATGTTGATGAAGTACCAGAGCATCCACCACAGATGCAGAATGCCATATTTCATTGACCCAATAAGGTTTAAAAATGATAACAGTATTATGACAGAAACTGAATAGGTCACTTTTCAAAAGTGATTAGGATATCAAAACCACACCAATTTATTGAAAACACTGCCAGAACATCTCTTAAGTCCCCTTTATATGGAAAAGAGAGGGGAAATTCCAGTTGGTTTGGCACATGAAATTGTGGTTAATTCCTTTCCGTTTATAATAAAGAAGACTCAGAACTATCCATCTAATTTACTACACATTAGTCTTTGAAAAAAAAATAAGTATTATACTGAACCAAAATCTTAGTTTCCTCTCCTATAAACTGGTAGAATCGATGCTCTTTCTGCAACATCAGAGTGGTCTGGTGAGAAACAAGCATAATAGCAAAAACAGCAACAACAAAAAGTACTTTATAATGACAAAAGAAATACCCTTGTGTACTATTCAAAGTTCTCTGATATATGGGATATCACATGAATTCATTTTATTGTTAAACTGCATACTACTGTGTCAGTAATATTGAGTAAAAAACATACATAGGTGTGCGTAAGCTTAAGGATTCTGTTTAGTACAATGCACATTGTTCTAATCTTGATTACAACAAAGGCAGATTTCTTTAGGCCCTACCGTGTGTCAGACATTGCACTAAGTTTTGTAAGGGTGCAAAAAAAAAAGCATAAACCAAGAAACTTATTATATAGCAAATAGCACATAGACTTGTGAAGACCTGGCACAGGACAAGTAATACTGTCCAGCCATCTACTCAGGAAATAATGTTGAAAACTCATTGTTAATTTTGTACATGGCTTCAAAATGTACACGGGTATAAAATGTCACTCTTTCAAGTTAGTATGTATCTCATTTAAACCAAACATTGTAAACAGTACTGCTTTCTTCATTTTGGTCATGCTTGTAGACTGACTCAGATCAGAGTAACTATGTCAGTCCAATATCAGGTTACACACTCCCTGGCATTGGGGTGACTGGAACTCCTAACCACCCTATGGAGCAAAGGAGGACTTCTCCAATAGTCTCCGAGACTACAAATCTATATGGCAGCAGACTGTCTCAACTCTCTCCTGTGTAATAGTTGGTGTTTTTAAAGTGCCTCCTTTAGGGTTCCTGGCCCAAGTGCCCAAGGGGCTCCTTAATTCCACCAATAGGAGTTGCATTTACCCCAGATCACTGAATCTGATATATTTCTGATATATGTAACTCTGTGCTATCAAACAGATTCTAACTCACAGCGACAGCATAAGGCTCATCGCCTATGAATATTCTAGGCTCTAAATCTTTATGAGAGCAGAAAATCTCACCTTTCTTCCTCAGAGTTTTTGGTGAGTTTGAACTGCTGACCTTGTAGTTAGCAGCCAAATGCCTCACTCACTATGCCATCAGGGCCTCTTGATACAGAAGATTGCACATGCTGGGATAGGAAAAAAGGATATCAGGTACAAATACTAAAATCAAACCAAATGCAACAAGTAGATATACCTAGAACAGTGCTTCTCAACCTTCCTAATGCCGCGACCCTTTCATACAGTTCCTCATGTTGTGGGGACCCTGAATGGGGGTGTATCTGCATGTGGATGGACCTGCCTGGAGACAGATAGACTAGCAATGTCTCAGTTCCTAAGTCCATCAGAAATATGATCTTAGGTACTCCTGTGAAAGGGTCATTAGACCCAAAGTGGTCGCAAGCCAAAGGTTGAGAACCGCTGATCTAGAAAGGGTGATGGAAAACCTTTAGATCAGTGATTCATTATCAAAAGCTATGTTGACCCATGTGTATTAGTGTTTAGAGACATTTTTGGAGGTCACATCTGGGAGGGTGCTTTTACAAGGAACATAAAGGACACACACAACAACCACCACAATGGTTTATCTGAACCAAAACATCAGTAATGGTGAGGTTAAGAAATCCTGCATATATTTTGTGAATGCAGAATGGATCTATATTATGGATAGAGGAAGGATACTGAGCAAGACAGGCACAAACCTTATTTTTGTTCACAAATTTGTTTGAAAAAGGATCCATGTCTAAGGAGTCAGGTTGGAGCTGTTCTTCAAGAATAATATTCAACCCATCTGAGAACATCCTTTATTGTATAATCTATATTCTTAGGCTAACTTAAAATGACTTTCTCTTCCCAGGTGCATTTTGGGAGACACAAATTTTATAAACCGAAAAACACTTGAAGTCAAAGGAGTTTGTGTTATTAGTACTGTTGGTGGAGTAGTGGTTAAGCTCTGTGCTGGTAACCATCAGGACAGTAGTTCTAAACCAACAGCTGCTATGCAGAAGAACGATTAGTCTTTCTGTGTCTAGAAAGAGTTATACTCTCAGACACCCACAGAAGCAGTTCACCCTGTTTTATAGGGTAGGTAGCTCACTGTGAGGCAAAATCAATTTTGTGGCAGTGAGTTTCATTATTTTTTTAAAAAATGAGTGGGATATAGAAAAGATAGCTGATGATCAGTCATTTAAAATGTGTAGAACTTTTTTTTTGAGGGGGGGGCGCATCACTGCGCTCTGGTTGGAGGCCCACCCTTGCTCCAGGAAAGCTGCTGCTGGATTTGCACCACTAACCCAGTGGACCGCAGTCCCGCACATAACCAATACACCACCAGGGCTCAGCCCAAAATGTGTAAAAGTTAATCCAACTGTCTGGGCATTATCTATATTTAATGTAGTGCCCTTGGTAATTTACCAAATTTTCAGTACAGTAGGCATGGTAATACCTTCACTGAAGATTGTTTAATAAAGATTATAAAATACAGTTTCTAAACAGGGCTCCTAATGCCTGGCACATAGGCAACAGGCGTAAAAGGGGATCAAAGTAGCACAACTGGTAATATATTTTCCTTACAAATAGCAGCATTAAAATAAATGATTTCTTTTTTTTTTGGCATCACTGCCCTCAGGTGGTGGGAGTAGGAGGAAATGCTTTCTTAGTATTTTAGAAACAGAGATAAAACTATGAAACAAGTAAGAACCAGTATCACGGAGCTTTTAAAGTCCTTAGTTTCCACATCTGACCTTTTTTCTTGTAACATTCAGGAATTCAGTTGGTTGTAATGAATCCTTGGGTCCCAGTGTTCCAGACATGGCAAAGATGTCACATTGACCCTCATTAGACTAACATGTGAACACTGGATGGTAGTTTTAGCATCTGAAGAGGCTTCCAAAAGTTTGTGCAAAATTCAATTTAAACTTAACAACATTTCCCCATGATTTTGTTGCCACTCATCTATTTCATTTTAAGTGAAGAAAAAGAGTATAGTCACACATTTAAGTTTGTTATTCACAATATTGGTTTCTAAGTTTTCCAATTTGCTTCTCAAACCCACTATCACTGAGCCAATTCCATCTCATGGCGACCTGGCAGAACAAGGTTTAACTAATACTGTGCGTTTCTGAGAGTGGAACTCTTATGAGAAGTAGAAAACGTCATCTTTCTCCCATGGTGAGCCTGGTGGTTTCCAACTGCTGACCTTGCAGTTAGCAGGCCAACTCGTAAAGAGGAAAGGTTCTTAGTTTCTTACACACATTTTTTCCCTTGCAGTCCACCTAAGGATATCTAATTCTGATAACAAGTACCCTCTCATCATTGTCACTTTGTGTTAGTCTGGATAGACCAGAGGAACAAATACAAAGAAATTCATATGTGTGTTAGAGAGAATTGTATATAAAGGGCAATTGTACATCAATAAAGCATCCAGATTGGGGACCCAAAGCCCATGTGTAAGTAATGGGGCATCCCCTTACAGAAGGGTCATGGGGAGAAGATGAGCTCGTCAGGGTGCAGTACAGCAATGATGAAACCTACAACTTTCCTCTACTTCTTCAATGCTTCCTCTCTTCCACTATCATGATCACAAATCTAATTTACCAATCTGGCTAGACCAGGGAATGTACACTGGTAGAGACAGGAACTGGAAACATAGGGAATCCAGAACAGATGAACCCTTCAGGACCAGTGATGAGAGTGGTGATACCAGGAGCATGGAGAGAAGGTGGAGTAGAAAGGAGGAACTAATGATAAGGGTCTATGTATAACCTCCTCCCTGATGGATGGTCAGCAGGGAAGTGGTTTAAGGGAGACATTACACAATGTGAGATATGACAAAATAACAATAATTTATAAAGTATCAAGAGTTCATGAGGAAGGGGGGGAGCAGGGAGGGAGGGGGAAAATGAGGAGCTGATACCAAGGGCTTAAGTAGAAAGCAAATGTTTTGAGAATGATGGTGACAACAAATGTACAAATGTGCTTGACAACAATGGTTGAATGTATGGGTTGTGATGAGTTGCATGAGCCCTCAATAAAGTTATTGTAAAAAAGAAAGCTTGTCAACACAGTCCAGCTCTAGCCCAGATGTCCATATTAGTCCTTATGTCTGATAGCAATGTCTAAAGTCCTCTTCAGACTCATGAAACACATTCAATGGCACCGAAGGCAGGACAATCAGAGGCCCGTGAGTAGAAAGTCTTTGGATCCAGTGGCACTGTAAGCGTCTCTGAGCTGACAGCGGTCTCTGTGTGGCTTCTGCAGCTTTAGAGGCCTGGTTGCATCAGGATAGGTTCAGAGATCTGGTTGCATCAGGATAGCTGGCTTCTCCAGCTGAGGGCACGCAAGTAGTTTATTTTAAATATCTTGTAGTTTAATATCTTGTCAGCTGCAGTGTCTTCATAGTGTCTCCTGCTTCAAAGTAGGAAAAAAGAGATTTCCCAGAATTCTCAAGAAAAAAGCCATGGCCACACAGAAGGCTCATTGCCTATGATCCGATTAACAGATTAGACTAGATTATGTAACTACCATACACATCATACCACCTGCTGTACTTCCAAATATTCAAAAAAATACACCCCAGTGTTGACTATGTGGAGTCCAGTTACTTTATCTATTGGTGAGTTAGACGTATGAATACACAATCTTTCCCATAAGCCATTGTACTAAATAGTCATGCAGTGTTACCACATATGCTGTTGCCATAATTTCCTGACATGGATAAATGATCAGTAGGAAGCAACTACCCTTAGATATGTCTAGATAGGCCCACATATAGTTGTTAGTGTGTGCTCAATAATGTAGCATTCTGTAAATTGACTAATTTTTTTTCAAATATGTAAATCAAAACAAACAAAACAAGTTGCCACCATGAATACAACAAAAACAAAAATACAATATGCGTTTCTTGATTTTTATTAACCAGAGGAGACCTGTGAATTACAGAAAACCATGTGTGAATACTTCAAAGGAAGAATGTCAAACACATTATGTGTGTGTATGTTTTCTAAAAAGATTTAGTAGCTCCTTTAAAGCTCTGAGTAAAGCTGTTAGTCTGACTAATCATGTACCCCTGAAACCAATTAAACTTTTAGATTACAGAAATGTTCTTCAAATGCTTTTTTAAAAAATGAGATCCCCTCTAAAACCAACACCTTTTAATTAACAAAATACACAGGGCATAGCTGTGGTTTGCAATAGTACATTGCCCATACTGTTATTCATGCTACTAGTCTGGTTTGCCAAGCTCAATTCACTTAAACTATTTTGACCTTGCTTTATTGTCTGTTTACATATGGGTAAAAAAAACACCATTCTTGTTGGAGTCCTATTCTTAATTGGATGATTGATTGACAGAAGCATTATGTTTCAATCCTCAGTGGTAATATTAGATGAGAGTAAAAATACACTCACTATTTAAATAGAGAACAATTGATATTTAAAGTAGTTAAATAGAAAACCAAGAAAAATTGTCCATCCATGGGGAAGACTTACAGGCAACTTTTAGGAAAAATTGTGTATGTGGATATATGTTTTTATATAAAAGGATGTTGCAAGAAGCCCATAGAATAAATGCAATTTAAAATAATGTGATTTTTTTCTACAAACTTTTGGAAGTCCCCTCATGCATCTAATTTTCAATTAATGTGACACTGTCAGATGTGATGGCACCCAAAAACTGTCTATAAAGTTTTTGTTCAGTGCTTCAGGAGAAGTATGTTTTCAATAAAAAAATACCTATTACTAGTTTTAACAACAAATCCAACTTTCATAAGCCTGCCTTATATATATATATCGATATGTATCATCATATTTATATGCAAACTAAAACTGTAGTAATTTCTTTTTTAACCTCCTACTGTACTCTAACCAGAGCTGTCATTGTTGTCTAATGATAATGATGCTCGCCTCAAGTTGTGTGATTTCATTGGCATGAGCTACAAGCACACACTGTTCTCTTCTTTGCTGCCAATGTCTCCATAGTCACTGATTTTGGCAATCTATGTTTTAGCCACAATGTTGTGATATTAGTATTTTTGAATCTATACCAGTAACTCTTTGGTGAGTGCGATGGTAATTAAAGGAGAAGGAGAAGACAATTTGAACTTTCAGTCAGTTACTAATAATGCTGCAACTGACAATGCTATGAAGCGTTGTAGAAAGATTTGGCAAAAACAACTTTGTTATGAGTATTCCTATAATCTATAAAATGTTATACTTAAGCTATCTGTATTCATGATATATTTTATGATTAACAATGATAATAAATACAAATAGAGATTCACTGTGGTGAGGGGAGGTGTAGTGTGGGTGGTGTGGGCAGTGTGGTGTGGGCAGTGTGATGTTGGTGTTGTGGGTGGTGTGGTGTGGGTGGGCTGGTGTGATGTGGGAGGATGTCCATAGAGAAGGGTGACATCATAAGTAACTACACTTGGGGGACATCAAAATAATGCCATTGGAGAAGAATGTCCTTCTTTAGATAGCAGTGAGACTTTGCCTACTCGCAGAGGCAGAGACAAGAAACAGTCATTCCCAGGGCAAATGCATGTGCCACCGAAGATAAACCAGAGGCAAGGGATGGAAGTCTAGCCAACCTGATCAATTTATGGAAGGATTAACACAAAGAAATAGATTCCTTTGGGCAGATAGGAACCCAAGACCCATGCTGCTTAATGAGGTGACCTTGGAGATCTACCACAAATGGTTGTGTTCCCATTACAATAAGCTTCATCAAAGATTCTATGCAGTGGTTTATGCATGGTAACTACTTAGTTGATCAAGTTTATGGATTCAGAAGTCTCAAAAATCCTCCTATTCATATTTAAAGCATTGTGTTAACACAATCCTCTACCCCAACCCTAACCCCACCCCAATCTGAGAGTCAAGATTCTGTTGCTCAGGTGATTTTCTCAAGGTTCTAGACATATGGCAATAGGAAAGAACTTTGCCCCGCCCACCAAAAAAAAAAAAGAAAGAAAAGACACTTGAAATCTGAGTCAATATGATATGCATAATAATGTTAGATGAATGTCCTTAGCACCTTAAAACTATCCTTCAGATAATTTTGCTTAAATATAAAAACAAGATATATATATATATATACATACTGTTGATCCATAAATAGCACAGATTTGAAGTCTGGGGGCTCACGCATACTCAGAATCCCCCCGCCTTGGCTATTGTGCTGTTTGAAATGACATATGATGCTAATCCTCTCCACATGGGCAGTTGGCCTCGCAAGTCTCTTCAATCTTTCGCATTACTGACTGAAACGATAACATGGAGCTGCTTATCATCACAGGCATTTTAACCAAATAATCCCAACACTTGAGGTCACCTCAATAACAACAGGGGTAAAATTCCGTCCATTATTGGGCCCACTCATGCAGCACAAACCTGTGTTATTCATGAATCAGCTATAAAGCATATACTGACGTTGTACTATGTAGGAGGTCGGTGTCCATAACCCCTGCATTGTTCAAGGATGAAATGCACACAAGTGGACCCTAAATTCAACCTTTCTAGGAAAAATGTGGTGAATGTAGTGCTGTTCTGCAAGGAATTGACCCTGTGTGCAACCAGTCCAATGTGTTGCATGCCACAGCCCTTTTCTCAATGCCTGGCATCTCAGCAGTTCTGACTTTAGAATCTAGCTCTCCAATCATGTGAATAGCTTACGGGAAGAGACCCATCGTGGGAGAAAGCCAGCATGCAGAGTAAACGAAAGGGCTGGGGAAGCCTGGCCTCAAACATAGCAGTGCTGGGGAGAATAGCCCAGCAACTAAGATCAACAACATCTGCCCACATACAGAACCTATAATAATAAGATGCTAAAAAATGCATGTTTAGGATCCAAAATGATTTCGTGCTATGCCACATTGTGCCTTTTAGTTACCTATCTACCTGAGTATAAGCGGACCCTAATATCAGCTGAAGCCCCTAGTTTTACCACAAAAACAGCATGAAAAGATGTGTCAATAAACTTGGCTTATACATGAGTCAATATGGTAATACTTATTCTGGTTTCCCACAACTAAAACAATCGAGAATGAGGATTTTGCCCAGAGAGAAGAATCTTTGAAAGTGTGGGGAGCATTTAGAAATACTCGGCAGTGTGATTGGAAGGCAGCTGTGCTCACCACGATACTACCAACACAGATCAGCAGTGTTATTTGGCTCCAGCTAATTAAGGGTTGCTGAATAATGAGTAAGATGTGTTGGCGCATGGCCTGCAAGAAGGGAGCAATTGTAAATCCAACCTTCCAAATATCTAAATATTTAGATGCCACTAATGTAATAAGTGAGGAATCAATGAATATTACTGTAGAAGGAAATGAAAAAGACTATCACCAATGCTAACATGAGGGGACCTGCTAACTGCTGGAAAGGTGACAGGAGGTGATGCACACAACCATCTAATAAGATGCTTCGAACAGTCTCATGAAGTTAGTTAGAACAGCCCCACCCTTGGCCTCTGGATCCACGGTTCCTTCCTGTTTCCCCCACTGCAGGGAAAGACACCCAGGCTCAGAGAAGTTTAGTTTAGCAAACAGGGCAGAATTTCCTACATTTCCGCTCACTGCCATTGGTCGACCAGTTTAGTGGTTGGATGGCTGTAAATCATTATCAGGTTGGATAGCTTCATCTTTCTCTGGTACAGCTGCCAGATTTGCAGTTAGCAGTTCAATGCTTATCTAACAGTGCAAGCAAGTGCATCTCTTACCTAGAGATATCTGAAAGTCCAGTGTCTGTAATTCACAGTTGTCTATCTAGATACAAAATGGGTAAGGCTTGCCTTTCTTGTGTGGAAAATACTAGTATAATTGCAGGATTAAAGGGGTATTCAGAGAGTTTAGACTGCCTTATATTCTGCAGCTAGAAAATGATGTAATAAGATTTCAAACCCAACGAACTGGCCCAAGATTGTCTGCAACTCTAGGACACTTTGCCTCATGATCGAGGGTTCTTTCTTGGTTTTCCTCCCTTGATATAAAATAAGATTCAAAAGGCTTAACTAGTTCTATTTTTGTCCCTAATATTTAGTCTTGAATTGTGTGTGGTAAGCAGTGACTCTCCTTCCATTATTTTCTTGTGCTGAAAATAACTAAAATGACCTAAATAGCAAACACCTGGACGTGCCTGTATTCTAACTTTCCAGAAATCATTCTCACAGAGGGCTGTTACCCATTTATATTTGCTAGGTGCCGAAGGGCTCTGATGTTACTAAATAGTTTCAACTGCTGATGGTATTTTTGTCTTCTTATTATAGTTCTTAGTTTTATTCTTGGAATTAGGGGATATCCCTTGAGCACTTATGTGTTCCAGGACCTGGGAAAGGTGAAGGGAGTAGTAGAATTTCCCTCTCTTTCTTACTGGTGCCATGGTACATTCAGATAGTGATGACTGGAGTGGAGGAGTTCAGAGGTGAATCAGCCCATGAGGGAAAAATGCTGCATTTCAGTTAATCGCCAAGCCCATCTCTGAGTCTGCTTCAACTGCCTTTTCTCCTTGTGAGAGGATTTTGTGATTATCACACCAATGTCTTCATCCTTATCTGTTACCTTGAAGCTTTCTTCCCTTCTGAATCTCGGGTTCTGGTATGATGTCTTCCTATTTCATAGATTTCCTTAACCCTCCTCCAAGTGTGCTTTCTAGAAAATGCTAGTATCTTTGATCTCTGGAGTAGAATGTCTCTCCAGTCATAGCCTTCACTACAATGATATTTAAGATGATATGATCATGTCCATTTCATTCAGTTGTTTTGTTTGCTTATCACAAAGAAATCTAAATGAGAGCAAGAGGTGGATCTCTTTTCTTGCTGTCTTTTGAGGGTCAATTTTTGAAAAAGTCAAATTCAAAAAGAGGTTGTTTTTTTTTTACCTTTTTTTTGGGGGGGGCATCACTGCTCTCTAGTGGTGGGAGTAGGAGGCCCATCCCCACTGCTGGAATTGAACCTCCGTCCCACTTGGCTGCAGTCCCGCGCACAACCCCTATGCCACCGGGGCTCAGCCCAAAAGAGGGTTTTTTAAATCATTTTCTTGGGGGCTTATACAACTCTGATTACAATCCAGATATACATCATTGGATCAAGCACATTTGCACATATGTTGCAATCATCATTTTCAAAATATTCTTTTTCTACTTGAGCCCTTGGTATCAGCTCATTTGCCCCCTAACCCATCCTTTATACTTTTTGTCCCTTTGATAATTTATAAATTATTTTTTCATGTCTTATATAGATCACTGTCTCTCTTCACCCACTTTTCTGTTGTCTGCCCCACTTGGAGAGGATTGTATGTCAATCATTGTGATTAGTTCCCCAAAGAGATGTTTTGTGACACTCTAACCTTGATGCCCTCCAAAATGATGGCATGTTTCTTCTCCATGTATCTCTTTAAGAACAAGGAGTCCATGTTTTCCAGACTGGCAGGATTCTGCAATGAACTCCTCTAGTGATATTTTAATGGAGCTCTTCTTTCTTCTTTATCCATACATCTTCCCAAGGCCATCAGCTCAGCTCCTAGAATTCCTTTTCAGATTTCTGAATCTTGCCTGTTGGCAGGCCTCCTTGTAGAAGATCGGACCTCTTCTTCAGATGATGTCTCCTTCATTGAACAAAGGGTTTCAGACAAGTGAGATAGTCTCAAGCAACAAAATGTGTTCATTAGTTTCTCAGGCATACTTTCTTGGTAATCATTTGGATATTTTGTGTTGTCTCAAACACTCTTTCCCCTTTCTGCCTGGTTCAAGTGTATTTCTTCCATCTGAAGGAATTCCTCCACTGGTGTCCATTCCTCTTGTCTTTTCAAAGTTGACTGAATAGAGGCATTTCTCCACATCTTTCCTCTCCTCTAATAAGAAGACAACCTTCAATGTATAAAAAGTGATGCCACCAAGAAAGTTGCAATCAGTTATAGTGTCCACATAATGGAAATTCTACATGACACATTCCCCTCCTGTTCCTGGAAAAGTTTCATCATTGACCATGCTCTGGGGTCAACCAGGGGGACATTCTGTTGTTATAGCTTCCTTTGACATTCCCCCCATGACTACATACTTAGGCACTTGTTCACCATTAACCTCCTAGAAATATTAAGCTTCTGACATTATTGCCTACAAACAGATTAAGCTTTCCTTTTCCGCCTTCCACTCACCTACTTTTGCCCAGATGATTTAGAGTTTTTCAGACAGATCCACACCAGGAAGTTCAACCCCTGTCAGAAGGCACACAAATTTTTCAGTGTGCTTCATCCAAATGATACAGTTTTAGACACTTCTTTTTTTCCCCAGTGATTTTATTGGGGGCTCTTACAACTCATATAACATTCCATGCATCATTTATATCAAGTATATTTATACACATGTTGCCATCTTCATTTCCAAATATTTTCTACTTGAGGCCTTGATATAAGTCCCCCCTTTTCTATAAATCATTTTATTGGGTCAGGCCCTTCTTAATGATATTTTTGTACATTACTTTGTTTATCATTAGCCAGGTTGGTATTAAAATGTCAATAACATCAATAACCTGATGTTATTTGATTATTTATTATGGTCAGACAGTGTGTAAATCTGAGGAGCAGCAAGAGGAGGAAGAGGAGGGTCATAATGATAGGATGATGAAGATGATGTTTTTTTTCCTGACGTTATTGTGTACAAAAGTTTTGTATTAGTCCTTTGATGTATGCTTTTTCCTTCATGATGTGTTATTACTTATTGCTATCCTTCCTGTATGTAGCAGAAATATGAACTTTAAAGATATTGAGTAAATTAATGGAGGCAAAGGGGGATTCCTTCTCATGCACTTATATTCCTAGTGAGAACTCCTGTACTGTGTTCAGCATTATTCAAACTCATTTTATATTAATTTGCTATTAATGACCTTGAAACAGTGTATCAAGGCCAAAGAGAAAAACATTTTTATTAGTTCCCATTTTTTGACAATAGCACCACTCAATTTTTCTTCACTGCAAACCACTTTATTACCAGTGAAGAAATGAGTGTAGGGTGGGGACAATAAGCTGTTTCCAATACAAAATATAGAATGAAGACAAGAATATTTCATTGACTCTGATTTCTCTAGAGTTCACCTCCAAATAAATTTACCTGCTGCTCACAGAAATTACAAGTCAGAAATAAGATTTTATCCAATCATTTACTTTTCTTTTTTGTCCTCTTCCATCTCCCACTTGAATGGGAAAGTAACACATTCACCTGGTAAGGTTTGATTACTTTTGTTCCTTTCACTAATTCTACAATCTAGGTAACTGTTAATGAGCAGGACTATTAGTCTTAATGGCTTGGACATGAAAATAAGCAAAATAATTTCAAAAGATAATTTAATGTGCATGAATGAGAAATTTAAGCCTTTGAATGTTTTTGTTCACATCGCTGGAAAAATCACATACTGTCATAAAGAATGCTTTGACTTCAGTTGTTGCTTTTTCATTAAAATCTCTTCAATGTATTGTTATGGAAATGGGCTCCCTTCACTTCTATTTCTAATTTATTTTCTTTCTTCTTTTCTTTTCTGAAAAAAATTTTAGCTCCCAGTCAGACTGTTACTCTGGTGACACAACCTGTGGTTACCAAGGAAACTACTATCTGCATGCTAGAAATGCCATCTCCCTTGCTATTGGAGGTACCTGCACTGGCGGATTTCAACCGGGCGTGGACAGAGCTTACAGACTGGCTTTCTCTGCTTGATCGAGTTATAAAATCGCAAAGGGTGATGGTGGGTGATCTCGAAGACATCAATGAGATGATCATCAAGCAGAAGGTATGAGGGAAAAAACTCACTAATTAACATAGAAGGTGACAGGCATTGTCATTTAAATGTCAGTTCACCTGTCCATTCCTGGGTCAGTTCCTTCTCCTTACTATTTCCCCCCAGTTCTTTGCCACTGTTGTTTGCCAGCAAAGGCACTGCTCTCTCAACTCTATTCAGCCTAAGTGTGAGAGAGGATGCAAATTAATGCAATTATCTAAAACAGCCATAAATTTAAAACGGAAAAATTCAGGGGGAAAAAAGAGATATGCCTTACAAATATAGTTGGTTTAATTAAATTCACTACACAACTGGTATTTAGAAATCTATTTAATACCAAATAAGTAGCTCAATTAAGTTGTTTTTATTTAAACTGTTTGAATTGGCACTATGCAGCCATAACATATTACAGAATTAAATATAATAATCTGAGAGTTGGTTATTATCCAGTCTCCTAAGTTGTTTGTGCCAATTTTCCTCCTCCAATGATAAAGATAATTGAAAGTTAGTTATAAATAATAAAGAGAGAAGTAACAAACACAATCCACTTAAAAATACCCTGGATCTTAATACTGGCATTTAGGCAAAGCCAATTTCACATAAGCATGTCTTTGCAGACAAATATTGCATTTCTCAGCCTCATTGGAATCCATTTTGCAAAATGATGACAGGTACAATCATAAAAATACACTGATATAAGTTTGGATAATCTATATACTATATATCTTTCATATTTCTAAATGAACAAAAAATGTAGTTTTGAAAGGTTTACACACTGTAGCTATTTCACTTGTAAAAGCTTTCGCGTATTTTCTAAAACTCATAACAAATCAAGTCGATGGTATTTAGGCTATTACAGAACTACTTTTGAGAGCAAAAGAGCTATGGAAATAGAATAAGGGAATTTTTTTCTTTTTAAAAAAATTAACTTTAGCAAATCAGTAGAAATTCTCATTTGATAATCCATAACCGGTGTCTAAAATGCCAAACTCACTGCCACTGATTCGATTCCCACTCCTAGCACCCCTACAGGACCCGGTCGGAATGCCCCTGTGGGTGCCTAAGACAGTCAGTCTTCACAGTAGAGAGCTCAGTCCTCCTTCTTCCCATGGAGCAGCTGGTGGTTTCGAATTGCTGACCTTGCTGCTAGCATCCCAACTCATAACCCAGAGCTCCTAAACACATAGCAAGAGAATAAAGATTTGAATCCAAGTCCCTTTGCTTCCTACATCTGTGTCTTTGCTTCGCATATGCTGCCTGGCAGTAATTGCTGAAACTATAGTTATTATTTAGTGATGTAAGTTATAAAGCTCTGATGGCATAATGGATTACCTTTTGGACTGCCAACCATTCCAACTCAGCAGCTCCATGTGAGAAAGATGAGGTTGTCCATTGGCATACTCAAGGGGCAGTGCTACTCTTTTCCACAAGGTCACTATCAATAGAGTAGCGATTGACTCAATGAGAGTGGGTATTTGGGTTTATAGGCTTGTCTATTCTGTGTCAGGCACTAGAATGAGCCTTGTAGATTGGCATGTGATGATTCATACATAAATGAAGTACATGAATCGACAACAGCAGTTGGTAAGTTTTACCAACTCTTCAAGGACTTTTATAAGCGAGTGGAGACAGTAGGTTAATATGTCTAAAGCCAGGGCTCAAAGTTAGTGACTGGTTCAAAGGTTGACTCCATTGCTAAAACTCTGTATACTTGCGTAACATTTTCAACCCCCTTGAGTCTAGGTATGTGTAATATGTGAGCAGTCCTATATTCACAAACTTTTATTAAGCTACAATTAAGTACCTGGGAAATACAAAGAATGGACCACACAAATTAAAGAGAATGAAGGGTAAAGAGTTTTGATAGTACTAAAATACATATTTCAGAATATTTGTTGGCACATATTTAGCACCAGTGATATACCAGACACTGATCTAATACCACATATATTATTTAGTGCTAGCAATGATAGTGGGGGCTATGAAATAAGGCATCAAAGGGTTGAGTAACTTACCCAAAACCAGTTGGAAAGTGACAGTAGTGAAATTTGAATATGAACAGAGTTCATATACCAGTTCATCTACCCTAGCCACCATGTTTTTCTATTTCTCTGGACATGTTTGGGTGATGCCCTGGGAACCTAATTAAGGAAAGGAAATCAAATTAATCTAGGGAAGATAAAATGTGTCAGGAACATCTTCCTCAAGATTACAAAACTCATTTTAGACATGGAACAAAGAGTTGGAATTCATCAAACGGATAAAGCAAGGATGGGTAATACAGACTGTACTTTTCACTCAGGTGGCAAACAGCATGGTGTGTTCCAGAAATTATGAATCCATGTGGCGAAAATTCGGTATTATGATGAGAAAGAAAGCGATGAAGTTGAATAGAGAAGTCTGGGAACTAGATAATGAGGAATCCTGCCTTGCCAGGCTGAAAGGCTTTTATATGTCTTGAAGGCAATGGCCATACTTAAATGATTTTAAACAGGGAAATAAAATGATAAAATATAGATTTGTTATATATTAGTTGAGGTTCTCTTTATGCAAGCAACAGAAACCATCTCTGATAAAAATAAGGCTCATGGTGAATGCCCTGGAGTTATCATGAACCCCATTGCACAAGGATTGAAAAAAAAAAGGGATATGAGCATGCCTGGGCATGTGGCTCACAGGAAATACTCAAAGTCTTTTGTAATACTTTCTTGTTTCCATCCTGCACACTTTCTCAATAATTAAAATTCTGTTAAAAATAAAAATTTAAAAAGATTAAAAATTCTGGGAGAGTCCAGTTGACCTTGCTTGGATCACACACCTGTTTCTTAGCTAGAGGAGAGGCGAGAATGTTGATTCACTACCCTTTCCTAGTAAAGTCATCAGGAATAAGGGAAACGAACTCCTCTCACCTACCGTGGTGAAAGTGTAGTCTATTAGCCAAACTAGAAGTAAGGGCAGTGAGCAGCCGATCAATAAGAAATGATCACTGATCTTACCCAAGAAATTGGAGAACAGAACACATAAATGAGATTTTCCCAGAAGTATGCATGATCCAAGCAAAACACCTCTCTGCTTTACCCATGCAAGACAGAGACCAGAAATAAAGACCATGCATGTTCTAGTATCCCCAATAGACCTTTGTTTGTCACTGCACAGGCAACAATTGGTTCTAAATAAAAGTTGATAGCTTGCTAATGTGAATGATGTATGACAAGGGATTTGGATTTTAACAAAGAGTGAAGTTTAGAGATTGTGAAAGTCGCTGCAGAGCATCTGGACTTAGTTAAGATGATGTAACATGACATCTTGACTTTAGGAGGACTTCATTTTTAATGCATGAGATTCAGAACAAACCCAAGGCATGCAATGATTGAAATATTGGCCTCAGAGAGGGGCTAAGAGGTGACATTTGAATCAGCTATCCTCTTTAATAGCTCTAGGCTTTGGTTCAAAGGACTAGAAATCATATATTTGGTAAAAAGCTTCTGTTCTCCTTCAGCCAAAGGTGTTTAATTAAATTCTTATTTTAGAAAATGGTGGTTGGGGAGGGGGCGATGCTAAACTTTGAGAAGGAAGTCATATGAAACAAAAGAAAATGGGAATTAAATTAACTTTAATTTTTAACTTTCATTTTTGAAAGATTGTCAACATGTAGCCCTTTCACAAAATAAGCAGCTGACAGCATTCCTTTTGTTTTCCTTTTTAAAAGACTCTGGAACTCAACCAAACTGACTACCATTGAGTTGATACGGCCCCATTGCAACCCTGTAGGACAGAATATAATTGTTCTTGTGGCTTTCAGAGACTAAATCTTTATGGGAGTGGCAAAACTTGTCTTTCTCCCACAGACAGTCTGGTGGTTTTAGAAAACTAAAGATTGAAATATTCAGATGAAGCATATATGCAAACATGCATGTACTTAAAGCTCAAACCTATTTCCTCAAAGCATGGCTTAGAACAGATAGTAATTGGTGATGGGTAGGTTCCAATGAAGCCAAATCAAACCCACTATTTCCTCATCTGGGTCAACGCACAGAGAATCTGTGTCTGTGTCTGAGGGTATTCAAGACTTTATACCTTCACCGAAGCACATTGACATATCTTTTTCCCCAGGAGTTGCTTGGGGGTGTTGAACCTCCAACTTTTGATAAGTAGGTCAGTTCTTTAACCATTTCACTTCCAAGGTTCTAATTTATAACTTAATATCAGAGAGATCAAGGAGCCCTGATGTTGTAATGCGTTACACAGTGAGCTGTTAATTGCAGGGTCGGCCATTCTAATCCACCAGCCACCCTGTTAGGCAGAGTACTTTACATTTCAAGTTAGCATGTGATTCTGTAACGTCCACGCCCTCCAATGAAGAAAGATGAGGTTTCCTGTTCCTGTAAAAATTCATGGTCTTGAAAACCAAAAGGGGAATCTTCTACTGTGTCCTATTGGGTTGTTATGAGCCAGACTGGGCTCTATGGTCATGAGTTTAGTTTAAGTTTAGTCAGAGAATTCTGACTTATTTCTTCTATTTTATCATATATTTCAGTAAAAATTATGAAGGGAAATGATTTGACAATAATTAGCAATTTTCTTTTGGGGCATAATTAATGATTGAAGAAAAATATGTGTAGAGTCTCTATTTAGATAGTGATGATTAAATCTAACCCTGAGCAAAAGAAGAAAAGAAGGAGGGCGGATTCGAGAGACAGAAATGGAGAGAGGGCATAAAATTGGAGAGGGAAAAGAGAGGGAGGGAAGAAGGGAAAGAGGATGAGAGAGAGATAGAAGAGACCTGGCTGGAGAATTTGGAGTAGGGCTTCTGCCTTCAAGGTCAGCAGATGGAAAGCACTAGCTTCTCTTCTGGAGAAAGGGGAGACTTTCTGCCCCCATCAAGCCTCAGAAACGCACGGGGCGGTTCTACCTTGGCTTACAGAGTGGCTGTGAGTTGGCATCAACTCAATGTTAGTGAATTTGGTTTTTGGTTTATTGGCTAATCCTGTTGGCACAGAAAAGGTGACCATATAATACTCATAGTTTTGAACTATTCCCTTGGAAGGCTGGCATTTCAAGCGCACTAAGTGCTCAGTGAGAGAAAGGTGTGGCAGTTGGTTTCAGTTAACATTATGGCCTTGAAAATTCTCTGGGCAGTTCCACATATCCTACATGATTTCTATGATTCCGAATCAACTCAACAGCAGTCATTGTGGTTGGGTTGGGTTTCTAATCATCTGGTTAAATTAATTGTCCATTTTGTTCAAGTCATTTTGGCCAGGTGTTCTGGCTGATTTACCACTAAATCTGAACCACAGACACTTGCATTGAATAAAGAATTGAGTCAGCCCAGGGAGTTTTAGCCATTAAGACTTCTCCAGGTTGTAGTTGAGACAAATTGGCCAATCTGGACAAGATGATAATAACATCGTTCTCCATTCATTTTTAACTACAAATTATGCTGCTACCTGGGAGATTTCATTATGGAAAGATTGAATGAGCCCTTTCACTGTGCACAGTATATTTTAAACTGGGAAATAATTGCTTGGCTGTGTTTAATTTTTTGTTGTGGTTAAGAGGGAATCTTTTAAACTATTATTTTTGCCTTTTTGTTTTTTTATTTATTTTTTATAACACTGAGTGTGCTTCCACAAAGAGACAGTGAATTACTTCAGAATCCTCCAGAGTATAACTTTCATGGAATAAATTTAGCCTCAGTTTGATGATAAGAACCTTGTGCAGCATTGCCCCAGAAGTGTGTGTGTGTGGGAGGGATGTATTGATTATTTAAAATTAAAAAATGGAGAGTTACCTGTAATAATTTTTTGCCATGAACCCAGCCGAAAAAAAATTAGTGCTGTAAATCACTGTGTGCTTTACCAACTGAGAATACTTTTAATTGCAAGGTGGGTGGTACAAGCTCACTAACTGCTCTTCCAAAGAATGATGAGGCCAGCAGTTCTGGTGAAGACTCACAGCCTCAGAAACCCAAGATCGGGTCACTGAAATAGGAATTGAATCAATCCTAGTGGCTTTAGGTTTGGTTTGGTCAGTTGTCTAATATACATAATTGTGCCCTAACATTAGTCTAGACTTCTTAGGAAGAGATCATGTCTCTACCTTGTGACTTCTTGCACCTTTCTTTATTTATCCACTAATACCATATCAAAAGAGTTTCTTTCTGTGAGCATCTAGTGAATTTCACAATTTGGGCGACAGTTTCCATAGAGTAAGGTGAGATATTATTTAGGGGCCCTCTTTTCTATTTTATTCAACAACTACTCAGGTCTTAGAATCAGGTACTCGGGGCTGAACCCTGGTGGAATAGTGGTTAAGTGCGGAACTGCGGTCCACGAGCCTGGCGGTTCAAATCCAGCAGCAGCTCTCTAGGAGCAGGGCTGGGTAGCTCCCATAACCACTAGAAGGCAGTGTCCCCCCCCCCGAAAAAAAAACAGAATCAGTACTATATACACAGATACATTATGAAGTGCTATGCCAGAGTACTTTATCAGTCCATGTATCCTTATAGAAGGCATGCTGGCCTTATACAATAAATAACGCTAGCTGCAATCTGTTTGACTGAAGATATTTTCGAACTCTGTACAGCCGTCATCTTCCACAAGTGTACATGCAGACAGTTCTTCACCCTAGGCATCGTCTCTCCACAGAATGGTCTTTCCTAAGAAGGGCCAAATTGAGCCCCTTTTTACAGAAGTATGGAAATGCACACCTATGTCACTAATGTGACTTGTTTTATGGCCTCTGAACCTGTAAAAACAATAATAAACACATCCTCAATGAAAAGGTTATAGAATTGCACACACACATCAAATCCCATTTGCTAAGTCCCATCATAACCTTTTTTATGAGAAATGATACCATACACATTTTTGTTTAAAGATAAACATCAGATTTACCAACCCACATATTTCAATGTCTATGAATAGAAATGCATATCTTATTACATTTCATTCCCATTCACTGTAAAATTTTCTGTCAAAACCTTATCAACTAAAATGGAACCATGATATTTACATGCATTCAGATAAAAGCCAGGATGCTGTGTTTTCAATGACATGCTGGTGGGATTCTGATAAGGAAGTTTATGTTTGTCAGTGTTTCCAAATAGTGAATTCTAGTTACAAATTTCCTTCCTTGGGCCCAGTTAAGTTGCTTTGTTTGAAATGATTTTTTTATACTGATATATACCCGGAATGAAACCTGTCTTTTAAAATAAGGCCATATAACTACCTCAACACCTCTTTAATCTTATTTTTAATTATATAACAATACCCTAACTTTTACAACCTGTCTTTGGCCTGCAAAATTACCATTACTTGGGGTCCTTAAAGTCCTGGCAGCATCGTATTATGTGTTGACCTATTAGCCCCAAGGTCAACAGTTCACAGCCAACAACTATTCCACAGGAGAAAGACAGTAGCTTCTACTCCTGTAAAGAGATAGTGTCTTGGAACCCCCACCCCCAGAGCAGTATTACCCACTATGACGCCACATCTACTCTATGGCAAAGAGTTTGGTTTGGATTCAGCTAAAGTCCATAGGCCTCATGGCACTGTTGGACACTTAACTGAAAGCTTGGTGGGTCAAGCCCACCAACCATTTGCCAGGTGAATGATAAGACTACCTGCTCCCTTAAATATTAACATCCTAGGAAACTCTATATAGGATCACTATTATAAGTAGGAATCAACTCCCTGGTATTGGATACCGTCCATATTGAGGTTACACTTTCTTATAATGCAAGGGCTTCATTTATTTAGCCTCAGTGCTAAGGTAAGGAGTCCTGGAGGCACAGAGTTTACCGAAAGGTTGGTGGGTTGTAAAAATGACTCTGCAGGACAAAGCTTTACTGATCTGCTAGGAACCCATATGGGGTCACCTAAAGCCACTACGAAATGAAAGTGAGCCAGAGGGTAACTGGCAATGTTAGGAGAGTGTTAGGTAATGATATATGTTCATCCATTCATTCATACTTACATTCTTTCAACAAATAAACAGTGGAGTCAAAGTTTGGATTTATATTCTTATATATTATAGGAAATAATTGAAAATGTGTTATAGCAGTAATCACACATAATTAGTAGTAAAACTGTTTTACATATCTAGCCACACTTTTCTGTTTACTTTAATGTGCTGAATGAATATTATGATCATACATGGAGATTTTAGTGTACTGCAATTAAGATAAGTAGTTCTAATATTGTCATTTCTCCCCCAAATGCCTACTTTGGAAAACAGTGTCATGTAGATTGTTTAGACATATGTTGACTACTCTTTTTTTGGGAGGTGGGGGTGGGAACTACCTTTTAAAAATGCTTTCTGCCACATGATTCACATATCGTCAGTCCAATAGTTCAATCATATTTAGAAGAGTTGTTCAATCTTCAGCGCAATCAGTTCTAGAACATGTTCTTCTTCTTGTAGTTATTGTTGTCAGTTCCCATTTCCCCAAACCTCTGCCACCATGTCTCTAGGTAATTACTTATCATTCCTATCTCTGTAGATTTACCAATCATGGATTTTGTATTCAGAAAATAACATAAAACACAAATAGGAGTGAACACACATGAACACAGAAACCCATGACAGAACAATGTAAAATAGAGAAAACTCAATCAAAAAGAAAGCAGAAAAATTTACAAAGTGGACCAAGTTTAGAATGGGTCAAAAGTGAGGCCAGTCGATAAACTGTTTTTTGAAACCTAGTTACATCCTGCCACAATCATTGGCTACAGTGTTCTGATAGCAAGGCTAGTCACATCCCTGGGCTACGGTTATTGACAACTTAAAAAAAAAGGATTTTGTTATAAGACTACCTTTCATTAATCTCTTGTTTATTCAAAATTTGCTAGTGTACTTAAGAGTTAAAAACCATAACTGAGATTCCAATTTTAGAGCATGTCTTCTATAAAGGAACTAAAAAAGGCAGAGAGTGAGCATTGATCCACACAATGAAAATATTACGATTGTTTCAATCATATATGTTAGAATGAGTGAGTCACTAACTATTTTATTTGTCTGATTATATGCCTTAATGGAGCTATGATGGTGTAATGAGTTATGTGTTAACCTGTTAACTGCAAAGGAACAGTTCAAAACTACCAGCCACTCATCAGGAGAGAGAAGAGGCTTTCTGATCCAGCAAAGAGTTAAGGTTTCAGAAACTCACAAGAACAGTTATATTCTGTCCCTACAAGGTCTCTTTGAGTTAGAATCAGCTCAAATGGGTTTTCCTATATAATAAAATCAAGTTAACCTTCTCTTTCATTATTTATTGTTGATTATTATTCAAATGACTTGTGCATGAACTAGTCTTGATATTGTTATGTTTTTGCTAAATTCATATAAGAACCTAATTGATCAGTGATTTCTGACTGCATAATTGCATTGCTTTGGAGAGAGAAACAATAAGATTTGAGCCTTTTATTTTCATTCTTTCTAAATGCACTAACATTAATGTCAGGATTCCCAAAGAAATCATTCTTCAATTAGATCTATTAAAGGAACTTTGTACATAATTTTAGCAATTCATGAATGCTTCCAGATTCTCTTATCTTTGCTTTTTAATGGTATGTTTAGCAAGTGGCATCATAGTCAAGCATTATGTATCTGCTATAACATTTTCCAGGAATGAATACACCCTACATTGTTTATCTCTTAATAAACTCAAAATGTTTTGAGCTACCTAACATATTCTACCTTCAATGTGTAAGCAGAGTAAACAGTCTAATGTTATACTCTCCTTCTCTACCCACATCTATGTTAAGATCTAAGATTATTTCTGTACGAAAAAAAGTGAAGAGAAGGGAAGCACTCACATATCATGGGTTCATGCTTTTCACCATAAATCTAAAATGATGAGAATGTTGTGCAAGAGAAATAGTCTTCAACTCTGTTGAGAGTAAGTTTTCCTGTCATGTCATATTATGTGAAATCAAAAAAACGATTGCTACAGGCACGACTATAAATGCCCTTTGAGAAATTTGACATCAAAATCTGGTGACCACTTTACCACATTTACCCACGTTTGATTAGATTTGGGGTTTTTTTTAAGTAAAATTGTAATAGGTGTTAGGTGCTAAAACAAACAACTATGAAAGACAGGTAGTAGTAGCGCTTAAAAAAAGGATGAAAGTGGGCAGAAAGCTCTATATAATAAGATCTACAATGCTATCATTCCCCAGATCAAAATCAGGTCGTGATTATTTTTAGCTTGAAGATTTTCTTTTTTATAATATGAGAATGGGGCAACCATTTCAAGGTGTGAGTTCCAACCAAATCCAATTATGCAGGAATCACACCAATAACGTGGGGCTCTTTCACACTCCCTAGTGACGATTAGAAACACAGAGTTGACTGGTTTGTCAGAATGCTGAAGCCTTTCGGATCTGTCCCTGCATTCTCTGTGAAGCTGATTTTGATAACTCCAATCCACAGTGACCTTTTATACATCAATGATTTGCTGTAACCTCATTTTGCCTTTTCTATATTTTCTTGCAAACCTACTTCTATTGATTTGAATTTCCCTTTTCAAACGATTAGCATCACTTGATATTTACATTATTTTTATTTAGCCCTTGAAATGACCTTACATTTCCTCATAGGCAGGACTAGTATTCCAGCATGCTACGGCACAATACAAGTAAGGACATACTAAGTATTTTCTAAATTTTGCTAACTTACATTATCTTCCTGAATGACTAGTTTGATTAAGTGTTTTCAGTCTGGCCATTGGTTGTAGATCCTTGTGCATATTTATTTTATGTGTACTCTTGCATGCTGTATTGTGTTTCCTTATTTTGATCAATTTCAAGGGAATCTGAATGGTTTAATCCAGTAGGTGTGTTCCTTTGTCCATTATTTAGAGTATAAAAATGAAGTGGGAGTCCAAATACTAAAACCTTACTGTTCTGAACAAAAGTTAGATTCTCTTACATAAGAGGAAAGAAATAATGAATACAGTATTGGATGGCTAACTGGCTACACCTGTCAAGCTACTCCTAACAAATCCACATTTTTATCTTGGAATTCAAGTCACTTTCACTCAGCTAAATACAATTTCAAATGATCTTTTCCTCACCTTCTCAGTTTCTTTGTCATGGAGGTGGCATAATGTTGTAAACATGACAAGTAATAAATGTAATTATAACATTTAGCAGAGAACAAAATTTATTTGCCTTTACATTTCTACCATAGCATGGTCATGTGGAAGCAGCTTGAATTTGCCAAACTTAAAGATTTGGCTTACATTTGCATTCTACTCTCAGGGAATAGGTTCTTCTATAAGGGTACGTGCTGTCTATATTTTCTTCAGTCTGGGCTTTCCCTAAAAGTAGCCAGGAGCAACGTGTGGTTATTTAAGTGCAAATGAATTTAAAGTTCTTAAATTTATTCTGTTGTGCATAAGGTGGCCACTTTATGTACAACAAAATAAAACAGAGCCCAGTCGTGCACTGGGCTCACAGTTGCGACGTGTGAGCCTGTTGTTGCAGACACTATGTCAATCCATCTCAGCCAGGGTCTGCATCTTTTTTTTTCTTCCCCTACTACTAAGAAGGAAGACCCATTCTAGGCACTGTTCTCTCCTTAAAATATGTCCAAAATCTGTAAAAGGACATATGACCGACCGTCCTTGACTCTCAGGCGTTCTCAGACTTTTTAAACAGGGGGCCAGTTCACTGTCCCTTGGACCATTGGAGGGCCGAACTATAGTTAAAAAAAACAACTATGAACAAATTCACTGCGGGTCCTGGATGAGTCGACTGATAAGCAGGACAGGCAGCTGCAGCAAAACACCCCGAGGGCCAGAACAATGTCCACAGTGGGCCACATATGGCCCACAGGTCCTAGTTTGAGGACCCCTGCTATAGAGCGTGTTCTCTGTACTTCTCTGCCAGGTTGATTTGTTATTTTAGAAGTCCATCATACTCTAAACATTCCTCACCTGTACCATAATTCAAATACATCATAATTCAAATACATTCCCTGGTCATCTTTATTTGATGTTCAATTTTCATGTGCATATGAGGCAATAAAAAGTATCATGACTTCGATCAGGTACATCTCAGTCCTCAAAGTAACATCATGCTTTTCAAAAAGTTCCCTGTAATATTTTCCCAATGCATTATATACTTTGACCTCTTAAATACTGGTTCTGTGAGCACTGATTGTGGATCCAAGCAAGAGAAAATCCTTGACAGCATCAATCTTTTCTCTGCTTATTATGATCTTAACTATTGATTCCATTGTTAGGATTTTTGTTTTCTTTACATTGAATTGTAATCCATACTGAAGGCACCAATCCACATTTCAATCACTGCAAAAAAATGTCTTAAATACGAAGTAATATTCACTCTCTTGCAGTAATTCTGACTCATAGTCTTGATGGTGGGTTAGTGAGTTATGCTTTGGGATGTTAACTGCAAGGTCGGCAATTCAAATCCACCAGTCTCTGTCATAGAAGACGGAGGCTTTCTGCTCTTGTAGAGTTACCACCTTGGAAACTCACGGGGACAGTCTAACTTTGTTCTATAAGATTGCTAACATAGGATTTGTACCATTGCACAAGACTACATTACAAAGTCATGGCACTTGGTCTTTGGTGGAATGTATGTCAAGTATTAAGGAAATAAAATGAAGGATATTGATCTTACAAGTTTCTGGCCTTTTGCCTCTGAACAGTTTACACTGGGTAAAAACAAAGCAATACTTTTCTCTTTTCAAAAAAATCATTTTATTGGGGGCTTATGCAACTCTTATCACGAACCACATGTGCATCCATTGTGTCAAGCACATTTGTACATCTGTTGGTGATATCTTTCTTAGTAGCCTGTCCATTTATGAAGACATCTTTTAGCATCAATATACATGACATTTTGTCATCCATTTTTTGTATTCAGAATTAATAAGAAGCAAACACACCCACCCACATTAAGGACGGGATGGGAAGTGGGCCTGGGTAACAGATTAAGCACTAAAAGATGATCAAGCATCTAAGAGATGTAAGAGCCCCCAATAAAAGTAATCTTTTTGAAAAAAGATGATCCATTTCAGCAGGATCATTAAACAGGAAGTACATAATAAAACTAAACTCATTTCCATTGAGTTAATTCCAGCTCCTCGTGGTCCTATTGAACGAACAAAGCAGAACTGCCCCTCCCCCCGAGAGTTTCCAAGGCTGTCAATATTTATGGACTCACAATGTCATTTTTTTCTCCCATGGTGGAATCAAACCTATAACATTTCAGATAGGAGTTGGACTTTTGAACCGCTGTACCCATTTTGTGTCAACGACATGTTTTCACTGCTTTCAAAGTTGGCTTCCAAAGCTCCTACCATGATGGCTCCAGTGCCTATTTCCAGTCTCTTCATTGCAACAGCAGCCCAAGGTGCAAGTCCCTGCACACCTGATTATAGGCTTTGGGGAATTCTGACATCGGACACAGAAGTGAAGCAGCAACCTTCACATTCTTTTTAACTACACAGACATACTATCTTTTAAAAAAAATGCCCCACGTATTCTAGCTGATATTTCTTCAAATGCCTGTGCATGCACTAATTTAGTAAGATAATATATACTTTGGAGAGCATAAACAAAAAGAGAAACCTAGAAACAATGAGATAAAATAAAAATTACAAAAAGATTCCATGTCTCTTCTTTTATATTCCTACTTGAAGAGCTCCGTAGTGGAAAGTTACAAGACAGAAACAGCTTTCCATTTCAAACAGAATGTGAAAATGCTGAATGACTTCTGACTGCATATAGGAAAGCGCTAAAATGGATACCGACATTAAATACCATCAAGTCCTGTCTCATTCTCTATGTTATTCTTTAAATGGATATGAAAATTGTAATAAGCAATAATGAAATCTGAATCATCTCTCTCTTTATTGATAACACGGATTTTACATCAATTTGGGTGGAGTTCCTTCCCTTAGATAGGTATTCTGGAGCAAACCTCGATTTTTGATCCCTGGTAGGAACATGCGGGTGAGAAGTACAAATGTCTTCCCCTGAATCATTCCCTGTATTGCAGGGTATCTAGGAGAAAAGAGTCTGAAACATTAATCTGGTAGAAGCTCCCACTATGTTAAAAAATTCAGGCAATTCACAGAGACATGCATATTTGCCTCCCATAAGTTAGCATTCTCTAAACTATCTTCTCCATGAGATTTCAAATCAGAGGTTTCCAGAAAGAAATTGCTGGGAAATATGTAACTAAACAAAGCTATTATTCCTGAAGACCCAGTCCATTCCTTCACTATGGTTTGGTGCACTGTGGAGCTCTAAGACAGGCAAACATGCCGCAACCCTTTCAGCTTCTTGAATCTCTTCATGAAGAATCCACTAAGATATAGTGAAACTGAGCTTGCAACAACTGAGGTCTCATCTACAAGAGTGGTAGTTTTTCTTGTAACAAATGTTAAGGATGGCATGATTTTAAAAAAAATTGCTGTGACTAAATATGTATACATGACTAGATAGGCTTTCTATGGATATGCCTCTTACTAATTGTAACAATTTTCCTTGGTGAAAACTTGTAGATATTTGGAATCCAATTAATCACAATGAGAATTTTCACAGCACATCCCCCTCAAAAAAATCAATCCTATGGTAGTGAGATTTTGTTGTTGTTGTTATTTTGTTTTCCTCTTTTAAATAATTTTATCAGGGGCTTGTACACCTCTGATCACATTCATATATACAGAGCACATCACTTTTCTTTCTATTTTGCAACTTACTATTGAAGCTTTTTCATATATCTCTTCCCTCCACCGGTTCTGGCTTTGTCTCCATGGTAGTGTTTCATTATTTTTAAGAAAGCCACCTCCCAACAGTCTGAAGATCATTTACCTGCAAATGATACAGGGCAGCATCTATTCAAACAACTGCACAGCAATTATCTATCAATGATCATTGTTCATTAGTTCCTGGTTTTAGGATCCAGCCTCTGCCCCCACCTCCCCTCACACCCTTCAGCACATTATCTCTGAGCCTCCTAATTCATTCACATCCTTGGGCTATATTTGCCACCCACTGTGTTCCTGTTGTTTTGTGTATGAAAGTGAAAAGATTTAATTGGATATTGTTGAAAAGACACAAAGGCTAACTCTCAATTTTCAGATGTGGTTCTTCGCTCTCTCTACACCACCTCCTTCCCTTGATGAGAAAATTACCCTCTCCATGGTAACAATAAATAAATAATAAATATTTTTAAAGACTGTCCAATTTTTTAGTAGTAATTGTTGCAGAGAACAGACATCAAATTATGGATGAGGTTTTTAAAAAATGAAAGGAGGGGGGATGGAGGAAGATAGCTTGGAAGAAGGCTTCCTTTCATGTTTGGGAGTGGGTGTGGAGGGCGGAAAATAAAGCTGAATGAGTCAAACTTAGCTCGATGGAAGATGATTTTTCTGCATCCCAGAAGGCAGTGGCCCTTCCATTCCTGCAGGGTGTCACTCCTCAAAAGATAAGGCCTTTATCTTGGAATTCTTCCCGAATTCACACCTGAAGAGCTGTTTGTCGCACAACGACAACATTGTGATTTCCTCAGGGAGTCACAGTTCATTAATTTTTTAATGCAACTTTTTTTTGAGCTCCAGTTTCCGTCATCCAGTAGGGACATTCAACTTGATGTTGGGTAACAAGTTGAGCGTGGTTGCAGCAGTCCCCCTTTTCCCACCTCTGGAGACCTTTCTAGAAACCTAGTTTGCCACATAGAGTGCCAACTCAGAGGTTGGTGGTTCAAATTCCACAAGAGATACCTGCAGTGACAAAGCAATCACAACTTCACTTTCTACTCTGCCATTTGGAGTCACTGGGAGCCAGGACTGACAGCACACAGAACAAGAATCATACCAAAGCCTAATTCCTGGAAGTGGCAAATATGTTACCTTGAATGATTAAAGGAACATTGTAGATATGATTAAGGAAGTATAGCTGGAGAGCTTAGCTTCGGTTAGCTAGGTAGTTCCAATATTACAGCTAGGATTCTCGCAGAACAGAAAGTGTTGCTGTGGTCATGGAAGCTGAGTGGCCCAAACCAAACCACCCTCACTGATATCCAGGCCAGTCTGACTCATAGCAGCCATATAGGGTAGGGAAAAACTGCCCTTGTGGGGTTCTGAGACTGTAACTTTGTCTGAGCGTAGGGAGCTTCCTTTTTTCTCTGTCTTAGAGGGGAATGAGTTTGAACTACTAACCCTGAGGTTAGCTGTCTAACATGTAACCACTGTGACAAGAGAAGGGTGGGCCAAGTGTCAACGAATGCAGGCAGCTCTAAAAGCTGCCAAAGCAATGGAATGAATTCTCCCCTGGAGGTTCCGGCACTGGGATTTTCTCCCATTATACCTACTGTCAGTCATCTGATCTTCAGAATGATAAATTTATAAGTGTGAGTTCCGTTAAGGCACTATGTCTATGTATTGGAGACATGTCTGTGCAGTCTGTGGAAGCCAAAAAAAAAAGCTTTGAACAATTTCAGCATGATTTTTTTTACATTGGGTTTTATTTTCTTTCTTATACATATGGAGGGAAAATTAAGTTTCACAAAGCCTCAAAATAGACTCCATCTTAATAAAGGCATAGGTTCTTCCCCATTATCAAAGAGGATGAATACATGTCAATGTGTTAGCGTGGAGTCATTCCAGTGAAGCCAATGAAAAGGCGAAGGTGCCCAGCTGGCAATGACAGTGATGAAAACGAAGAGAAGTTGTGTAGCTTTCCCTCTTGCTGTTTTCATCTGGATCTGGACCTCCTGCTTTCTGTTCGAATAGCAGAACTACACCAAAGCGTTAAGGAAGCAGAGTTGTATTGTATGTAGCCGTTGCAACCAAGTACAGCGCTCTTTTGGTTTTAACTGGATGTGCAGTGCTAGTGTAGATTTGAGGAACACTGGTGGCACTTCTGGGCGAGTGGTGGACTGCTAATAAAAGTTAGTGGTTCCAATTCACTATCCGCCCTGTGGCAGAAAAAGGATGCTATCTGCTCCTGCTGTGGGGTCAGAATTTACTCAGTGGCAAATGAGCTTGTTTTTATTTGTAGTTTAGATATGAGGATCCTTTGTGGCGCAGGAGGTTAAGCAGTTGGGCCAGTAGCACTTGGCTTGGTGGTTCTAAACCCAACGGTCACTCTGCCAGAGAAAGATGAGTTTGCAAGGTCCAGGGAGCCGTTCTTCTCTGACCAAGAGCGTTCCTGTCGGTCAGAATCAACTGAATGGCAGCGAGTGTGGCGATTTGAGTTAGATTAAATCTAAGAAGTAGCCCCCTTGTTCAGGACTGAGCTAAAGGGTCTAGGAAAGAGCCTTTGCCTCTTATTCCGCAAGTCTTGTGGGTTTTGTTGCTTGGAGACTGGGTTGCTCCAATGCTGCCCTGGCAATCTGCCTCCTGGAGCCTCTGGGGAAGCTGTCTATGGGGAGGTGCTGTCCTGCACCTTGCTGTCCTGCAACTTGCTGCAGAGCAGAATGAAGACGTGCCAGAGGATATCATTCGTGAGAATATGCCAGGGAAGTTTCTGGACACAGAACGCTGGCATCAGCCTTCTGTGACAGGAGCCCAGCACAGAAGCAGCCCGTGTGCCCCAAGCTCGAAGTGCTAAAGAAACCCTGCACAGCAGGAACTTTGTATTGGAGACGCCACACACGGCAGAAAGCCTCAAAGAGAAAGCTCTCTTTTTCCTCCCAAGTTCTCTCACTATAGACCCAGCTACAATTGGGAAAATGTTTAAAGGGTCTAGTGACATATTTGCAGAGCAAACCGTGTGCTGTGCATGGTGAGCTGGCCCATCGTCAGTCGCTGGGTAAAGGATGTAGATGACTTGCCCTGCCGTCTTCTTCATGGTGTTGTGCAGCCTTGGAAACGAAGCCAGGGCCGAGTTCTCTGTTCATTATCTCATGTGACTCTCCTTGGAAAACAGGGAGAATTAGGGGGAGTTTCCGATGGTTACAAAGAGCATGCTAGCCAAATAGAATGGCATTAGAATCACAGACATGGGGATGACAAAAAGAATGCATTATAGACCAGCAAGCAGAACAATTAGTGGGAAGGTCTTGTGGCATCAGGACAGAACAGACTATGAAGCCCCACAATGCGAGTTCAAATGTTTTTCTACCCCTAATTGACCAGTTGACTTTAGGAAAGAGGCTCATCCTTCCTAGTCCTGATTTCCTTATGGGGAGGATGTAACACCCATGAAGTTCTAGTTATTGTTGAACTTAATGATGTTAGTAAGATATCCAGCTCAGATTCTGATACACGATAGTGGTGTAGGAAATAATTGATAATGTATTGGACAGAAACTCTTGATAAGGAGGCTGCTTGGACCATTTCAGTTTGGCTCGCCTGGTGGTGTCATGGGTTCCGTGTTCCACTGCTTACCACAAGATCAACATTCAGGAACCACCCCAAGGGGGAAAGATGATTCATCTCGTGGAAGGGGTGACCATCTCAACAACCCACAAGGGCAGTTTGACCCTGTGGAATCAGGTTGTTATGAATTGAAATTGATGGTTCTGATTTTCTTTTTCCAACAGCTCTTGGCTCTGTGACCTTAGACAACTTGTGTAACCTCCCCAAGACTCATTTTTCTCCTCTCTGAACAGTGCATACTGTTCATGGAAGTGCATGAGGAAGTGCATACTGCAAATGGTGGTTATACACGACATCTGCCAGGTGCTGAGAGAAATACCTGACCTGTAGGGACAAGATAAGATCTGCTAACTATGGTCATCATTTATGTTGTAGGATTATAATTGTAAAGCAGCAGAGTGTCACTGAAAAGTTTCTGCCAAAGTAGGGTGGCAAAGTTTAGTAAATATTTCTGGTATAAAGTGTGCTTCAGTGGATAAAAGTTAGGGACAGCAATTACTTTTCAAATAGGCCAAGATCCACTCATATTTAATCCGAATTGGTTAATCAATTGCACTTCTCAAGGTCTCAACCTTGCTCATTACCCCCTCCACAAGATTTAAAAAGTATTTTATATAGAAAGATGTTATAAGGATTTTACAACATAGTCAATCATTCTGTCAACCTGTACAGAGGTGAAAAGGGTTAAACTTTGATGACAAAGAGAATACTCTGTGACAAAGCACCATACTGTACAGACATGTTGCAAAATGACTTATAAAATAGCTTTTGAAAAACATATAAAAGTGGCTTTTGTGCGTGTGTGTGTATTTCCCCCTCCCCATGAACCTGCCATTCTGTAATGCTTGCTGCCCAAACATTTAATAATTGTGTTTCTTCCTCCAGAAACATGTGTTCGGCTAGTTATTCCTAGCATTATTTATGTCTTGTCCTTCTGTGAAACAAATACCTGTAATTAGCTGTTATACTAGTTTACCTAGCCTCATAAAGTTTCTATTAAAGCATTAAACTTTTTAATATCTGCTCTGGTCACTGTCTTAGAGAAAACTTCCCCAAAGAATAAGGTCAGTCATTTACACAACAGGCACAGAAGGAGAGAAAGAATTGGAAACTGGAAACAGCAAATAATAGTGATTGATCACAGATGATTTGTCCCTCTCCAGACTTGTGACTCTCAAGGGTCAGAAGCCCCTGGGTTGAAGCAATGTGTGCCCTTCAATACAAAAAGAAACCCCCCAAAAAGGCAGACAGTTAGACTTCTTACTGCGTCAGTAACCACTGATGACTGCCTTTTAATAAATTACCATATATACTCCAGTATAAGCTGTCCCCAATATCAGCTAAGTCACCTAATTTTACCACCAAAATTGCATTTAAAACATGCTGAAAAAAATCGGCTTATATGTGAGGATATATGTACTTAAAATGTATTGAAAAGGGTTTTAATAATATCCAACGTTCTCAATAAAACAGAGAATTAAACAACACTTGCCTATAATGTAAACAGCTCGGTTGGTTAGGAATGCAGGATTATTTAAAAAAACAGCAGAATTGACTAGTCTTATTCTTGGAGCAGACCTAGAGGCTGACAGTTAAGATGCTGTGCACATTTCCCTATCAAACAGTAAGCACAAAAACTTCCCAGATTCCTCTGACTCAGATTCCTTGGAGCCATGTGTTTCTTTGGAAATATGCCACAAACAGCCGCCCCCTATCCCCCAGCAGGGGTCCGCTCGTGCTATGGTGCAAGTGTCAGAGTTTTTTGGCACAGAATGCTGCGGGAGACCCACTGTTGTAAGAGAAGAGTTAGTACTGTCAGGGTATTAGAAAAGTATATCTAGAATTCTCCCCATAGATTATGTACCCTCCTTTGAAAAGTTGTCACATTTCAAGTCGATACTGAGTTAAAGGCAGCTGTGTGCCTACAGGGAAATATGTCCTATTGTTAATTTTTATATCTCCCAATAACAGTCTGTTCTATGTTTACTGAAGAGCACTTTCATGTCATAAAATGGCATTTTTTTGACAGAGAAGCAGAATCATTGTCTTATTATGGAAACTTTCTTCATGCCACAGTAAAAATCCATCGCGCATCTCTTAAGCTCCAGATCAATGTCTCACACCTCCTACCAGAAGCAACACTTCATTGCAAGTGTATTAACACCCCATAATAGCAACTCCACTCACCTACCAACAAGAAAAATTAAATAAGAAGATCTTTGCAAATGATTTGCAGCTAAGCCAGGGCTTAAACACATAGCACCCAATCAAAGAGAGATTTGATCTTTTCCCCAGTCATACAGTCTCTGAGAAGAAATAAACAAAGAGCAGTCTTTGAGACAACTGTGAAGGAAATATGCACAACATGCTGTCAAACACCCAGTTATTGTCAAGCTTGTTTTTCTTACTCTGACTTCTCTGCGTGTCCATTTAGTGCATGTTACACCATCTCCTGTAACAGCATAGATGTGTGCACACCCCTTTTTCTCTATATTGAAGCTTGCTTATTTTATATGTGTTCATAGTGATGTTTCTGCATGTACCCTCACACTTCTTTCACAGGTATGTTTAGAACATCAAACAGTTTCTAAACCATCAAGGTAGCATTTCTTAGCAAGAACATATTGATTGCTTAGGATATGTGTGTGTGTATATATATACATATATATATATGTATATATATATAACCTGACTGGTTTGTGTACAGAATTTGTTGCAGTCAGGTGGTTGAGACCTTGTGGATTATGTATATTCTACATAATACACTCATCAGTTGTCATTAAACAGAACCCTGCATTGGTTCTATTTGACTGTTTGTGTTTGGGTTTGTCTGTTTGTTTTTTCGCCTATGGTATCCGAATTTTTATAAATATATTACTTTATTTAATCTTCCCATAATTGGTTGATACAAATCCAGTTCTCTATATATGCAAGATGGACATATCAACAAGCTGTGCTTGTTGCTTTGTTCATTCAAATATTTGCATCCGCTGGTTAACGATAGGACAAGAAGATATCTGGTGCTTGAAGCATACTGAGCGACTGTGTACACGAGTTTAATCACCTCTTGGTCATCACCCATTTCTCTACTCTACTTGCCCCCTGTGGGAAAGTCACAGAGCAACTCTATCTCTGCCTTGACCTCAGTTCAGTGATAACTGTTGGCAAAGAAATCCAAAGTTCTTGTTTCAATACTGAAGTGAGTGGCAGTTCCAAACTGTTTTGAAAGCACAAAAAGTCTGACTACAGTTTTAGTGTAATCTTTGTGATGTTTAGACTTTTGAAGGGATTAGAACAGTACTTGCAACAGCATTGGTAACACTGGGGCACCTTTCCCAGAAAAGGGTGTGACGAACATCACAGTCCCTTTCTACTTACACCCAACTTACTATGAGTATAAGATCACAGGAATGAGTTTACTTCATTATTCTCTGGGACAATTCTGGATTTACGTCATTTATCTGTAGGGAACATGAAGTTAAAAGAGAAGTGATTTGGGTGTTTTCATGACAAGAGATTTAATCAAAGATGGGCTAGATGGACCTTTTCTGGGGTTGGCGCAATTGTGTTTGTCAGCGCTCTCTTGGAAAGGACATTAGCTACAATGATAGGTGGTTAACATTTCTACAATTCCATTTGTACTGTGGCATTACTCTGTTGTACAACCTCGAGTGATTCCCCCATGGCCATCAACATAATGTCCTACTGATTACTTTGATATTCAGAACTCTCATAGTTTAACCCTTGCCTCCCTTCCCAATCTGTCACAGTCATCATCATACTACCCTCAACCTAGTGTCAAATGGTCCTTGCCACTCTTTTTTCAAGCTCACATGTGTATTCTGCCCTCCACACTTTGGTTTAAGCACATTGCTTGTCCTGGATGCTCTCTCTCATCATTCTGGAATCATGAATCCTGTCTCTCTTCAGTGTACAGCCCAGGTTCCAGTTTCTCCATGACACTTTTCCTGAATACACTCACATTAAAGTGACATCCTTCAGCGTCCCATTAGCCTAGCATCTGTATCCATAAAGAATCACATTCATCATTTATATATTGTTTCTAGTATTGGTTAATTACAAATG